>ML677352.1:30933936-31052005 GCA_007922305.1 Dermatemys mawii
CCCTGCCGCTATTTTATCCCCTTCCCCAAATCCCTGGTCTGACCCCACTTCTTCCCCACCTCCTCCCCTGAGCGCGCCGCATCCCCGCTCCTCCCCCTCCCTCCTGGAAAGTACTAAGCGCCACTAAACAGGGAAGCACTGGGAGGTACGCAAAAGAGCATGGATGTGGCGTGCTGGAGCAGGTGGGGAGAGTTGGGGTAGCATGTGAGGGGAGCATGGCTGCCAGTGGGTGCAGAGCATCCACTATTTTTTCCCCTAGGGTGCTCCAGGCCCAGAGCACCCATGGAGTTGCTGCCTATGGCAGGCCTCAGGAAATAATTTTGCGGGCTGTGTGTTTGAGACCCCTGTTCTAGAGCCTTCAGTTATATTTATCTCTCAGAGCTCTTGCAGTGTGTGAGAGATGAACTGGCCTTTTTCCTGCACATACCATTCAGTATTCCTGGATGAAACAACTGGGAATGAAACGCCACTCCTCTCACTGGAACATCTGCAACACATGCATTTATGTCCCAGCTGGAGTGGAGAGGCTGATTTCACAGACTTAACTCTTGGGGAGGTGTAGGGCAACCATATAAAGACCACCTGATTCCATCTGAAAGATGTTCTTTGAGGAGAGACCGAGGTATCTGCATGTACTGAGTAGATCAGTGATGTGAGGATGTTTATGACTGTGAGCACAAACAGATAGGGCCAGAATTTGGCTTAATAGGTATATTGTTTGAATTAGAAAAGCACATGCAGGATTTGGTTATCTAGATGTTACACTATATAGTGTCTTTGTGCTACAACAACAAAGCACAGAGTGAACCATGGAGTGATTAGATTGCACATGTAAGTAATGGCTGTGCCTTCTCCCACATGGATGTATGAGGACTCTGTGAGCATACTTAGTAATTTCCTCTGAGACCACTAACAAGTGTCTGCCCCCTAAATATGTCAATTGGGCTAGGTGCAATAAGAGGGGTTTTTTTCTTCAGAAGGGGCAGGCTGGAAGGCCTACTGAGGTATTCCAGTAGTAATTAAAGATGGGATCTAGTATCAGAGGGGTAGCTGTGTTAGTCTGGATCAGCAAAAGTGACAAAGAGTCTTGTAGCACCTTATAGACTAACAGATCTTAGGGATCATAAGCTTTCGTGGGCTAAGACCCACTTAATCAGATGAATGAATGATGTGGTTCTTAGCCCACGAAAGCTTATGAGCCCTAAGATCTGTTAGTCTATAAGGTGCTACAAGACTCTTTGCCGCTTTTAAAGATGGGATTTTCACCCTGACAAACAGCCTCTAGGGTAGTACAACCCACAATGCTTGCCAGGCTACCATCGCCCATCTGTCATAGAAGTTATTTTCAGCCTAACCAAGCCCAGATGTATCAACATCCATTTTCCTTCCATCTGACAGGAAAACACAATAACTACCCTAGCATTCAAAAACAGATATACTTTAATAAAATGACAATTTAAAATAAAAACAAAGTGGAAATTTCCACATATTAAAACAGATTCAACAGAATTATACAATGCTACTATAGAGTGATATTTCCTCATTTTAGTATTATTGTACAATAATGCAACATGTAAAATGTCTTGTTTTATTTCACAGCACATTCTAAGATACAGATATCCATCTATTATTAAATGAAAATAATCCCTCTGTGTACACACATACACACACAATTATTCATTATAGCTTACAAGACAAGAATTACATATTATAAGTGCCCATACCCCAGGTAGCATCTGAAGTGAATTATTGTCCATCCACAATTCCTTTAGGTTTTGTATTTGTTCCAGAACCTCAGGCTAGAGAAAAAATAAATAGTGTTATCGACACACTCATTAATTCTGTATTTTTTTCAAATGGTTTCCTCGTCCTCTTTCCTTCTTTATAAACATATTAATCATCTACATCAGGCTTTCAGAAATAAAAATTAATTAAACAGTACAGTTCTTTAATTTACATACATTATTGTTCTTTATCAAATGGTATAGGAAATCGCAGAAAGCTCTCAATCAAAATGAATTCAAAGGCCTTAGAAATCCTTGATGCAATTAGATTATCATCAGCTGTCAAAATGTAATTTCTGAATGAAAGAGAGAACAGAAGTCAGGACTGTGGAGCTTCAAGATAGATGTGCTGACTTGAAAGACTAGGTCTTAGTTTGGAGCTTAGGTTAAATTTTGCTTTTGGCATAATATAGTCTTAACAGTGAGGGCAGCATAACAGTGTACACTTTGCTGAGCTACTGGAGCCTCTAATGCTCTTCTGAATTACCGACATCTCCCAAATCCTCATCGCAGCAATGATTTTAAGGATCCACTTTTTTCAAAACTAGACTTTAGTGATAGCAAGACCCTCTCTTCAAATATCCTATGTCTCAGGCACACTTTGGCTTTTTAGTCAGATGACTGCTTGTGAAAAAAATCAAGAATCAGCTTTATTAGCAAGTTTCAGATACTTGCATCATGTAAGACTGGGCAGCATTTCATTCGTGAAACTGACTAACTTCATTGGCTTAATTATTTTATTACACTTAAAACTAGACTGTTTGTACATTTCTGCAGTAAATTTTTGCTTTTTACAAAAATTTTCCACCGGGAAAAATCAGAAATAAATATTTTGTTTTGAGTCAGTTCGTGATATCAAAATATTTTGTTTCACTGAACTGATCTGTAATGCTTTAGTGCATTGCCCTATCAGTTCATTGCTCTATGGTAGATGTCATTCAGAGCCCCATTCTCCCCTATTAGTCAGTGTCACAAGGCAGGGCTTCTCCCCAGCTTTCCAGGACTTAGTACTACCCCTGCATTTTTCTTTTTAGGCAGGCTTTTATTGTCCATACTTAAGAAAGCAACCAAAATCAGTTCCTCAGCTCGTGCTTTGCTTCTTCAGTTTTCACTGCCTCCCACCCGGGGACTCAGGCACTCCTGCAGCTTCCTACCTCTCTCTGAATCACTCCCTCAGCCAGTTCCTTCTCATATCCAGTCCTTTGCTAAAATATCTCTCTAACCCAGTGCTTCTCTATTGTGGTCCACCGCTTGTTTAGGGAAAGCCTCTGGCGCGCCGGCCTGGTTTGTTTACCCACCGCCTCCGCAGGTTCGGCCGATCGCGGCTCTCCCTGGCTGTGGTTCACCACTCCAGGCCAATGGGGGCTGTGGGAGCAGCGCACTGGGGCTTTCCCTGAAGAAGGGGTGGAGCAGAGTTGAGAATCACTGCTCTAACTCTTTATAGCCCCAGGTGCAGCCCCACCCCTTTAACAAGGCCAGCTGGGAGCACCTGCTCTGCAACAGCAGAGCTGGTCCTACCTCATTTTCAAAGGCCAGCCACTCTCAGTCAGCTAGGCTTCCTAGAAGACCAGATGCATTATAGAAGTCACAAGACTTTGAGGCGATCGTGAAAAAACATAGTCCAGTCAGGGAGCCTGACCAGTAGGGAAGAATGGCATCAGGCCAGGGACATCAGGATCCTGAACTACAACTCCCATGAGACACTATACCACAATAGGAAAATGATTTTTAATGTTGAACTGACCTGAAATTGTTTCTGATCAGTTCAACAAACCAAAACGAAACATTTTGATTTTGGGAATGTAGAAATGTTTCCTTTCAATCAAAATTCCAAATACACATTTTTTTTAATTTCCAGTCAGTGAAACATTTTAAACTTACAACTTTTTGTTCCTATTTGGGACAAAAACAAATGTTAAAATGTTGGAATTCCCCATGAGATATAAATTCTGAATTTTGCTCATCTCTGGTAGCATGCAGTTTATTTGTTGACTGTATACCTTTAGGAGGGGTGGGGAAGTCAGTGAATTTTCCTCAAACAGACTGGTTTTTACAAATGTTTTCTACAAAGATATTTCAAACTATGAAGTACTATTAATTTGTTTTGAAATATAAAAGCTGTTTCAAAGGTTTGAATCCATATTTTTTACCTGTGGAGCTTTAAGAGAGAAGGAGTTGCACAAACCATTTTTTTTTGCTAGAGACACATTTATGGTATTTGAAAAGGTGAAAATGGGTTGGAAGGTTTGGGTGGTAATACAGTCTTGCTTCATCTCAAAGAAAAAGAACAATCTTCTCCTATTAAATATTGTATACCAATAATCATCAGGATGTTTACAATAATCAGGAAAGAAGGTCATATTGAGCATGCTGCTACATAGGAACATTGGGATGCTAGTGGATGTTACAAATACATTAGAATAAGTGTTTATTTTAAACTTTTGTTTGTTTTTATAAAATGACAGCAAACATCATCCTAATCAAACATGAGGGACCTGATCCAACACCTTAGAATCAATGGCAGTCTTTCCATTGTCTTCAATGGGGCTTGGATCAATCCAGAATGAGGAACCTTAATGACTGTTGGATATTCAAAAGGTAGATAAGTAACCCACAAAGAGTAATCTTTGACAGTAGTGGAGCTCATGTGAAATGTTTTCCAAGGAAGAAACTCCCATTTCCATGAGAAATTACAACAATCACAATCCCTGCAACTTCTCCCCTCTTGTACGATTATTATTACTTAAAAATGTCTGATCATACATTTAAAAAAACCTCCCATATACGGTACCTGTTTATATTTTGACCTTTCTTTTTCCATCTTTATGATTCCGATGATATCATATCTGGTAGAAACTTTCTCCTTTTAAAACCTCCTCCTGATCTGTGATTTATACAATTATGCAAAAGAGCACTCTTTCCATAGTAGTGAACTGTAATGTCACTAACACTTCAGAATTAGTTTTAACATATTATGCATGCCAGTCAGAAATGGATGGTTTGCACTGCCAACAATATGTGCATGCAACTAAACATACAGACATATAACTAGATTTCTCTAGTAAGAATTTACCTGGATTTATGATTAATGACAATCTTTACTTCACATACAGTTCCTCAGAAATTATTTATATTGGAGGAAATGAGTCAAATCCTGTTCTATTATACCCTTGCAAACAAAGAGATTTTTCATATATCGTGAGAACTTCAGATACAAGGTCCTGAGTTCACTTTTACCCATTATATTAAGTGCATACATTTTTCACTCAATCAGAAATTTTCACCATTTCCATCCCAATAGGTCCATTTCTTATTTCTGAAATGAAGTACATCTCTTTCAGACAATAATGCTGGCATCTATTATGCTGCACATTATCCAAATAAAGAAATATTTCTATGTATCTCTTTGGACTTTTCTGGAAAGAGCCAATATATCCTAATCACTGGAAATTTCAAAATTGTTTTGAAGAACATTAAATCTTACTTTTCAAATAAAAAGCTTATAGCTTAATGTTAGACCATTCCTAGATTTCTGTGATTTCTCACAAATAGGCTTACTGTGGCTAATTCATCAACAGCATAACTCTATACACAAGGGATGAAACTGGCCCAAAATTTTGGTACTTACAAACATGCTGTTTTACAAAGGCCTAGAGACTATGACAGAGATCTCTGGCGGTTGAAAGTCTTACAAAGGATGAAGCAGCGGTAGTACAAAGTTGCCTCAACCTCTCTTGTACTTTATGTCACCAAACACAAAATGCTGAATAATTTGTTATTCATCAGCTCATTCAGAATTTATTGTTTTAACTGATTTAATTTAATGTTACTTAGAAGCCCACTGCTAATGACCAAGCGGACATTGTTTACTGTTATATATTAATGGTTATTTATATAATGTCATTTGTGTGCTAGCTGCTTTATAGACACCATAAGGGTAGAGATACATCATATTATAAAAAGTTATAATTTAGGTATTAGTATGATGGTACTATAGAAATACCTAAGGCAGACTGATAGAAAGAAGGAACTTAGTGCCTGATAAATGTGTTGGATTAATAGCTCCTGTCGGTGAAATAATCTATTTATCCACAGAATAAGCAGAACAAAAGATAGTTGAAGTTTCCTCAAGTTGCCCCCTAAAAGTGTCTCATCCCTGACATAACAGAAACACACCTATAGACGATGTTAAATCAATCCTTTGCCTCTTTATTGAAATTAAGTACCATTTTTTAAAACACCCAAGTAACTTAGGTGTCTAAGTCCCATTTTAAAAAATGACTTAGGGTTTGTCTGTAATACCCGCCAGATTGGCAGGCAGCAATTGATCCAGTGGGGGTCGATCTATCTAGACAAGCACTCTCCCATTGACTCCTGTACTCCACCAGAAAGAGAGGCGCAGGTGAAGACACCATGGTCGACTTCAGCTATGTTATTCACATAGTTGAAGCTGCATAACTTAGATCAATCTCCTTCCACAGTGTAGACCAGACCTTAGCATTTCGGAACCTCAGTGAAAGTCAGTGGGACTTAGGCTACTAAGTTACATAAGTGACTTTGAAAAGTTTGCCCCTGCTTGTAAGGGTAGTATGCCACTTAGTGCCAAATGTGGTGGTAGCTTTGGAAATATTAACACCTGTTTAAAAGTAACTATGATGGGATCACCAATTAATTTCATATATTGGTAGGCCTCTCACATCTATTAGTTGTTATTGATACTCATTAACTTCCAACTTTGGCCTGATTTCATACAACTTGCTGGAATTGAAAGGTCCTGTAATTCCATTACCAACCCTTTGAGCCATGGGAAATTCATTATTTCATATAAATGTGCTCAGTGGCAAAATATCTTTTAAGTTAAAAATTTAATTCTCAATGTACAAAAGGTCTAACACATACAAAAACATTCTATCAAAACATTTTTCCTTACCAGCTCAGAGAACTCATTATTGCCTAGGTCAAGTCTCTCCAGCTGCGTCAGTTTGTGCATTGACCTGCAACAGACAAGGAGAATATGTAAGGTGAGAATTTTACCTTGACATTTTGGGCCAAATTCTGCTCTGTTATGTCAGATTAAGACTCAGATAAGGTCATGGGTGTCAATGGAGTTACACCAGATTTACTCGGCTATAAGAGCAGAGTCTCTACAATTTGTTTCAGATTAAAGACATATTAGATTAAGTTCCTGAAGCAAAACATATTACTTCTAATACAAAGGGAGCAAATTGAACCCTGATATAATTTTACTCATTTAACCTGAGTCACTCCAGGAATGAATTTGACCCAAGTATTTTTTAAAAAAATATAAAGTCATATATATTTTCACAATTCTAATGAAAATATTTTATTTATGCAACCCTCAAAAATGAATTAGGGGCTTTACAGAAAAAATACAAAGACATGGTCCTTGCCCTAAGGAGTTTGCAGTTTAATTTTAGACATGACACAATGAAATTGAAATTTAGCCGTGTGCAGAGGAGCAGCAGAGAGTCTACGTGACAATTAATTCCCACTTAAACCCTAAGTTGAGGGCTTATGTTGGCCTCATATACTGCACAGGCCTGAGACTAGTCCTCTGCTCATGAGCAGTTCTGGCCCTGCATACATGTAACAAACAATAGGAGGAAATGGAGTGAGAGAAGAAAAGGGATATATAGTAATAATATTACTAGATTACTCTGTTATTGTACTTTTACAGTTTATTGATGATCTGAAATAAATCTTTCATTCTTGCCATAACTAAACAGATACATTGAAAACTATTACTGTGGATTTTTTCTGATCTTTTATCTTAAATAAATCAATATAAACACTCAAGATAAACACTAGAACACAATGTTTTAATTAAGCAATTATGCACTGTACCAAGATATCGAGTGGTGACATTTATTTAAGGAGTGAAACCTGAAACCCACTAGATATTTAATGTAATTTGCCATTTTACAACATAAAGAGCAAAAACGCGTAATAGAGGATTTGATGTGATTAGCCCTGTCCAAGAGATAACCAAAATGAAAGGAGACAAAACAGCCTAAGACATATACAGTATTTTAAATGTATTGGTGATTTGCCAGTCCCTAGATAAAGACCCACTTTCATAGTGAAATAATATTCAGGGCCAAATTTGGCTGTCTCTCATGTCAAAGTATTGTGGAAGCAACATCATAATCTTACATACAAAGAGAGATGTTCTTCATCAGATAAAAGATATAGGGCAATAATTTAATATTCTTTCAGCATATTATAACAGTTTATTTTTTCTCCATCTTTCACTATCTTTCTATACTAGAAAGTCTGAGGAACATTTTTTCTAGGGATCAACAGACAGCTGGTACATCAATGAAATGGAGGAAAGTACTAAAAAATTGCCAGATTGGACCAGATTGTTTCTGCTATTCTGTGGGTGCACTAAGGAAGTTGGAAAGTATAATGAGCTCCTCCTGCCTTGAGCTTCTGCTCCACTACAGGGCACAACTGCAATGTAGGACAGATAATTCTTCCTCTGTGCACTCCCTGGCATACAAGACACCTAAAAGGGATGTAGAGATCCCATATCTGAGTGGGGGAAAATTTGCTGTATTCCCTCATAGCAGACTTTCTCCCTTGAGCTCCCTTCAGGATGGTGAAGCTCCTTGCTGCCCATACTGCAGCACTGCGTAGACATGGAACAGCAAAGGCTACCAAAGCAGCTCGCCTTCTTTGGAACACTATGAAATGCAATGAAAAATCAAGCATACAAGGTATGCAGGTCAACCAGTTTATGCCTCCTAATAATCAACCACAGTGAGTATGGTAAAGGACTGTATCTGGAGGAACCTGAATTTACATCTGTACTATGTAACCATTAAAAAGTCACTTGACCACCTTGTACCTCAGTCAATGAAGCTGCAAATTATGAAAGGTAAGAATCTCACAGACAGTAAAATTCTAGATTTGAGGTCATTTATCTTGGTCCTGCATAAATCAACTGAAATTCCTCCCCTACTCCTGCAAAAAACCCAAAACAAAGCAAAAACAAAAAACCCTACTCCTAAAAAACACCCATTCTTTAAATTCCTGTTATGTGCAACATTGCTTTCTCCCCCTCCCGCCTCTGATACAGGTTACAAACATCACTGAAATGAATATTTAAATATCTGAATTTAACAAAAATCAGAAGGACCTAAGTGTGACAAATGCAGAATAAGAATGCATTTGGGAGATTTTATTTTCTACCACTGCATAACAAAGTTAGGCTACATTCTGGCTACAGAATTTAGAGCTCCATTTTACACAGCAAAAGAATAGAAAAGGTCCAAAGTCCAAAAAGGATGATAAATATCCAGGCTGCTTCCAGTGTCATAATGTTCACATTGCTACTTAAGTGTGTTGATGTGAATCTGTCTACCAGGCTGGGAATAGCATCTTCCTGGCTGCAGTGTAGGCCTACCCAATGCGGCCAGGATTTCACCCTGAATTGTATTGTTTAGAGAGAGAGGACAGAATCATCCCAAGCATAAACTGACTCTGTTAGACCCATTTGAATTACACCAGCAATGAATAAAGCCCAAGATACTTAAAATATGTAAATAGAGTTTGTAAGATGCTCCAGTGAAGGTAGCAGTATAATCTATGCAGCTTTTGGACTGATATTAAATACAAGGACAAAAGACCAATCTCCAAGATTCCTGGAGGAGATCATAGAGGCAAAAGAGACCACATAGTACTTCAGCTTTCTGAGATTTTTGTTGAGGCTTTGTACATCTAATATGGGTCACAGATCCCTGATGGCTTTCGGTACCAGGAAATATTGAGAGTAGAACTCTTTCCCTCTTTGATGAATGGGGACTTCCTCTATGGCCCCTACTGCAGGAGAGCTTGCACCTTGTGGGCGAGAAGTTGCTCATGAGAAGGGTCCCTGAAGAGGGACAGGGAAGGGGCGTGGAGAAGGAAATATATCTCACTGCTACTGTGCTGAGGACCGACCAGTCCGATGTTATAGCAGCCCAAACAGGGAGGAAAGGAAATAGGTGGTTTGAAAACAAAAAGGATGCAGGATCCTGGCTGCAGATGGAAGGTTGCCCTTGGGCACGCCCTCAAAATGTCTGATTGCTTCCAGGAGAGTAGTGGGAAGAGCCCAAATAGGAGAAAGAGGCTGGTTGTTAGCCTTGACAGTGCTTATAGCCCTTGCCCTTTTTACAGTAGGGCTCTGGTCGGGCTTGGCCTCCTGGTCTTTGAGGTTGCTGTGGCTTGAACCTCTTTCTGGCAGGAGTCGGTGTGTAAAGACCTAGGCAACATAAAGTAGCCCTAGAGTTCTAAAGCCCATGTAACTCTTAGATTGTCTGTTCCACAAATAGGCCTAGGCCATCGAAAGGGTGGTCCTGAATTGACTGCTGGGCCTCCATTGACAGTCCCAAAGATAGCAGCCATGACACTTATCTCATTGCCACTGCCATAGTAGTGGACCTGGCCGCTGAGTCCACCACGTCAGATACTGTTTGAAGGGAGGCTCTTGACACATTTCACTCTCTCTCTAAAATAGCCAGGAACTCCTGCTTGGAAAACTCTGGCAGTGACTTTGCAAACTTGGCCACAGACTGCCGCACTGTGAAGTCAGACCTCTCATGTAAGGCCTGATGCTGGCAGACAAATAAACTTTTCTGCCAAATAAATCTAGTCTCTGCATAAACCACTAGAGAGTTTGGAGTTGGGTGTGAATATAAGAGCTTAAAGTCCTTAGCAGGGACATAATATTTCCTCTTTGCCCGTTTGGAGATGGGCAGGAAAGAGGACAAGGTCTGCCATAAGACTTGGACCAATTTTACCACCCCTTTGTGGATTGGCAGTGCTACCCTAGATGGGGCCACCATGGCCAAAAGGTCAGAGAATACAATGAATGTGCCTGTCCTTTTACCCACACTGGAAATTACCACTAAAAGATTATGGATGGCTAAATTGGAAAAGTATAGAATGATAAGAGTCATAATGGGTAGCATACTATAGTGTCAATGTTTTTCACGATAATTGTGTGAGAAGTAAATTCAGTAACCAAAAAGATTACATCTAAAATATTGAAAACTACCTGACCTTGTGCTGAAAGTCAGACAGAAAATATTGATATGCGTTTATTAAGATGAAACTTTATCTCATGTTTAAGTTCTTCAAATATAGACAAGGCCTTTTATTTTATAGAAAGTTTTTTATAAATACTATTCGCTTGTAGTGGAATGCAACAGTCACATACAAATAATAAATCAATTTTCTTTGAAGAGGTTGGTAAAGTGAAAAACAAACAGCTAAGCTACTAAGTCTAAGAAGCTATCTGTTTAATTAAATTTCTGTAATTAAGCAAACACTTTGGTTAATCTATTGTACTCCATCCTTCTGCATAACTTCAAACCTCATACAGAAGGTTCATACATTAAGTCAGGATATGAACACCAGTGTGACAATTCTGATACTACTATGCACATAATATTATTATTAGATTATTTGTACTATTGCAATGCCAACGAACCCTAGTCATGGATGAGGACCCCATTGTGCTAGATGCTGTACAAACATGTACCTGAAGCCAGACAACTGTCTCCATAACATACAGTAATTAATGCTTTACAGCGAGAAGTTGTTAAAGTGCATTTCTAGCTTCTCAGATAAAAACTCCAGCAGTGAAGCAAATTAGTAACTCTCCTCACATGTATCTGCTGAACAGCTCATGAGCCTTTACATTATACTTATAGTATAATATAATATATAAATTACAGCATTTTCAAACTTAGGAGGAGTTAAGCAAGATAAAGTTATCAATACAAGACTATTTAAACCATTTGTTTGGAACCCTCAATGTATTAACCAAATCCTGCAGTCCTTTGACTTTGGTGTTACTGGAATTTTCACAAGAACAAGGACTGTAGGACTTGTCACTATATGATTAAATCTTCTTCACTGGTCTCTCTATTTCAGCTTATTACTTTAACCTTTGTGCCTTCCATTTGGTTTTCTTCTATGTATTCATTGTTCTCCTACTGTTTTTCATCGCTTCCAAATTAGTAAAATCTCATGCACCCCCCACTTCCCTGCCTAAGGAGACTAGATAGCAAATGTGAAAAATCTGGACAGAGGGTAGCAGGTGATAGGTGCCTATATAAGAAAAAGCCCCAAATATCAAGACTGTCCCTATAAAATCGGACATCTGGTCACCATAGTTGTAACTGACTATACCCAACTGCCTAAGGCAGGGGACAGCAACATTTCATAAGCGGTGTGCCGAGTTTTAATTTTTTCACTCTAATTTAAGGTTTCATGTGCCAGTAATACATTTTAACATTTTTAGAAGGTCTCTTTCTATAAGTCTATAATGTATAACTAAACTAGTGTTGTATGCAAAGTAAATAAGGTTTTTAAAATGTTTAAAAAGTTTTGCTTAAAATTAAATTAAAATGCAGAGCCCCCGGACCGGTGGCCAGGTAATGTGAATGCCACTGAAAATCAGCTCGCGTGCCACCTTTGGCACCCTTGCCATAGGTTGCCTACCCCTGGCCTAAGGGCTTGTCTAAACTAGAAAATTTGCACCAGTCTACCTAAATCAATTTATAATTGATCTAGTTATACCAGTTGACAGCTGTAGTGTAGATATGTTTAAACCAGTTTAGTTTACTCAGAATTTAGTCATTAGTTACATTGGTGTTAGTTTTCAATACTAACAGTAGCATTGGTACCATGAGGAATCCCATTGATATCAATGGAATTCCTCAGACTAGTATGAGCTACCTTAGCAGAAAGTCTGCACGATTCGAATTAGTTTCTGAATAATGATTACATTTAATTTTCTAGCATCTTGCCAACTATTCCTTTGTGGATGGAAGTATCTCGTATAAATCACATGAAAAAGATTCAGCTCTTATACAGATTAACAGTCCCTCAAGCAGTAAGATACTGTAGAAGCTCTCAGATTGACCTTGGAAATGATGAATGCAACCTTTGTGAATTATCAGAGTTCTTTGAACACCTCCCCCATAGCATCTTTCATTTCTTAATATCATACAAAGGCTTTTACTTCCATAGAAACATACTTCAAAATGTAAAATTAGTATTCCAAGCATACAGTTATTTATGCTACCCGGTAACATGCCTTTGGGTGCCATTATAGTTTTTCAGCAACATTATACCATACATGTACATACATTATTTAGTACAATGCCTTCACATGTGAAAAGAGAAAAGGTTTGGCTCTTAGATTTTCAGTTGATAGTTAATATTACATTCTAATATAACATTTTGTTTCTCACAGAGGTAATTTACCTTACCTTTACTATTCAATATTTAATGAATTAAAAATTGTCAGTGATTATGCTCCGCCAAGCCTATGCTGACAACAAATGCCCCAAGGAAAAATACCCTTATCATTCAGAAAATACCTGCTAACTTGGCACCAGCAAATGAATAGCAAAATGCTATTTTTATATTTTTTAAAATTTATGTTTAACATTGAAACTCTTCTCAAATAAAATGAAGTTGATATTTTAAGGAGCAATTAATTCTACAGTCTAGCTTGGTCTGAAAGAGTATACATAAAACAAAATCAATGTTTACTGTACATTATTTTCAATCTCGCAAATAAAGATGTCTTTGAAAATTGGTTTATTTTCTAGAACTTTAACCTCTGCACAAAAGTATTGGAAACTATGCTCAGAACTATACCGTTTAAGCAACGTTTTGAATAATTAGTGATGACCATAGTCAAGAAAACAACTGAGAAATTATAGTTTTTTTAGAAAGAGGTGACAGGACAACTTCCATTGGTTTATAATATATTAAAAGATATTGCACAATGCCAT
This sequence comes from Dermatemys mawii, assembly GCA_007922305.1. NCBI lineage: Eukaryota > Metazoa > Chordata > Testudines > Dermatemydidae > Dermatemys > Dermatemys mawii. Next base: position 30,947,537 of record ML677352.1, read on the forward strand.
ATAGTAATTTCATTGTACTTAATGGAATTATATAACATTAATTGAACTTTTCAGTATTTACAAATTATATTATATAATCATTATATATCTCTTGTAAGAAGAAATAATCAAATTTATAATGAGGGTTACTACATCAAAGATGGCATGGTAAAGGAGCACTCAAAACTAATCCTTAGTCTAATACCCATTGCTTAGAAGATCTAATGCAATTAATGTGATAAACTCTATACAAAGGTTTTAGTAAGGTTTTTGACATAAATGTTTAATTATGCTGCACTAGATTTAAAGAGTCTACTCGTCCATTCATAAATAAGTGTCAGATTTATACACAGAAGGCCTGACCCTTTGCTTCTGCAGTCAATGGAAGTTTTGCCATTGACTTCGCTAGGCAGAGGATCAGGTTGTCATTTCTATACACATCAGTGGGAAAGCAGATTTCTGTAAAATTGAAACTATGTGAAAAACCAAATAAATTAGTACTTTAGAATATTTGTTTTATACCTGATGAAATATAAGCAACTATTACAGTGATATTAACAACATTCATACTCTATAAATTATGATGCAAGGGTAGAAGTCAGTGGCATTAAATATAAAATTTTATTATAAACTTAAGAAATTGCTAATACAGGCTCCTCTTGTGATGTTTACTCTGATTGTCTGTCAGATTGTACATAGCGGTCATACTCCAAACATTTTAAATAAGCTACAAACTGGGTCCAGATTTACATTTTACAGAAACACAAACATCCACATTACTGGCCAAGTCCTGGTCACCTTAGTCATGACGAGTATTCACATGGGCTTAAAATGGTGATTCTGGCAAGAAGGATTTGGTCCTTAGAACACATACTTTTCAACAGATTCAAGTTTTTCCACATACAAAGCATTATATACTCATAAAAAACAACAGCAACTATAAATGTGGTAAAATCATGAATGAGAATGAATATATCAGGACAGCTTACATTTATGTGGTAATAAATACAATGTAATTGCCATGAAACTAATGCGTATCTGTTATATCTTGTCATTTTTGTCAGTTAGATTGCAGGGAATTAGGGTATGATATACACCATTTTCCTGCCCAGCTAGATACAAGGTGAAATTTTTGTGCTAGATAGTGATAAATGGAAGCCATTATTGTTGGGGAAATGAAAAGCAACCAAAAGCAACAATGTTGCCTTTATTGCTGATGTATTATTTCCAAATAATATGTAAGTTGTTTTCATACCACCTTTGAATACAATAAACTAGATTTTAATTTGTTAATTATTCCACAATCAAAAATACATTCCGTTCAGGTCCCTGAACTTTAAGACTTACTGTGTAACTTCATAATTCACTAATGATACAATTATAAATTTACTTTGAATACCTACAGTTTAATTTACTTTTCCCAGTGCAGTGTAGCTATATTTTAACTAGTACTAATGAAAGTGTTACCATGTACACCCAGAAAAACTCACACATCAGTTTATTTGCATACCAACTATCAAATTACATATGAAGCCAGTATCAGCTATAAAATGAACCTGGAGACAATATATATTATTTATACCAATGGTTTTCAGTCTGTGGACCTCTGGGGGTCCACACACTATGTTTAAGAAGTCTGCAAAAGATTGTCATTACCACAGAACAATGATATGATGTCTAAAATTTCCAAAGTCATACGCATCATCATTCAAAATGATATAGGTGTCCAGAAATGAAAAAAATGAAAACTGCTGATTTATACAGTATAAGATGGCATATGTATTGTATAAAGTTAAGCCATGTGTAAATTAATGCATTATATATTATTGAATATATGCCATCTGGACTTCACAGATAATCGAATACGTTTAAAAATTAATATTCATCAGATGGAAAAGATTGTTACAGATGAATAGAGATAGCTACCACAAAAAAAAGTGATAATACAACACCCACTTCAATTTAGGCAAATTTGAAAGCTCAGGATTTTGTACTCTGAAATAACAATCAACAGAGAATCAATAAATGTCAGAAGAGGCTATGACAAAATATTAAAGTAAGTGATTTGTTTCTGAAGACTTTAAATAACTTCATATGAGAACTTCTAGAGTTAAGAAACTGTCCTCCAACATTAAGTTTGCATGGGTCTCTTATGGCCCTTTAGAATAATTCTAATTATAAATATTATTTCTTTATAATGCCTGCTTTGGCTGCATGGCAATTAGGAATATTAATCGGCAAAATGCACGGCTATACACTAACATGTTGCAGAGGTTTGGACAAATGCATAATTATTCAGAGGTTCAAATAAGAAAAGGTTGATTTTCCCCTTTAAACCACGTAGAAAAACTATGCAACATTTAACAGAGAGCAAATATTTTACACAATATTCAGAAACAAAGAGGCAGCCTCCATCAGCATGTAGTGTACCAAAAGGGTTTGGTTTCATAGTATAGTGCAGGAGAACTACCTCAACACAGTCTACTCGTACTGATGCTCCTGATGCTGCCATTTCTGGTGCCCGAAAAGCTGCTGCCTCCACTTCCTCTGCTGTTCGTGCCACTGTACACTCTCAGGCGATGGGGCAAAGGGCACACTCAGGATCTTCAAATGCTAAGATGAGAAAAATCAATTTCAATGCCCAAAGGATGGAACTGCTGGTGTAGAAGGTGACTAAACACTACTATTTGGTCTGTTGAACTGGAATCTTGAGAATTCTAATCTATTCAATATAAAGGGGTTTGAAACAAGATGTTCTACTTTTCCTAGGGTATCACAGAGACATATGATTCTACAAATAGTAAATGGAAAGTGTTTTTCCCCTTGTATCAAGTGGAATGAAAATGCATGCATATCTGATTGTCAAGGGGAAAAGTGTTTGTATGTATCATGTAAAAATAATTTTAAAAAAGGTCACTCTCTTGGTAATATTTTCTCTTATATATACGGGTAAAATTACTGTTAGCTTTGTTTATTGTAGATTTGAACTTGAGCTCCACAACAAAGATTTCAGTTTGGGTCCAGGTTTGGAACCCTTCTGAATTTAGGGACTGGTCAGATTTCAGATTCTGCTTTGGTCCACTGTATGGAGAGGCCCAAACTGCCCAATTTTGACCTGTATTGCATCTGAATTTCTTCCCCTATATAGCTTCAAAAGTTATTAGAGGAGGAGAATTGGATACAGGATTTCAGTTCAGGTCCATCTCTGTTTAATTGGTTATACGAGTACAGAATAAATCCCCATTATATAACAAAGTTCTCTACCCTATCAGGTTTCTCTCTCAATATTCTTTATTGTATTTTTCAAAATTTCCCATTTGCCCCCTCTTTTTACTTTACACCTTCCTTTCTGGATTTCTGCACCTTCTTCCTGCACAATGTGTCTTGCACAGCCAAAAAAAAAAAATAATCAAGGCTAGAGAATATATTGCTATCCTCTTTTCTCAGTCCAAATGACATGAAAATCAGCCTTACATGGTGCACAAATCTTCTCAGAATGTGTGCCATGGGGTTTGAGCTCATACAGGAATACTTCTTGTACTGCCCTAGAAGGAAGGCATTTGCTCACTATTCTCAGTGAATAAGGAAGCTATGTAATGTAGCACTGGCTGCTTTCTGTAGGATACCATGTTGAACAGGACCTGTTGAGACAATAAGTAGCACTAATCTGCCCCTCCCTCGGTAGCAGCAAAAGGGGCCATGATGGAGTGGCATGTCTGAGTGCACATCAAAGTCCAAATAAAGATATTCGGTATGTTGTATTTCCAAACATAGTAAAAAAGCCAACATTTCCAGACAAGGATTAGCTGCCTTGAATAAATCCTAGCTCCCAAATTATTCCTGACTGAGCCAGGCTGCCTCAACTGAAGGGTTCTTTTCTAACTAGTAGCTCCAATAATTCTATCAGATTCAGGGGATCACTAATTCCTTCATTTCATGAGTGGCATTGGAATATAGTAGTCAGTGGCTCTGGAGAGTGCTTGTATCACTATTATATGTAAGATCCATCCCAGGGTCATGCAACAAACCTGGGATCACTTGCAGCTGAACTCTTGGTAGCCTTGCTAAACCAATCCCGTTGCACAGTTATTGAATACATATTTTCCTGATTTTACATGGTCTCTGATATATTTGAAAAGTTATCTTCTCAGTACCTGGTAACACTATTTTCCTGAATATAAAACCAACTAAAACCAAAATCTTGAAAAAACTATTTCATTTTCAGACACTTCTGTACATCTGCTACCAAGTTATCACCAGCTCGTTGTTTTGGAATCCCAGCTACTGGGCTGGTGATTGGTGCAGAATACACCACAGGCTGAGGGAGTGTGCATCTCCCCTTGCTTGCAGAGCCCTTTCACTGCAAGAGACTTTTGCGTATCTAGCCATTGTGCAGGTACAGGCAGTAAGAAATAGGCATGAGCCCTTGACATTTTTTCAAGTATAAGATTGGGCCCACAATGCAAAGTGCTTTGAACGTTGCCTTTACAAGACTTTAATTATTGTAAGATTCAGCAGTTAAAGGTAAATGTATTAGCATAATCATGAAATCACCTATTAATCAAAATTTAAGGCTGGAAGGGTCCTTGAAGGATCATCCAGTCCAGTCCTCTGTGCTGAGGTGGGACTAAGGATACCTAGACCATCCCTAATGGGTGTTTGTTTAATTTCTTCTTAAAAATCTCTAATGATCGAGATAGCACTACCTCCCTTGTAAGCCTACTTCTTTGCTTAACTATCCTTTATAGTTGGAAAGTTTTTCCCAATACCTAACTGACATCTACCTTGCTGCAGATTAAGCCCATTACTTCTTCTTGCTTCCATTACGTTTTCTTGTCATTTGAAAACTTATCATGTCTCCTCTCACTCTTAAGACAAAATGTGCTCACTTTATTTTTTGCCTTTTTGATTCGCACCATGTACAGCAGCGAATCAATTTACTATATCCAATCTAACTCTGAAATGAAGTCAGAAGATAACAGATCATGGTTCTGGCTTCTCCCTCACAAGCAAAAATTTAAGTTTTCTGGGAGAAACAAAATGGGTGAGGTAATATCTTTTAGTGGGCAAACTTCTGGTGGAAGGGACAAGCTTTTGAACTTCACAGAGTTCTTGGTCTCATATATAAGACTTAGTCATAGGTATTTTTAGTAAAAGTCATGGACAGATCATGAGCAATAAACAAAAAATCATGGCTTGTGACCTGTCCATGATTTTTATTGTAAATACCAGACTAAATCTTAGCTGCCCTGGGGCTCCCAGGACACTGCTGCTCTGGGTGGGGCTCAGTGGCTGGTCATTGCTCTGGTGGCACAGTCTGACTACCCCTGTCTGCCCCCTGCTCTGAGGGTCCCTGGGACCACTGCTCCTATGGCCTTCAGGACCGTTGCTGTCCCCAGAACCACTGCTGAAATGGCAGCCCTCTTAGGGTCCTCTTAGCAGTGGCCAGTGAAGCTGGCCCCAGGCCAACCAGCAGCTGGCCCCAGAGCTAGCTGGTTGGGTGGTCCTGTGGTCAGCTGCACTGGTTACTGCAGCTTCAGGGTAGCATAAAGGTATCTTTGGCCCCCTCAAATCTGTTTTATGCCAAGTGCAGCTCACTGAAACAGAGAATTGGGCCCATAATCTTAAATTATGGTTAACGAACATCATTTTATGCCATTTCTTTTTAACCTAACAAACTTTAACTTAAAAGACTGTAAGAGTTACATTAATATACAAATGTAGTACACAGTATAAATTGTCATTCTGAACAGTTACTGACTGAATTTTTGCAGCAGTATTGCAAGCATGCTTACAGTGATGAATCGTCACGCACGTGTTAGTTTTATATTTCTCTGTTATGCACAAAACAGAACAAAATAATGATGAATAAAACCATATTGCTTTTCAACTAAAAAATACAGAAAGAAGAATTCCACTTCAGATCATGCTTTTCTTACTCAAAGTACACTTTAAAACATTTTACAATCATAAGTCAGATGGTAGAAAAGTAACTAGGTGAGCATTTAGCAATTTCTCACTGGCACTTAATTCATTTTACTGAGAGATGGAATACTGGCCATGAAATAGTGATGCTTCCATTCAGACAACCATCAGAGATTGACAGAAAGGACTTTAGTTTGATATATTATTCAGAGAGACAAATTCTGCCAGTGGATGGGCCTGACTCCAGTGGTATACATTAATACCTTGGCATTTGTGCAGTGCCATTCATTCAGGGATCTCAAAACCTTTAAGCCTCTCAAAAGTCCTACAAAATTATTTTTACATGAGGAACATCCTGGTTCATGGTTGATGGAAAACAGTCATGTGACACTTTATATAAGTAAATTTATATTAATTATTTCAAGGAATTCTGGAGCAATGTTATTTAGTCAGATCAAACATACATCTTAACTGGCTACATTAAGTTGAACGGATCTACTATCCTCTTCCCTAGAGTTAAATATATGTTCTCTGGACCTCTAATAGTTTTATAATGCTAGTTTTAGTGGAAAAATCTGTGCCAATTGTAAAATTCACAGCTGTAAGATTCTAAATGTGTCTAAATAAAGGCATTCAGAATATATGTAAAATATATACAGAGACACACAAGTCGCTGACTGAAGACACAAACAGGGTCTCACCGTGCACGTCTGGGGAGAGGGAGAGAGAAGAGCGTAAGCAGCGATTTAAGGGGAGTGGGGTTGTGATGGACTTTGAAGGTGAAGTAAGGGAAGCCACTGAAGGGGTTCCAAGAGAGGAATGATATGGTCAGAGCAGTAGGGAAAGATTATTTTAGCAACAGCATTTAGGAGGCCTAGAGGAGGCAAGACTAGTCAATATAGGAATATTAAGGCATGGCTATGGTAGGAATGGAGAGAGGAAGATGGATTTTAGAGATGACAAGATTTAGTGACAATCTGGGTCACTGTTCCTTCTAAGCTGTGTGTGTGCGCGCACACACACAGATCCTATACCCCGTGCACATGGTGAAACACCACATGAACAAAAATTTGCACAGAAGCACAAAAATTGCACAGCAGATATTTTGTGCGCATACAGCCTGTCAAAAATTTGCACAGAAGAACTTTTTTGTGCACATGGCCTGTGAAAAATTAGAGGGAACATTGATCTGGGTATTACACTGAGGAGAAGTGTAAGAGTAATCGAAGATGGCACTGACCTTGCAAGCAGTGGTATTACCATTCCAGCTACTTGACAGGGATTTGAAAACTCCCCATCAAATTTCTCTCCTTTGGAAGGATAGACAGTCTTTCCCCCATTAATCTTTCCCAGGGTTTCAGCAGGGTGATCAGATGTCCCAATTTTATAGGGACAGTCCCGATTTTGGGGTCTTTTTCTTATATAGGCTCCTATTACCCCCCACTCCCATCCTGATTTTTCACATTTGCTGTCTGGTCACTCTCGTTTCAGCTGAGAAGGTATACCTTTTAATATCTGGCAGAATCTTTAAGAGCATTCCATCTCCTAATTACTACTTAATTTGTGGGCTACAATGGCTGCTCATCAGCCCCTTTAATGAAGAGAAGATTGTGGGAACATTGGGCCTCAAATGGCACAGCATGAATTCCCTGCTGACTCTGTACCAGGGTCTATACCAGTGGAGTGCATCTAGCTTCAGATTTGCACTCAGGAGCTACGGCTTTAAAAAAAAACAAACCCTACAAGTCTCCACCCAGAGAGACAGTTTCTCTAGCTCAGGTCAGCTACTAGAGAGAACTGTTGAAGAAGGAAAGCACCATTATATTCCATTAGGGAACAATGTTAAACATGTACAAAACTCAATTGATAATCTCAACTGACAGTTGGTGAGATTGGACAAAGTTCTTAAACTTTGAGTGAGCCAGTCTACCTGAATGATGTGAGAGAGATATTTGGAAAAGCCATTTGCACAAAGGCGAGCTCCGAAGAAATGCTGTCAAAGCACAAGTATATGGCATATGTAACAGATATGGCTTTTACACAGAAAAGTATTTCTATTGCAGTCACAAGCAAACAGTAAGCTCAAAATCTCACAGACATTCAGGGTATGAAGAAAATCGGGTAAAAGAAATAGTTAGCCATGGAGGCCACAGCCATATGAAGTTCATAGTACTATTGTGAAACACATGTTGAAGGTTAAAAAGAACTCAAGCCTACCGATGCAGCTGGGGCTGTTGTAGCGTGTCTGGTGAAGACATGCTATGCTGACAGGAGAGTGCTCTCCTATCGACATAATTACGCCACACTGACAAGAAGCGGAAGCTATGTCAGCGGGAGAGCATTTCCCACCAACATAGCACCAGTGCGAACAGCCCAAAATTTGTGTTGCTCGGCAGGAGGCCTTTTGCACACCTCTGAGCGGCGTAAGTTAGATCGACTTAAGCAGTAATGTAGACCTGTCCTTACACTTTTTAGCTTCTGACATAAAGAGATCAGTAAGTATAACAATTTATTAGGTGGTTGTGTACTCTGCAGCCAACTTTTCAAATATAACAGTCAATCACAATATTTAATCAAGTATTATAATCCAAGCAGAGATTCATCAAGTTTTGCATGATGTTTATTTTGTTGATTGCTGTTAGAGATAATCAATAAGGCTCTTCAAAACTGAGTGAGTTTTTCAAGATTGGAGGAAATCAGATGTAACTCCCTGTGCACCAAAGAACCATGGAAGTTCTGTCTGTGGGGCTATTAACGGGATTTTGGGTAGCTGGGAGAACAACTTGGGGGGCTCAAGCCAGCTATGCCTTCTTTTACAGAGAGAATGTGACAATAGGGGCTGTGGTTATATACCCTGCTACTGGGGATAGAAACAATTAAGAAAGCTCTTGTACATGGTTTTAGCCCAGATGAATCACATTTTGTTCCGTTGGGCCAAATTTTGAAGTCCTTAGTCTTTATACAAGTAAAATTCCTATTAAAGTCACTTATGGAAGCCACACACTATCCCATAACACTATGCTGAAGTATTGATTAAATATTGACTCAGAGGAAAGAGGGTTACTTACCAAATAACTGAGATCTTTTCCATGCACTGGGATTTAGTAGGTGACATACTCCTCTGTAAGTCCATAGTGAATTAATATCTCATTTAGGAGGTATGCTCTGCTAGAAGTTCCCCATTTCAGTTGAAAAAAAATAAAACCAAGATCCCATAGATTTACAGTAGCTAAAAATCCCACACTGTTCTCATTCAAATCCAACTCAAGTAGTCGCTTACCAAAATTACCTCTCCTGTTTCAATTGTCAAAGGTGTAACGTATTACGTGTTACATTGAAAAAAATACTGTAAAGTAAAATAAAATGTATACGTATTACGTTGAAAAAAATACTGTAAAGTAAAATAAAATGTATACTAATTGAAAGTTGACTCATCATATAATGAGTGATTAATTGTGCAGTTATGGATGTTCAAATTTAGTTAGATTATCACTAAGCAGTAATGTAGACCTGTCCTTACACTTTTTAGCCTTACACAATTGAAGAAGGGAGTTTTGAGGTGGTATTTGAATGAGGAAAGAGGAGTCCCTTTTGGGATGAGATGGGGGACGGTATCCCAAGCTTAAAAGGGCTACCTGGAGAAGAGACTGGGAGAGAAAAACAAGGAAGACAGTCACACAGAAGACTTGAGAAAAGCAAAGGCAGAAGGAACAGGAGGACTTGAAAACAGATATGTGCCACAGGCAGAGGTGGAGTAGTGCAATATGATGAGAAATACGATGTGAAGCCAGTAAAGAAATTTGAGGTAGAGGGGGAGGAGAGGAGAGATGGTCAGAATGTCAGGAGAAAGAAATAATATTGTTACTACTATGCCAGTGAAGAGGCTCAGTTTATGAGCAGGATGTTGACCTAATCTGAAGAGGCGGAATATACTAAACCACTTCAATGCATCAAATAAAACAACTATATCATAAGAGGAGGCAAAGCCAGAGGAATCAATTACTCATTTTGACATGAAGTACAAATAACTGCTGGTGTCAGAATAATCACTGAAGCAAACAAAGATGGCATCTCGAGAAACACATCCTCAGAGAACAGAAAGAGACTCTTTGATTTTTGGATCAGCTAAGCACTGAGACCAGTGATTATCTGACAAATCTAAGTACACAGCAGATTTCTTAATATACTGCAGAGTAATCAGAAAGTAATTAGCTTAATTAACATCCTGGCTAAAAAGGTCCAAACCAAAATCCAGATGGTCCATTATGGAGATGGGTCTGTTCACAAAGTTCAAATTCAGATCCAAACTTCAACATTAAGGAATGTTCACATTTTGGGTTTTATTAGGATTTAATGTACAGAACCAAAAATATCTCTAGGGATATCAAACTGACAAAAGACGTTATGCACAAAATACTTTTAAAAATTTCATACATACATTCAAACATATAAAGCCTCACTAATAAGAGTCATAAGGAATTACTCAGTGCATTTAATTCCAAGTTGTGCTGGAAAAAGCTCTCAATGCTCTTTTAAAATTCCACCACCAAACTGAATGGAAGGAAGGTTGAGATGATTTCCTTGCTGCTGAAATGCTAACTTCCTGCATGTGTTCACTATATTGTTAAATCTCTGTCAGCAATTAGATCCCTGGGACTCATGTACGAGCAGAATTAATGATTCAGGAATGCACCAGACTGCATCAAATGTTATGTATTTAACTAAACATAAACAATCCAAAAAATTTCAGGGCAAGGAAACCCTACAACCCACCCCCAAGGTTTCAACTTTTATTTTCCACTTCCTCTGCCCACCTCATGTTAAACAACATGAACACTCTGTTATGCTATCAATGTACACAGGGGGCCAGATTCTGGAATCCTGTTGGACAAAGCTCGCGTAAAGTCATCTTTGTTCTCCTCCAATCATGGGACAGATAGGGACCAGTTCATCCCAACTCATAAATTGGAGGAGTCTCTAATTTAGAAGTCAAGAATCAAAGAGGTAGCCGTGTTAGTCTGGAATTGCAGAAATGACAAAAAGTCCTGTGGCACCTTAAAGACTAATTTAGAAGTATTGGTCCAGAATATTGAAATACAAGAAGTTCATACAAGAAATACCAGAAGCATACAAGATATGCTCCCTCTTCACATGCTTATTACTTCAGAGGTGACAGAGAACCACCATAACTGGTTTTGTGTCAGTCTGGGATTCCCTTCCACAAAGGCATTTATTTTAGGACAGCTCTCTATCCCCTTTGCATCAGGTCTAGACACTATATTTATCAGGAGCAAAGTATCATTCACCTTGAGAAAGCATTTTTTTTTTTACTACTAGGAAAACAAATTAATACATTTGCCAGTCCCACTCCTTAGAAGCATATGGACCCCCTACTACACAGGATTTTTGACAGCTTAACAGGGAACTATTTTGAGGAAGCCACTTAAATACTGGCAGCACATGACTGATCTAGTGCCAAAGTCTTCTAGAAGATGATTTATTAAAATTAAGCTAGAATGATTTTTCAAGTAAATAGGTCATCAACCAGGATGAAAACATTTGTAGCTTCCAAAGATGGGAAACCGAGTAGAACCTTTATAATAAGCTAGGAAGAGATGTTAAAGGAATGGGTCTACATTTTCAAAAATAGGAATATAAAGTTAGACTTCTGAATCCATATATAGACACGTAGGGGCAGATCCTCAGCAGGCATACATTACCATAGCTTCATTGACTTCAAGGCAGCTATGACAATTTACAACAATTTAGGATCTTCCCTCTATTATGAGATTTTCCATAGTGCCTAAGTGACTTAAGAGCACAAGTTCCATTGACATCTATGGGACTTGTGCTCCTAAGTCACTTAATTATAACAAATATATTACTCAATCCATATTTGTAAAGAGCAACTGAGTGTACAATTACTCTGATTTCTGAGTATCTTCTAAACAAAATTATTTAAAAAATTCCTACAGAGATGTAACCAGAAAGATAGGAATGTGACTCCTTAAGGCTAAAGAAATGAGTAAAGTATAATGTACTTTATTCCTAATACATAGCACAAAATGTTTAAAATTATTTTACAAAGACTGACATGTCTCAGAAAAGCAAATACAGAATTGCTACACTAAGATGTAAGAAAAGATAGCTGAACTCTATTTGAAAATATATCAGTGGGATTCTTTTTTTTTCAAACATGTTTAATATATTACATGCAAATTCACAAATCTTTTTGCCTATACCAAATAGATTAATAATGTGAGCTACTAATTCCATTTTGTTATCTTATGCACAGTGACTTAGATTTACACCTGAATTGTAATACTTAAGGTATTTTACCATTAGAAGTTAGAAAGTTGGCAAGACAATTAATCTCAGTGCACTGCTTTCTCACCTTCCAAAAACAGGTTTTAGATGGAGATTGTAGAGGGTAATAAACTATTTTTTCCTGATGCAATCTGCATATACAAGGTTTTTTCCCCCAATGTAAAAAGGAATGAAAATTTGGAACTTTATATGGATTTCCCCCCATCACCTCTCTTAAAAGCATGAGAATGTGAAAATGGTATCTTCTTACTCAACTGATTTTCTGTGTGTGTGCATTCTTTTATCTATTTACTTTAGTGGTAAAAATATGTTTTGACCACTTTTTCACGTCTTAGCTAAAAAAGTATGAACTGGATTACATTTCTTCTTGTGCATCACCAATAGATTTATTCATTTCTACAAAGTTATACCATCGAATACAAGTGTAATTTGGTTCATGGGTTTACATCATATCGGTTGTAAAGGTGTAACTCAGGGCTGATTTGGGCCTGCAGAGTCTTTATTAGTGTATGAGACAAAAACAACCCATTCTGACTCTTAGATTCCAAGTTGAGTTTGCAGTTAGAAACAGGTATTTACTTGCAAACTGAGCTGAGTTGATTTGGACATAGCCGAGAAGGCAAAAATATGGAACTTCACATCACCATTTTTACAGAGAACATCCACACCTTATGGACTATTATGGATTAGGCTTTAAAATGAGCTTTCTCAGATGGTAAACCTTTTTTGAATCAACTGTAGAAATAATAAACTGATCTTGACTTTGCAGATACTATTCTGGTCTGAAGCAACCTCATCAGAGAAGAAGGAATGGCTTCTTTTATTTTTTTTTTATTTTCTTGTCAAAGGTAAGTTGATCCTTCATCTTATCTTTGTTTTTAAAAATTAAAGTTAATTAAAGTTATCAAAAAGGATGCAAGATACTTTTTATGGCAGAAAAATAGTAATGGAAACATTTTTCCCTTACGTGGGTAGCTATATTTAAATGGATGTGTAAGATCCAAAGGAGGTATATAAAAGGCTATAAAAAGCAAGTAATGTATTCCAGCAGCTATTGAAGATCCGGTGAATCAGAAAGGTCAGTTTAAGGAATAAACTGAAAAATCACTTGCTGATAAAACATTATTGTTATATTTCCATATGGAAAAGAGATGTAGAATTGAAAAAGACAAACAATAGACTTGATGATTTTCATATGAAATCTTTGCAGAGAATTTCTGTGGAGAGATGAAAATAAAATGATCCAAATAAGGACAAACCTGTCGGCATGCTCCAGCTTCTTCCCCAGCACAGAGCTTGACAAATAAATTATCCACAAGAGGCTAAAAGGGGTCAAGTATAAGGAATTTCTCCCAATCCAAAGCAGCTCTCCATAATAAAAAATATGGGCATAAGGGTCACTGCCCTATAGCTGAGGATTTGTGGGTATATTATGCTTGGGCACAGCTTGCATTCTTCTCAGAGCTTCCTGGTGCACAGGAGAAGCTGGGTGCCTGCTGCTTTCAATCAGGACAACATAGTGCATCTACACAGCTCAATGAGCCAATATGGAGTACATGCAGGGTGCTGGCCCCATTTCCTCTCTCCCTCCTTTTAAGGAGCAGTCCTTGATCTTTGTGGAACACAGTGATTGCATTTATGCCCCACTGCTATATAGGTTTACAAGGAAAGGGGATTCTTTGAGTCCTCCACAGAGCAGCAGGACACGATCTGGCCTGACACTGTGGATCCACATGGTGGCATATCTATTGGCTCCTTCCCTGGCCTATCCTTCCCACTCATCTAAACTGTCCTATCTGCTGCCGTAGAGACAAGCGAACTATACAGAGTACAGCTCTGGCCCCAAAGAGATGTACAGTTCCTGCGTGATAGTTCCCCTGCATTTAGGGCTCCCAAAGGAATCTGGGGAGAGGGAGCAATATTTTTCCTAAAAATATTATTTATAATCAATTCTGTAAGCAAGCATCACTGAATAAAACAGAATACATTTTCTCAGACACTCTCATATGTTCTTTCAACTAACAGGCAGTGACACAATGGCAATGTACTGTACAATAAAAAGAATCTGGGTGAAAAATTTGTATCCACATCTGAACTTTGTGATTCACATCCCCGTCTACAATCAAGTTGAAGGTTGCTGAAGGGACAGACCACACTGAAATACAGAATGATTTTAGTTCATGAACAGGGCTATGTGGAAGAGTTTAACTGCTAAGACCACCTGACAACTGGAAATGAGCTGAATATTCCACATAAACCAATCTAATTATACTTCTAGAAACAATAAATAAGCTCTCAGGAACACGAAAATGCATACACAAAACAGCTAACATAGTGAGATTAGGTAACTAGTGGCCTTGGGTATTACTGTCTAGCATGTAATAATCTGTTGGAACAGAGGGGCAGAAATGGGGAGCAGACTGTATTTTCACAGGCGCCATTTCAATATTATATACACAAAATATGCTTAAGCATCCAGTGTGAATTTGTGAATAAACTGCAAACTAGTACTGTATTTCAGAAATTAAATAGTCATTTAAGAATAACCCAAATACCAATGTAAATTTAGGCAGAGAAAGTTAAAAAAAATAACTAATACTTAGCACTCATATAGCCCTTAAAATGACTGAAATACTTTAAAACTAAAACTAATTAACTAACTAACTATTTTTTCTTCACAACACCCCTTAATTATTCCTGCTAATGCATACAGGGGAAACTGAACCTTCTGGCCTGGTCTACACTGCCGCTTAAGTGAATGTAAGTTTCATTGGTCAGAGATGTGTAAAAAATCACCCCCCTGAGCGACACAACTTACACTGACCTAACACAGTGTCTACACTGTGCTATGTCAGCGGGAGATGCTCTTGGGGAGGTGGAGTACTGAAGTCAACAGGAGAGTGCTCTCCCATCGACCTATCATGTCTTCCCCAGACACGCTAAATTGATGCTGCTGCATCAATTACAACAGCGCTGATTTAGTATGCCAGTATAGACAAGCCCAGAGACATGAAGTGACTTGCCCAAAACCACATAATAAGGCAATGGAAGAGTTGGGACCCGAAACCAGGATTCCTAATTCCTACTCCCATGGTTAATTTCCCCCTCCCCCATGCTACCTACCATGGTATAAAACACGTGAGCCTGAAATTTCTACAATATTCTGGAAAGTTTGAATCTGTTCTGCATATTTGGTTCAGATTCAAGTGAGATTGTCACAAGACTCCCACATCTACTTCTTATCGGGTTCACCGTTGATCCCTCAATGATACCACTCTCTTCTAGTTGGCCAAAGTCTTAGTACTTTTCTGTCTGAAAAAATGGGTAAATCCAATGAATGATGTTTTCATAATATTCCCTTGGCAAGTGGTATAACATGCCTGAGATTGTTTTGCATTCTAGGGCTGAAATCCTGGTCCTACGGAAGTCAAGTTCAAAATTTTAATGATAAAATATTGTCCAATATAGAATGGATACTTTTTACATAGAATTTGGTGGGAAATTTTATTTACCGTGCTAGAATATATATGTTCAATTATGTAAAAAAAAAAAAAACAGCAGCTAAATATAAGGTAAAACAGAAATGTGCTGCAACTTGAGACATTCAAAGAGGCAGACAGAAAATAAAGCAAAATACTATACATATTTTTTTCCACCATTTATCACATATTTACAGGCAAATCTGAATGATTTATCAAGTGGCCTCAATTCTGATAGATTATTTCTTCATTAGTAATCCTTCTCTGAAATAAGACTTTGTTGGTGTAAAAAAACACAATCTATACTTTTACATGAATATATTTTATTACAGTTGAAAACAAATACAGTGCAATCATAAACATAAGACCTATATTCTATAGAACATATTCTGTAAGCATTAATTCACATGAGAGGATTGAAAGTACATAAATGTAAACAAGCTAATTTACATTTCAAAGTACATCTTAACACAAGAAAAAAAGGACTACCGTAACCATATTCTATATAGTGATTTCATTTTCCCTCCAATTGGTCAGTACTAAAATTTCAGCAATAAAGGACAACTGCATTTAAATGATCACAAATCGAAGGGACAAAGATAATATATGAAGTAAAAATCAACCTTTCAAAACTTTAACTTGATTACCAAACATATTACAAAGCAACAGTGCTCTTCTGAAAAGGGATATTGAAAAGACTATTACTATATAAAAGCAATCTTCTTTCTCTTAGTCATGATAACGACTTACCGTTTTTAGGGGTTTTTTTAGGATTTTGCCTTGCGCAGAATGTGGATGTTATGTGCTGATCCACCACACAATTCAAACCTTCAACATTCTGAAGTTCTCCATTTGAGTATAGTATTTCCACAACATACTACCGACAACAGTAACTTTATAATAGGGGCAAAATTGAAATATTTAAAGCTATATCCAAGAAAATACATGTCAGTAAAAGAAGACGAACCCAGGATTGTGGGAAGAACAAGGATGGCTTAAGGCTCTTTGACCATGATGAAGAATCTGAACCATATAGTCTTCTGGCTAAATATTTAAAGGGGATTCATCCCTGATGAAAAACTTACAGCCTCAATTTTGCAAAATGCATCATCACCCCAGTACTTAATTTGTCTTAGCAAATGCAGTTTGGATGCTCAAATACAAGGTGTACAATTTGAATATTCAAAAACCTGGATGAGATATTGCACATGCAAAAACTACTGCAAACAAATTAAGCCTGCAATTTTAGAGGCTACTTTTGAGATTTTGTTCAGTGTCATGGCCTTTTCTAGCCTGCCAGGCAAGTGAATTCTGAGACATAGAGAAGTAGATATGGAACAAATCAAAGGGTAACATTATTTTCTAATTGTCCTTTGTTTCTAACGTATTAACCTCTAAACACCTGCCTTTTTGAAAATGTTTCTACTCTACGCTGCTTCCTGAAAGTATAACATAATTCCATTATGTTAGTGTCAGTTCCCACTGTCAGGACCATGAAAGCAGTAGGAGGGTGAGCTACTATTTTAGGTGGGAAACAATGAGTCACTATCATGAGTAAGAGAAATAAGAATACTTTTCATAAATTAATAGTAATCTCTATTTCTCAGCTTTATTGCTAAGGATTCACTATTTGTTTACAGTTATATTTACTACGTATCCTATCTGGCATTCTTCAATGTTTAATACTACCTCATCTCTATCTGAAGGATTCCCATGAAATCCTAGAAAGGAATTTTTGCTAATCATCAGACATCAATAAGAGCAAACATCCCTCTATATACATTGCTATCTTTTGCAGAAATTCTTGACTGCATTAAAGCATAAACAGATTTTCTGGCTGCCCAGTCTAGATGAAAGTAAGTGTCATTATGCAGATTATTTCATGAGATGTACAACACTGTTAATTCCTCTCAAAAAGTCAACAGGATATTAATGTCCCCAAACATTCAATTTAGGAGTGACACATTTGTTGCTCTGATGAACAATGACTATTCAGGACGGGATTATATCTCAGGATATACATAATTAAATGCAAATTAATGAGTTTCTAAAGCAATAGTACCCAGATCAGACTTAAATGTGATTGTTAGATAAATTTATGCCTCTTATTATAACGTTTGAAATGAAATTTGAAGATTCATTTTGAACCATGTTGTAAAAGTCTCCATCAACTCTGTTTAAAGGATTGTTAAGAGATTTACCATGTATGCATAGGTATCGGAGTGCTAGCTGTGTTAGTCTGTATCACCAAAAACAACAAGGAGTCCTTATAGCACTTTAGAGACTAACAAATTTATTTGGGCATAAGCTTTTGTGGACTAGAACCCACTTCATCTGATGCATGGAGTGGAAAATACAACAGAAGGCATATTTATACATAGTACATGAAAAGATGGGAGTTGTCTTACCAGGTGGGGGGTCAGGTATGCATAGTAACTCAGCAGTCTTGACATAATTAACAGAATTTTCGCTAGGCACACATGAACAGAGTGCAGAATATTGATGGAAAAGCTTTGAATCTCTGAATTTTGTATAGTTGCTATTACACCTGAAACATATTCCAAATAAAAATCAGAAATCTATTCATTTAGATTTGGGGCTAAATCATCAGTTTATGACCTAGCCCAGAGCAAGGGGCAGTACATTATTTCGCTGTTACTAGAGCAGCCTGGGATGTTTGTCTGTTTTGACAAATTCCCTCTGAGACAACTCACTGCTCTAGGGAAGGAGTACACATTATTAAGTGTATACTTTCACAGCATACCTTTCCCAACATGCTCACACAAATATCTCACCAGCCATATTGGGGAGGTGGAATAAAGGCTCCACCCACTCCCTGCACCCTTCTGCCTATCTGTGTGAGGGGGATATGTAGCAGTTCTGAGTAGCTTGCTTCCCCTTGCAGAAAATGATGTTATAGTTCACTGGCACAGGAGAGTAAGAGGATGCCTTATATCCCCTGTACTTTCTTCTACCAGAGCACAGGTCACGCCCTTGGAAAACAAAATTAAAATGGCTATTAAAAGAACATTCAATAGTAACTCTGAAAGAGGCTAACTGATCAATTTGAACACTTACTGAGACAGGAAAAATGAGAAAATAGATAGTTACATGTTATTTGCTGCTAAGAGAGCAACACCACATCTTTTTTCCATATTGCAAATTTACACCTAGTTTGAATGCCAACATTTTTGCTTTACTGTTTTACTAGAGGCAAACTGATCCAAATTGTGGAAGATCTGCTGCCTATTACTTAATGTATTGAACCTGCATGTCCAAAAACCACACATCCTTCAAGCTGCAGTCTGGAATAACACAGCCAACTTTAAAATGGGGGATTGCCAACATGGCTCTACAAAGTAAAGTTGACTCCACATAATGTAAGAATTCACTTACATAACAATTAGCAGCATAAGGATTTCTGTATTATTTAAATATTTGTATCTACAATTCATAGGGACAGTGACACTGATTTTATACATATAAAAATCTAAAACCTGAAGGCGAGACATGTCCACAAAATCCACTTCCAAAACTGCAGAAAACTTTGCAGGCACATTACATCACACAGACAGTTCCTCAAGCTCAATTAATTAAATACTTTGTGCACCTTAGATTTTGAAATAATCATACAAATTTGAGAGTCAGGATTAGATCAGTCTTCACATGGAACTCCCTATTGGAGTTAGAGGGAGTTCCATATATGGAGCTCTTAGAGGATTGTAGTCTATACCTGCAGTCAAAATCATAGAAGAGCTGAGTCTTATGATGAAATTAAAGAGAGTTTTACTTGAGTAACGAGTGTAGAATCAAACCTTATACTTTTAAAGTCTGCATTTTTGAGATTCTTCTCTTTGAAAGAATGTTTGGTAAGTAGCTTCAAAAAGATATGAACACAGGATCAGATCCTGTTGTGCTAGGCACTCTACAATCATATAGATACAGAAAGACATGGCCCCCACTCCGGTGAGCCTACAATCTAATTTCAGACAAGGTACACTAATTGACATGAGAAATAAGAGGGGAAATGGAGAATAAGTATAACAATGAGATGAATAGGTCTTTACATAGGCTAAGGATGTACACATTAATAGTTACAATGTACATTTACATAAAATATAACAGCAAACTCCACATATCAGCACACGCCTGGGTGTTATCTAGTCACTGAGGATAAAATGCATGACTTTTGAGGAGATATTGTCCTTTACTAATAATATTCTTCTAATATACTTTTAGATTTCATACATCAGTATTAATGTCAGCAGTGAGACTGGTCCAGTCAAATACACTAGGGCCAGATTGTGTATGAGCACTATGTAAGTTCACAACTGGGGAGGAGTGGGAGAGGCACTCCCATTTCTTGTATCCCCTCACAGCCCCTGGGCAATAACGGCAGTCTCTTGACTGCAAAGAATGCACCAGGCTATTATCCAGAGTGGCTCCTGCATTTTCACATTGAACAGACGCGGCAAATAAGGTCACAATGCAGAGACAAGAGTATGCTGAATCTTGTAATTATGTGGCATGAGGTTTGCACTCTTTGCGATCTGCAAAGCGTTATGTCTGACGCAGGCATTGTACCTCCAGTGGCTCATAGCAGAGTGTTGTACCTGTTCATAATCCTTAATGAGGGCCAATGCCTTAAAGGCACAATTGATCCCAAAGTGATGTAACCATACAATGCTGTAGTCTTATAAATGCCACTTTGTAATGATTAATGATCTAATATGTCTAGTACAAGTTTTAATTTACACTGAATTAAAAATATTAAATACATAATTTATCTAAAATGTCAAAAGCCAGGAGACTGCTTAGTTACATACAGAACATGTATTGCTAATTTCAATTTATTTTAAAATGATAAATTTGACAAAATCTATTTTTATGTGGTGCATCATGTGTTTTATTAGACAGAAAAAATAAAATAGTAAACCTCAAGGCCTTTTATAACAGTAATAGCATAGCAAAATAAACCAACCTACTTTTTCTGTTTCGTGTTTTCATATTAATTTTCTGTTGAAAAAACCCTAGTAATAAAGCTGAGTCCGCTTAAAAGAATATCTATTAGCAGAATATCTAGGTAAAAGAGGAATGTGTATGTGCACCAAACATGAATAGTGTAAAACAACCCCTTTAATTTAATAATAATGGATAAAAAAGCAGATCAAGGAACCAATAAGGAAAGCACCTACAATATAAGGGCTATCTGGTCTGTCAGAGAAGTAGTCTCTCTCTGGGTGTCAAATATGTACATATTTAAAACCAGGGAACTTTTTGCATAAAACCATTATGATTCTAGTAAGTGTATATGAAAAATCACATCTCAATATTCAGACTGTATATAACAAAAGAATAAAGTTAGAGTCTCATCTGTACTGAAAACCTTGAACAAAAGATTGCAAATTATGGGATTGATTTGGAGCACCATAGACTGTAGTTGCAGGGATGCACCCCACACATGACATTTTGTAACATTTTGTTTCCTAATGTCACATCTCATTCTACATATCAGTCTAAAGAAAAGAAGATAAAGATTTCTTAGAAAGCAATTTTTGCCAACTTCTTTAACTGTAATTGTATAACTGAATGTTGGGATATAAATTTCATTTACAAATCAATGCACAGTGCCATACAACTAATCCTGTAGGCAGGCTAATGGAAATTACTTATTCACACCTGTCCAGTTCTAAATAGGCAATGAAGTTATGAACAATTGTAGCTTCACTGCTCTAATAATGAAAGCCATTAGGGACATGCTTGGTAAGGGAAAAGACAGTTAAACACACAATTTTCTCTCTCTTATGAAGAAATTTCCTGGTAATATTGTTACTTATGACCAATATAAAACTGATACAAAATTGTTTTTGGGCCAATTTTGCAAGCTTTGGTCACGTTGTGAAGTACTTACTCATAGACTTCAGTTGGACTGATTGAGAATATCCAACCTGTTCAGCATTATCAGACTAGTCCTGACATCTCTGCAAGAGGCATGAAAACCTCTTTAGTGTTTCTAATAATCTACTTCTGATCCAGAAGTCTTTTCATGTGTGGAACTCCCAGCAAGATCAGGGTAACACCTTAGTTCATATATTATATAAAGTGCAAAAATAAAAATGAACAAAAAATTGAGAGAGAAAGAGAAGTGTATTTAATTGCTTTTTTCCTTTACCAGCTATTATTTCTATATAATAATATACTACAACATGTGGGTGCTTCTTACTTTGCCAAAATATTGTGTCCTGCTGCCCTCTGGCAGTCCTACTCAAGTGTGTAAGATCATGCTGCTCACTAACACTTGGAGGCTTGAGACTCCTAATATTGTTTCACAGTTAATTATGTAGTTTACTTATATAATAATATCACTATCATTCTCCATGGCCCTGGGTGTACTTGAAAACTAACATTGTATTAAAATAAACTTTCCATAATAAAAAAAATAGTACAAACAGCCCTACCAACCCTAAAGTAGTAAATAGCATCATTACAATCCATAGTTAAGTAAATGCTTGATCAACAGGACGTGCTCTGCACTGCTGTGTAAATAGTGGTAAATTCAGGCTCTGGCAGATTCCCAAAGACAGCGAGTTTCATTGCAGAGTACTGCTACTAAAATTGCACTGATTGATTGTATGCAGTCCTCAAAAGGGTACACATACAGACTGCTGGAAAATTCACCTTAACTGATCTGAATTGTCATGGTGGATGTGGAGAGCGGCAGGATTTAAGGAAGCTGGGTCCTAAACCACATGGCATTTTAGGTAATAGAACCAAATCTCTTGAAGTGCACAAAGAACCATATGAGAAGCGAGTGCAGTCCATGATTTGTAATGATTACTGTGCTGCTACATTCTCTTCTAACTAATTCTGTCAGTGATCTCCATGGTGGGTAGGACCAAATAAAAATCACCTAAATAGTCCATTCTGTGAGGTAGCAAGGCATGGATAACTACTGTAAGTTCCACAATATCAAATAAAGGCTTACATCTCCTAGATCACTACTGATGAAAAAAATGTTACAGGCAAGCAGCCATTTACTACCTGGTACTCTAAGAACAGCCAGTAGTTCAAAAGGCATCTTAAAAGTGCACACCTCTTGATAAAAGTGTTATAATTCCCCCCTAGGAATTCATCAAGTTGCTTCCCCTATCAACCTACATTCCGTTTCCCCCCTGGATTGAGTTTCAGCCTTCTCACCATCATATAGTTCCCAGACTCAGCTAGGTATTGAGGAAGCAAGGAAACTACATCATCCTCTCTGATACAAAACAAGTTACACACTGATGTCACCACAGCACAAAGGATCTGATCCAAACTCCATTGATATCAGTAGAACTATTTCCACTGACTTCAGTGAGATTTCGATTGGGCCAAAACGCCTTACATGGGGCTGTCCATAAATTATGTAACTGCAATTCTGAATGTTTGTTTCACTGTTACAAGTAGATGGGTTCTGAAAATCACCAAAAAATGTGTTAGTTGATTTATAGAGAACATGCAAGCTCAACTAGTGGCTTCACATACACATTACACAAGAAAGGGTAACAGACTAGAATCCTACAGAACCATATGTCAAAGGGCTGTTGGAGTTTATAGGCTTAACACACAATCATTTAGAGACTAAATTTCCAAGCCAAGGACTGATAAAACAAGGAAATACTTGATTTATTCCTGGATGGTGATGACTTTGTTAGCCACTGCTGTGCAACATACAACTTTAGTTGCTGTTTAGGTCACTGTTTGCCATTGCCCGGTATTCTCTGTCTTTTAAAATGAAAGTAAGATATTTACTTATCCATGTACAACAGATCAGTTTCATATATTATTCTGACTGTTCTATAGGCTTGTCAAAAAAGATTCTGATTTCTTTCTTTCTTTCTTTTTTAAAAGAACCACCTTTATTGCACAATGCATCACTAATTTCCACCAGGAAAGCACCCAGAAAAAAATTGGAATGTTTGAGTATACTTTTAGATACTATCAATCCTTCTCTGATCATCTTAGAACAACAGAGAAAAACAAAGCACTGAGCATTTTCATGTAAATTGTAGATTTGCTGGAGATTTATTTCTTGCATAGAAAGCCTCCTTTCAGCAAGGTACAATTAATGCAAATAACTTAATATCCGTTTATACTCAGTTACCATGGATACATTTTATTCAATAGAAATCTTGAACTGTGAACTTGCAAGATATATTGCAACTGTGAAACTACGATACATACCCAATTAGCTGTGCTGAATTTGAGCAAAGCATAAGATGGAATTCAACTAACCTGGAAATGGGACAAGAGGTTGCACTGTATTCCTCTGGCTGCTACTGCAGCCTAAGTTTTAATGGAAGACAATCCACTACACTGGGACTTACCATTTGCTCCCTTACACAGAAAACTCTTCTATGGCATATAGGTGGTCAAAGGCAACTTTACAGGGGCATTCTACCTAAAGTCCCAATGTGAAGCATAAATGACCTTTTGCCAATGTCCTCCACTTCAAGTGAATTTCATCTTATAATATCTCACAATAAAGATTTCCCACTTCTCTTATAGTTTTAGCTACAGCTTTCATTCATATAGGGAAACAATATTTATTTCCAGGTCTTATTAGCAGAGTATATAAATACTTTCTGCCAGAGCAAAGAGCAGAGGACATATATGGACAACTAGAATTTCCTCATTGTTTTACAAAAGTCAGAACAGCACTCACAAAGCCAGAAATATTTTATCCACATCATTCTGTTTACAAAGCAATTAATTAATGGCAAAAACATAGTGTGGGAATAAAATTATACCTATCAACCTCAAAAAAGGTATTGTTTCATTGTTTTTAAGTATTGAAACTATTTAGTTATTGAGAACACAAGCTACACTGTGAATCTTCTAAATAGAATCATCATCCTAGAAACTAGAAATTTGCTTGTAAAGCATAATTCATTATAGAAATAAATAAATAAATAAATAAATAAATAAATAAATAAATAGTGATAAATGGCCAAGTTTATGAAGGTCCTACACTCAATTTAGTGGTATTTCTCTGTCTGTAATGCAATAACTTTTGAATGCCGCATCCAATCAATTCCAAAATTCCACGGGAACGTTCTAAGTGTCAATAGTCAGAACTCTATTGATTGTGGTGAAAATCAGAAAACCAAAAAGGGAAAAATGGGAGACACATGAAGTCCCTGCCAGCTCTTTAGCATAGCCACAGCCTCAATCATCTCTGTAATAAAGAGTGGAAATAAGGTATTCAGATTGGAAATGAAGAATAAATTTTTCACAGAGAGAGTAATCAATCATTGGAACAATTTGCCAGGGGTCATGGTGGATTCTCCATCACTGACAACTTTTAAATCAATATTACATTTTTTTCTAAAAGATATGCTCTAGGAATTATTTCGGGGGATTTCTGTGGCCTGTGTTATACAGGAAGTCAGACTAGATGATCATAATGATTTCTTCTAGCCTTGGAATCTATGAATTATCTATAGATCAAAGAACTTCCTGATCATTCTCATTGCCTTCAAGTATAACAATGCTCCTTACTCGTTTCTGCTCATCTTCCCGATAGAGTTTAACATGCTGATACCCCAAATTACTTATTTCCTGGGCAGAAAAAAGAACAATGGTGGGGGGAGGGGTTTGCATACAGCCATTAGCCTGAGGGTAGAATGGAGGACACTAGTATGGGACATATAGAACCTCTGATGCGGGGAGATGGGCAAGGGGGCAGACTGAGACATTAGCACAAGAGTGACATGGAAATGGGGGTGAAAGAAAAAAATGGGAGGCAGACAAAGCTCTTGCCATCAGGGGTGGGGAAGAATGACAGAAGTGAGAAATACTGAACCCCTGCCATGGAGGGAATGAATGACACCAGCATGGAGGGCACACACAATCCCAGGTGAGGGAAGACTGGAAGACCCTGGTATAGGGTAGGGGAAAATGGGAGGCATGGGGTGAAATGTGGGGAGGAGGGCGAATAAGATTGCACACAGAACTCCTGTAAGGGGGGGAAATAGGGGACTTTCAAATGGAGAAAGGGAAGCCACAGAACCCCATAGAGTAGGGGGGAATGGGGCACACAGAATCCCTGGTGAAGAGGAGGTTGGAGGACTCTGATATGAGAGGATATGGGAAAAGAGGAACATAGGAACATAGAGGAACAAAAGAGGAACATAGAGGAAAAGATTGAGGGAACCTGGTATGAGAGAAAGAGGGCACATAGTGCTCCTGGCATGGAAAGAAAGTGGAAATAGGGGTGCACACAATGTATTGGTATGTCAGGGAGAATGTGGGAACACAAGTTACTGTGGTGGGTGGATATTGTAGGGTTGCAGGGAATCCTTGAAAAAGAGGGGGATGGCAGACTCCACAGGGAGTCGGGGGGTGGTGGGGAGAGGAGAATATATGTGTACTCCTTATGTCCCTCCAAACTCCTCCAAAAGCTCCCTGTATACAATAAGCCCTAGAGTGTGTGATAAAATCAGACTATGCAAGCTATGAAATATGTGACTCCCTCGCATTAATTGTGACAGCACACAATCTGCACGCAATCCTGCTGCAACTGAAGTACGTGGCAAAACTTTCATTGACTTCAATGAGAGTAGAACTGAGCCAGAGATATAGACTACCATTAATAATTTCAGTTCTATTGGAGTGAGTTGATCCTGAATTCTTGAACACTCAATACAATCACCGACCTCAATGGACATTTTGGGTATGAAAATATTGCATGATCAGACTTATGAATTGTAACTAATTCAATTAATTAAGGCATACAAGAGCTGTGTGATGCATGTCAAATATAAATAGACATAGTACAGTATAAATTAGTTGGATAGTAAATGAATTTACCATAAGTAGCTGAAAGGATAAAAACGATAAATGATTGTGTAGCTTATTTAGAAGGAGTTGCTGATTGTTGCAGGAGTTTCCTGATTGTTGAAAATTTTGGTTTTGTTTTAGTCCTTTGTACAAGAGGTTGACTTCTGCAAAATTGATCTAGTATACAGGAATAAACAAACCCTCAGTTTGCTGGACAGGGCCCATATTTTAATGCCTTCTCAGTAACAGCATTACATCTTGTTTCTTTTACCAAAGTTATATGATACCTTCCTTTAGAAAACACCAAAGACAAATTTTGTCTTCAGATACCTATCCACTGAAAGCAATGAGAGATGTAATCAGACAAATGAAGGGAAATGTTCCTCTTAAAATCTCTAATGTTCAAAAGATATTTTGATATGTGCATTTCTTTTAAAAAGTGCCGCCTATAAGATAAATCAAGTAACATAAAATGGGACACTAGCAAGGTTTGATAAATACTGATTTTCAGCAAATTACTGAACACTTAGCCTCTTATGAATAAAGTATTGTTGCCTAATCTAAGATCACGAGGGTTTTGTCCTAACTTTTTCATCCTTCGTTTGCCAATTTTGTTTAGGTTTTAGATTTTAAAATTATGCATATTGGATTATACACATTAGTTTGTGGAGTAATGTTTTACTTGTCTCCATCCCCCTCCACGTGTGATTTGATCACCACTTGCATGCACAACTTCTTGTCTAACATATTCCATAAATCTATAGTTTCTTTAGACAACAGATAAAAAATAACTTGCATAAAAATAACTCAACCAGGTTGCACAATTATCAGTGGAAATATTTTATATTGTTTGTGAACTTCAGGACAGAACTTAGTTTAAAAAAAAACATTAGGTCCCACTTACTTTGGTAGAGTTTTCAAATGATTTTCTCTTAACTCCAAGATACGCAATTTGACAAGTCTAGAAATACCGATATAAAACAATATGATTAATACATTCAAGTGAGAAAATACTTCTGAACCAATAAGAATTACTGGAGTACTATTTATTCCAGTACAAAAAGATTTAGTCATGTATTTGCATTACATTATTTTTATGTACCTGGCCAGTCTCTGCTAGAAAGTACTACCATGTGTCAATTGCTAGAAATAATTCTAAATCAATTTTTGCTGATTATTTGAATAGGAGAAATATGGTAAAACATAATTTACCACAAATATTTCCAGTTCTGTAACAGTGACCAACTTCAGCTCAGGTTGCATCAAGCTTTGATTACTGTCCAACAGGTTTTGGTCTGGAAAATCATGAATACCCATGTAAAAGGGTTAAAATTGTTTAAAATATTTAGAGCATTTACAGAGATGCATGACATTTTGAATAACTGTTCACAAGTTTACACAAATTTTTGTAGAGATCACAATTTCTTTTTGCATTTTTGGGCCTTGGTCCTACAACTAACTGCACACAGGCAGAGTGCTACCCCAGCACAGATCCCCACTGACTTCCATGGGATTGAAGCACAAGCTTACACTTCTCCAGGAGCATAAGTGCTCTATTGAATTAGGGTCTCTATACTGCAGTAATTTACATCTTCAAAACATTGTATAAACATTAAATAATGAATACTCATAACACCCTTTCAGGTATAACAGTAGGTTCACAAATGGGAAAACGGACACAAAACAGGGACTCACAAAATGGGGGTTGAGGAACCAGGATTAGAACTCAAGAGTTTTTGGCTGTAAAGGCCTGTTCCACCCATTGAGGCCACGAACTTCAAATCATGTTGTTATTCCTGGATTCTTTTATCTTAGACCACTATTAATTGCAGTGGTAAAGGGTATAGGAGTCAAGGGATCTCTACTCCTGACCCAAAGTCCTACAATTTCAGCCTTAGAGAATCTGTGGAGTGTTAACTGTTGTGATAATTGTCCTCGAAATAAAGTCTAATTATAAGCTCAACTCTAAAAAGTGAGAGGAAGTTCATAAGATGTCATGGTAACCTATTACAACAAATGTAGATGCAGAAAGGTGCATAAGTTCAAACAAAAAGGCCTACTGCTATAATTCAAGGACTTTGTTAAGATCATGCCTGGTATACAAAGAACAATGTGAGACCAGAAATCAATTAACCAAAACTATTGTGTCCGAAATTAGCCCCAACTGGTGGACGAAAGATTGAGAAGATGGGCTATTCCACCCAACCCTCCTTGTGAGGTTCTTATTTTGGGAGGAAATACAGATGAATGGACGGAGGCTATCCAGAATAATGGCTGACTTAGTCTTCATACCCTCTTCCACCAATGTGTCCCTTTCACGCCCTATCTTATTTCTTTTCTATCTCTTCTTTTTCCTTCTGTTTAGTACATGTTTGGCTTAGCTGACCAGGACTGTATATTTTGCAATACTACTTTAAGCCTGTGGCCAGAAAGAGGCAGCAAAATGCAATTCTCTAAGCAACCATGCTGGTACAAGTTTGCCATGTCTCAGAGTGGCTAATAAGACCACATGTTGGGTCTATGTTTCTCCAGAAGTAAGTTGCAAATGAGAATCAACATGAGAGGCAAAAACTGTATTTTCTCTCTGAGCTGTTATTTTCTTTCTTCTTTTGTATGTGTGTTTTCTGGAAAACAGGATTGGAACAACAGTTCCAGTCCATCTTAACGAACTACTTCTCTTTTCCCCCAAAAAGATAATTATTACCATCTTTAATACTATTTAAGAGACTGTCAAACAAGGGGTTTTTTCCTTCTAAAAACTCTCCAGCTAAAGAAAAAGGGAACAAGGGATGCTGTTAAGATTAAAGCCTTATTTAATACTTTACATTTCAAGTACTTTAATTGTCTGTCTTCTTTTCTGTATCCTTAATAAAAGGTTAAAAAATAATTATGTATTTGCCAAGATACTATGTGCACTCAAGTCTCTATATACCAAACCACAAACTGGGTTTAAAACTGTAATATTGGACAGTTTCAGAGTCATGTTAACACCTTTGACTCTTTGGACCCATATGTTACGTCTAAATTGATACAGAATTTTGGGAGCATGCAAAATATGTATCAGGCATGGTCTTCCCATGATTCACTGATTTCACTCTGCTAAGGCCTGAACTTTTTAAAGGATTCTGTTAAAACGGGTTAACCTGCATAATTCTTTTACAAGTTTGACACTCCTAAGTAGTGGGGCCATCCAAAAGACATGCCACTGAAACCTTTAGTCTACACCACACTATCCTTTCTGTATATGACAGAGAAAGATATGTCAGAAAATTTTAGAGGTTTTTTGAGTGATTTTGTTGATACTATTTTTTATACCCCTCCGCCTTTAAACTTAGGCTCCCAAGGTACCATGAGTCTAACTGTACAGACCTATGAGGAAAGGAAAACAATCAAAGTGCATGATGCACTATGCAATATGTACCATATACAGGAACTCCTCACTTAAAGTCGTCCCGGTTAACATTGTTTTGTTGTTATATTGCTGATCAATTAGGGAACATGCTCGTTTAAAGCTGTGCAATGCTCCCTTCTAACATTGTTTGGCAGCCTGCTTTGTTCTCTGCTTGCAGAAAGAGCAGTCTGTTGCAGCTAGCTGGTGGGTGGTTGGAACTAGGGTGGACCGGCAGTCCCCTATCAACTCCCCCATATCAGCTCTCTGCTCCGCTAAGTTCCCTGTGCAGCAGCTGCCAAGCAGGCTGTCAATTGCCGGCAGTTTAGCTGTCCCTCCCCACACTGCCATGTGCTGCTCCTGTCCTCTGCCTTGGAGCTGATCCCTAAGACTCCTGCTTGCTGTGGGGGGAGGAAAGGGAAAGAAAAGCAGGGGCTAATGTCAGGGTGCCCCCCCACCATTCCTGCACCCCGCATTGAGCAGGGAGGACACATGACAGAGCGAAGGAGGGAGCTTGCCCTGGCAGCAGCAGCTGCTCAGCTTGCTGATCTAATTAACAAGGCAGTGTACTTAAAGGGGAAATGCGCATATCTCTCTCTCTCTTTCTCTCTCTCTCTCTCTCACACACACACAGAGTGTATATCTGTCTCTTTTTGCCCTCCCTTCTTTCCTGCTGCCCTGTAGAGTGAGAGAGTTAACCCTTGAGGGCTCAGCCAATTGCTGGTTCATCATTTAGCAGTAAGGCATTCCCTGGTAAATATCCCACCCTCTGACTCCTTCACCTCACCAAGCTTCACAATCATCATCACTGTGTACCAGTATTAAATTGTTTAAAACATATACTCTGTGTGTATAAATACATATTATATACATACATACACATTATATATATATATATATATATACACATACATATATATATATATATACACATACATATACACACACATATATATATACACACACACACACACACACACACATATACATATACATATATGATGTCTTGTCAGGCAAAAAAAAATTCCCTGGAACCTAAGCTCCCCTATTTACATTAATTATTATGGAGAAATTAGATTCACTTAACATCATTTCACTTAAAGTCGCATTTTTCAGGAACATATCTACAACCTTAAGTGAGGCGTTCCTGTATTATGGGCATATCCCTGTGCATAGGCACCGACTTTTGCCCATGCTGGTAGGTGTTAGACCCCACTTTGCTCCTGGCCCCACCCCAACTCCACCCCTGCCCTGCCCCTTCCTGCCCCACTGCCATTCCAACCCCTTCCCCAAGTGCCCGCACCAACTCTGCCCCCTCCTTGCCCCTATTCAGACTCCTTCCCCAAATCCCCACCCCTTCCCCACCTCCACCCCTGAGTGTGCCACGTTCCTGCTCCTCCCTCCTGGAGCTTACTACGTCGCCAAACAATTGTTTGGCAGCAGCAAGGGCTGGGAGATAGGCAGAGAAGCGGGGATGCAGCATGCTCAGGGGTGGAGGTGGGGCGGGGAGCTTGGCTGCCAGCGGATGCAGAGCACCCACTAATTTTTCCCCATGGGTGCTCCAACCCCGGAGCACCCATGGAGTCAGCGCCTATGTCCCTGTGTTAAATTGCAGAAGCATGTCATTTATTTTCCCCTGGTCTTTGACCACATTGCCTGCCCTCCACACAAAACCATCTCTCTTGAGACTTACTCGAATATTTCAAACCCCAGAGTAAGCTAAAACAGCCAACATTTCTTCCTGTTTCTCTTTAAGTGGGGAATTTTTCTCAAATTACTCCTGTCCAAAGCCCAGGATTGGTAAGATTCAGTTCTGGGTCACTGTTTTGAAGTACAAAACACGTAGCAGCTTCAAATTCAATACTTCATTATCCTGCAGGGCTAGAAAAAGGTTTAATACCATTGGAAAGGGAAATTCTCAGATTACCAGTGGGACTCAACATTTACTTCCTAAGATAGCAGACTTTGAACTCATGACTTTTTTATGATCAGAAAAACTATTTTAAGTTATTATCAGAGCTTTTATGGCTCCCTCTGAGCCCTGTACAATCAGACTCACAGTAACGAAGGCAACCAGCTTTATACACAGAAGGTTACAACAAATACTCAAAATACATTTTTTAAAAAAATAACAATCTAAAAGTATTCCTAAAATAGTTTTTTTCTGAAACATATTTTGAATCTTACAAAAAACATGAAAGATTTTGTCAACATTCATTTGAGATGATCTGCATAAGTAACTTGTGGCTTTATCATTTTTGAATAGTATGATCATCCCAAACCCATACTGATAAAACCTGTATACCACACCACCATATATCACATTTTCTATATCCTTAACACATAAGGTAAGTGTACTTTACATATTTACTGTATGCACACAATGTATGGAAATACAGGGCGAAATCCTGCAATCCTTACTCAAGCAAAGCTTCCCTTGACGTGATAGGAGTTTTATTTAAATCTCGACTTCAGGATTGGGCCTACAATTGGTTACAATGGGGAAATCCAAACAGTGATGCTTGCAATATCTTGAAATTAGCTCCTCTCTCTCAGCAGTCATTGGAGTGGCCACACTACACACCCAAACAGCAGAACAGAAAAAAGTAAAACAAACAAGGATGATTTGTTAATTTCTGACATCTACCACAAAGCATTCAGGAATTGCGCAGCCACTGCAAGGTCAATGAGCTAGCCAACTTCAAGGCAGTTTTCAAGGGCAAAGTGTGCAATAGTGCATTTCCAACATCCTTATTGCCAATACTCAAACTGTATTTGTTACCCTGTTTCTGCAGACTCAGCTTTTGTTTAAGTATCTTCTACTCCAACTTTTCTTATTTCTTGTTTCCTCCCCCCCGCCCCCACTCCTCTTGGGTTTTCTGTTTTTCTATTTTCTCAGCTTTCTCTTCTTACTACTCTGTTCATTTCTTCTCTCTCTCTCTCTGAATCAGTCTACATTTTTCCTTTTTCCTCTTTCTTCTCTGGATCTCACTTTCACATCTCTACTTTGTTCACTCTGTTACACTAATATAATTTTTCTCTTTCTTCCTGACTGGCAGCCCTTGGATTCCTCACTAGAGGAAGCAACCAGAAACAGACACTACCAGAACAGACCCTACTTTGTTCCTTCTGCCCTTTTGACCAAAAAGTAACAGTCACTTATGGCCAAGAACAAGCCAAGAGAAGCACAAACACTGGCCACTGAGAAACTGGATCAAAGTATTGCGGTAAACCAATTTGTTTACACAGTGCTGGCACAAACTAGATAGTTCTGGAGGTCATCAGTCTAACTGCTTTTATTCTCCTGTCTGGCTTGGCATTATTCCTCTTCCCATATCCATCTCTTCCTTTCTCACTTAACAGCTCCCCACTACTCAGGAGCTCTTCTCCAACCACCCAGCTGAACCCAGTTCCTCTCCTGCCTCCTATCATTCATCAAAACTGGATTGCAGGGACTCACAATCATATATTTTCCGTTTTTCATATACACTGCTTCTAAATGATCTTTTAAAACTAAATCAATTGCTTGTGAAGTGGTAATGTGGTTTAACCAATTAACTTACCTTCCAAAGTTAGCTGGAAGAAACTCCAGAAAGGCATCGTTTAGATAGAGCTGGGTCAAATTTAGAAGCTGCGTGAAACCATCTGGCAGCCTAAAAAGGAGTTGAAGATTTAGTCTTTGAATTTGGTTGCTAAACAATGCAAATGTAAATCTCTAAGGAGAAGCATGATAAGTTCTCCACCCTCACACCCCTTACCTATACCACTTATGAAAAAAAAAAGAATTTATTGAGAAACTTGTTATAGACGGCACTTTTGCTTGTTATTAAAACAAATAGCACACAACTTTTCCCTGTTACTGTCACAGGATGAAATTAATGTGCCTGATACATTAAAGCAGCTACATCCTTCCCTCTTGTCCTACTTTAAGCTTTTTATCAGAAGATGTTTTTTTTTTACTGAAATGGCAAGCATATGCTGAGTATTTCATTATTCATAACTTCTTGAACAGGGTTCTATTCCTCTATGATATAGCATGTCTTGATTATAAAGGTAGTAATGTAATTGTATATACATTAGGGCTGTCAAGCGATTCAAAAATTAATTGTGATTAATCGCACTGTTAACAACAGAATACCATTTACTGAATATTTTTAGGTGTTTACTACATTTTCAAATATATTAATTTCAATTACAACACAGAATACAAAGTGTACAATGCTCACTTTATATTTATTTTTATTACAAATATTTGCACTGTAAAAAAAATGTATTTTTCAATTTACCTCATACAAGTACTATAGTGCAATCTCTTTATCATGAAAGTTGAACTTAAAAATGTGGAATTATAGTACAAAAAACTGCCTTCAAAAATAAAACAATGTAAAACTTTAGAGCCTACAAATCCACTCAGTCCTCCTTCCTGGTCAGCCACTCACTCAAACAAGGATGGTTACAAATTGCAGGAGATAATGCTGCCTGCTTCATGTTTACAATGTCACCTGAAAGTGAGAACAGGCATTCGCATGGCACTGTTGTAGCTGGCATTGCAAGATATTTTAGCCAGATGCGCTAATGATTCATATGTCCCTTCATGCTTCAATCACCATTCCAGAGGACATGCTTCCATTCTGATAATGGGTTCTGCTTGATAATGATCCACAGCAGTGCAGACTGATGCATATTCATTTTCATCATCTGAGTCAGATCCCACCATCAGAAGGCTCATTTTCCTTTTTGGTGATTTGAGTTCTGTAGTTTCGCATCAGGGTGTGGCTCTTTTAAGACTTCTAAAAGCATGCTCCCCACCTTGTTCCTCTTAGATTTTGGAAGGCACTTCAGATTCTTAAACCTTGGCTGAGTGCTGTAGCTATTTTTAGAAATCTGATATCCGTATCTTCTTTGCATTTTGTTAAATCTGCTATGAAAGTGTTCTTAAAATGAACATATGCTGGGTCATCAGCCGAGAGTGCTATAACATGAAATATATGCAAAATGTGGGTAAAACAGAGCAGGAGACATACAAGTCTCCCCCACCCCCAAGGAGTACAGTCACAAATGTCATTGATGCATTATTTTTTTAATGAGCGTCGTCAGCATAGAAGCATGTTCTCTGGAATGGTGGCCAAATCATAAAGGTGCATAAGAATGTTTAGCACATCTGGCATGTAAATAAGTTGCAACGCTGGCCACAAAAGTGCCATGCGAATGTCTGTCCTCACTTTCAAGAAGTGGTGTGATCCTGTTGCTGCTGAAAACTTTGGGCTCATTAATGAGCTGAGTCATGCTGCGAGGAGGGAGACAAGGGTGGCTGAAAGCCAAATCTCCCAACCCTGGGCCAGCCAAGGTGCGCTAAGCTGGTCCTCTGCGCAACTTAGAGCAGCCACTGGGCTGCTGGGTAGAACAATCTCCCAGGGTAATTTTATATTGCAATAAAATTTCTGGAGCAGCAAGTCTCAGAGCCCAGGTCAATTGACATGGGTTTACGTTTGCGGGGCTAAAAACTGCAGTGTAGACATATCCCTAGAGACCTTTCCATTTGCGCCTCACCCACAAGCATCCTCCCCAGCATCAGACGTAGGCAAGAGAGACTTGCACAAAATAAACTATGTTTGCCCAGGACTACCCCTGTTGAGGGAATAGGCAGGCACACCTATATGGTAACTTTAAAGTTACAACAGGTTGCAGAATACACAACATTTTCAGTTGTTTGGGCATAATGGAGTTATCTAGGTAAACTGGCTAGGCAACCCAAGGAAATTCCATACAACAGTACATTATTTAAATAATATTGAGGTGGGAAAATTAAGCATTTAGCCACTGACTTTAATGGGATTACAACTATTCTGTTGGATTGAGCCATTGTACTCAGCACCATGGAGAACCAAGCCCATTAAACTGAAGGTCTTAAACCTCAGAATAATGAAGAAGATGCTACAGATGCCAAGCCAAACAATGTCACATCAAAGAGCTCAAATATTATATTATCTCTTATAATTTTTATTATAATACTGTAATCTGTCAATTATTAAATGAACATTAGCATACATTTTAAAACAATCTACCACACCATATATTCTGTATGGACTAACAGCCTGTTTGGAGAAACTCTTATTCACGTGACAGTCCTTACATAAGTCAGGGTTTGCAAGATTAGGCACTTATTTTTCAGAATGTGATAATTTAATTTATAACCAGTTTTAGGTTTTAGATTAATAAAGGAATGACTTTTGAGTCCTTGGTCAAATAACACAATTAACACAAGATTTCATCTTTTCTTTACATCAGTGTTTCTTTTTGCGTGTCTTCATAACATGCTATAGGGCAAATCATAATATATAGATCAATAACTCAGTGTGCTGCACTGCATTTTCTGTCAAAGGTTAATAACCTGAAAGCTATATTTACAGACTTTAAAATCCACAATCATTAAAAGAACATATATGTACATTTAAAAATGGCAATTAATTTTAGAACAAAACTTTGGACAGTAAAATCTACTGCAGGAAACCACACTAATATACCATAAAACAAGAAATTACATTTAACGAGCACCTGAAACAAATGTTATTACCAACATTTCCCTTTTTTTAGCTTGCACAGGACCTATACAATAGTCTTAGACCCTGATTCTGCAGTTGTGCTTGTGCATAAAACCTATTAATTTGAATGTCACATGTTATTAAAGAGCTCTCTGATTATCTGTTGTATCTATTGCATACTAACTAGTAATTCATTCCCATAGTTGGTGTGTTAAAATGTTTAAATGTCCATTTTGAATTACCTTATGTATATATATGACTTTTTCCCTTACTCATGCTTCCAAGCAATTGATGACATCAAGCATCGAAAATAGTACGATACTGCATTCTGTGTTGTTTGGTATGTTTGCTTAGGTTATCAATGTTTGCAGGGGAAAAGTAGGAAATCTTAAACTCCTGACTTGGGTTTTGACCTTCCCAAAGACCTATGAACATATTTACATGTAAATCTTTGCAGGATTGGGACCTTGGAAGAATAGTAACAGAAGGTTACTTACTGCAACTGGAAGCTCTTCAAGATGTGTGGTCCCTATCTGGATTCCAAATGTGGATGTACAGGCCTACCATGTGCTGGAACTGTTCATAGTAGCGTCCACTGACTCACACATGCGTCAACTACATGGTGCATCCGAGGCTTTGAGAGGCCAAGAGGGGCAACACCACTCCAGTTCCTTCTTATCAGGCAATAGCAAAGCCCAGCGCAGAGAGGATGGAGAGTGGGATTGGAATCCAGACAGGGACCACACATCTCAAAGGACCGCCAATTACAGTTAAGTAATCTCCTCTTCTTCTTCTAGTGGTCCCCATGCGGATTCTGAACATGGGAGAGGAGTGAACAGTACTCAGTGTGAAGGCGAGCACGAGGGCTCTCCAGAGGTCACAGTCAGAAGGATGGCGCAGCAAACAGCCACAACCGCCACCGTGGCAGGGGCGAGGGCATAATGAGAGGTAAAGGTTGGAACGGAGGACCAAGTGGCTGCCTGGCATATGTCCTGTCATGGGATATCTGCAAAGAAAGCTGACGTGGCATCAAGAGCCCACGGGGAGTGGGTTGTGACTCCTAGTGGAGGCAGTGAGGAGGAAGAAGCCAGAGACAGCATAACAATCCACAGTGCGGCTGGAGATCCAGTGGGAGAGACCTTGTGGTGAGAGAGCGCAGCCTCAACAACAGTCAGCAATGGTGAGGAAGAGACTATGTGAGGTACAGAAGTCATGGGTGTGCTGGAGGTAGAAGGCTAGTGCTCAACAGACATTGAGGGAGTGCAGCGTGCACTCTCTAGGAGAGGCATGTGGCTTAGATTAGAGGGTGGGTAAGTGCACAAACTGGTTGTGGGGAGACCACTTTGGGAAGGAATTTGGGATGAAGGCATAGGGAGACCTTGTCACAGTGGAAGATGGTGAAGGACAGTCCCACCATCATGGCTACCAGTTCGCTGATGCACTGTGCAGAGGTGATGGCAACCATTGCCCAATCCTGCCAAATCTTGCACAGGATCTGGGGAAGCAGGGGAATGGGCGGGAAGGCATAACAGAGCACATTGGTCCAGGGAATGAGAAGGGCATTTTCCTGCAAGCTGGGACTGAGGGTGGTTGAAGAGCGTAAGTTTGTGGTTGGTTGCCATGGCAAAGAGATCCCATCAAGGCATGTCCCATAGGCGAAAGATGAAGCGGATTGTGGAGTTCCCACTCGTGATTGGCATGGAAGAAGTGACTGAGCTGGTTCAGAAGGAAGTTGCTCACACCAGGAATGTGTACAGCATAGAGGATGATGCTGTTCTGGAGACACCAATTTCAAAGGATAATGCCCTCCGCACAGAGGGAGCGGGACCAGGCCCCACCTGGCTTGTTGACATAGATGACTGCTGCCATATTGTTGGACAACACTTGGACATGGCAGGTATGGAGGAGTGCCCGAAAGGCCCAAGAGGCAGAGTAAAAGGCACATAGTTCCAGGACGCTGATGTGCACCCTGGCCTCTCGGGGTGACCGGAGGCTCTGGGCCGTGCAACTGTCCAAGTGGACTCCTCAGCCCACTAGCAAGGCATCAGTGGTGAAAGTAGAGCAAGGCATAGGAAGTGCGAACGGAATGCCTGTGAGGACCGTGGATGGGTTGCACACCATGACAGGGAGACTAGGACAGAATTGGGGATGAGTACTAGCTTGATGAGAGCATCTCTTTGAAGGTCATAGGTTGAGCATAGCTATAGTTGGATGCAACACATATGCAAGCAAGAAAACGGAGTGACTACAGTGCAGGCAGTAATATGGCCTAGGAGAGAGAAGCACTGGCATACGCGCATGCATGACCAGTGCATGACCGGTGGTTTAGTTCTGCAATAAGAGTGGTAAGGGAAGCAAAGCAGTGTGAGGGGAAAAAGACACAGACCCTGACAGAATCAAAATGCACCCTGATAAAGGTGAGGGTGCACATGGGGAGCAGCACTCATTTGTCCTCATTGATACAAATACTCAGGTAGCCAAGCAGGGCACAGAAGGACCAGATGTTGATGAGAAGGCTGGTATGAGAGGCTGCAACAAGAAGCCAGTCGCCGAGATAGCAGAAAAGGGAATGCCCCAGTTGACGCATATAAGCTGCCGCAACCACGAAAACCTTCATGAAGACTTGGGGGGCAGTGGCAATCCTGAAAGGGTGGACCCCAAATTGATAATGGGAGGTGCCCACCATGACGTATAGGAATTTGCAGTGAGCAGGGTGGGTGTCTATATGAAAGTAGACATTTTTCATATTAAGAGCCACGAACCAGGCACCATGTGGAAGACATGGGAGCATAAGGGGGAGCATGATCACACAAAAATGGAATTTTCAAATAAATTTGTTCAGGGACCGGATGTCTGAAGACCTTCCTGCTTCTTCAGCACAAAGAAATAGGGGGAGTAGAAGATATGGCAGCGCTGTGGAACATGTTCTATGGCATCCTGCTGGAGGAGAGCATCCACCACCTGTTGGAAAAGATGATGTTGGGAGAGATCCCGAGAGCGGCCTGGGCAAGGGCAAGAAGGGAAAGAGAGGGCATTCAATCAGGTAGCCATGTCAAAAGATGTCCAATACCCCATGACTGTGACGATTTTGCCCCAGTTGAGGGAGAACACCCAAGGTGACTGGCAGCAGAACAGGGGAAGTGGAAGAGGATTCTCAGTTCCCGTGGAAGGAGTTAAAAGTTCTGCCTAGGGGTTCATATTAAGGACAGGAAGAGGCAGCCGAGGTAGAGGCAGTAGAATGCTGTGGGCATTGATAGTGAGAGGGATCAAGTTGGCACTGGGCAGGACTGGTAGGTAGCATGAGAATGGGGTTAGAAAGACGACCAGTGCCACCTGTACATAGGGGCGGAGATATAGAAGCCAGTGGCCAGAGAGTGGCCATAAGAACGTAAGAACATAAGAAAGGCCATACTGGGTCAGACCAAAGGTCCATCTAGCCCAGTATCCTGTCTGCCGACAGTGGCCAATGCCAGGTGCCCCGGAGTGAGTGGACCTAACAGGTAAAGATCAAGTGATCTCTCTCCTGCCATCCATCACCCCCCTCTGACAAACAGGCTAGGGACACCATTCCTTACCCAGCCTGGCTAGTAGCCATTAATGGACTTAACCTCCATGAATTTATCGAGTTCTCTTTTAAACCCTGTTATAGTCCTAGCCTTAACAGCCTCCTCAGGCAAGGAGTTCCACAGGTTGACTGTGTGCTGTGTGAAGAACTTCCCTTTATTTGTTTTAAACCTGCTGACCACTAATTTTAATGGATGGCCCCTAGTTCTTCTATTATGGGAACAAGTAAATAACTTTTCCTTATTCACTTTCTCCACGCCACTCATAATTTTATATACCTCTATCATATCCCCCCTTAGTCTCCCCTTTTCCGAGCTAAAAAGTCCTAGCCTCTTTAATCTCTCCTCATATGGGACTCGTTCCAATCCTCTAATCATTTTAGTTGCCCTTCTCTGAACCTTTTCTAATGCCAGTATATCCTTTTTGAGATGAGGAGACCACATTTGTACACAGTATTCAAGAAGTGGGCGCACCATGGATTTGTATAAGGGCAATAAGAAACTCTCCGTCTTATTCTCTATCCCTTTTTTAATGATTCCTAACATCCTGTTTGCTTTTTTGAGTGCCGCTGCACACTGCATGGACATCTTCAGAGAACTATCCACGATGACTCCAAGATCTTTTTCCTGATTAGTTGTAGCTAAATTAGCCCCCATCATATTGTATGTAAGAGCCCCTCCATTTCCCTAAGGATTCATCAGTTTTGTCACTGAAGAGTTTTTGGTTATCGAAAGGGAGGTCCTCAAGTGTGGTTTGGATCTCGTTCAGGAAACCACTGGACTGCAGCCTGAAGTCACTGTGGAACGCCAGTCTGGAAGCCAGGAAGTGGGAAGAAGCGTCAGCAGCATTGACCATGGCTTGAAGGGCTACCTTGGCCACTAATTTGCCCTCATACAAGAGGTGTTGAAAAAAACAGTTACTCGCTTTTTCATAACTGTTGTTCTGCTCATGTCCATTCCATTCTAGGAATGAGCGTGCCCACGTGCACAGTTATTGGAGATTTTTGCCTTAGCGGTATCCGTAAAGTTGTCCGTGGTACCCTTTGCAGTGCCACACTCAAGCAGCGGTACATCAGGCATCACAAGCCCTACGTCCTCTCAGATCCTTCTTACTGACAACTCTGACACCCTAGAATGGAATGGACATGAGCAACAATCTTGAAGAACAATAGTTATGAAAAGGTGGGTAACCATTTTTTCTTCTTCAAGTTCTTGCTCATGTCCATTCCATTCTAGGGTGATTCAAAAGCAGTATCCATGGAGGTGGGCTCAGAGTTCACAGTCTTGCCATTTGCAATACTGTTCTGCCAAAGCCAAGGTAATCTCAAGCTTGCTGGGTAAGCGCGTAATGAGACGCAAACATGTGGATGGATGACCAGATAGCTGCCCGACAGATTTCTTGGATCAACACCTGCTCCAGGAAGGCTGCTGATTATGCCAGCACCCTAGCTGAGTGAGCTGTCATGATCACCTGCAGAGGCACATTTGCCAGCTAATAACAGTAGCAGATTCTGGCCATGATCCCTGACAATATTCTTTGGGCAGACACAGGGAAACCCTTCTGTCTACGACAGCAACAAACAACTGCATTGACTTACAGAATGGCTCCATTCTGTCTATGTAGAAGGCCAGCACCTGCCTGACTTTCAGAGTATGCAGCCTCCATTCTTCATCCAATGCATGAGGCTTGGGACAGAAGACTGGTACATATATGAGCTGACCAGCATGAAACTGGAAAATGAACTTGTGCAGAAATGCCGGGTGCAGGCGCAACTGGACCTTATCCTTGTAGAAGACTGTATAAGGTGGCTCCCAGGTGAGCACCCTGATCTCGGACACCTTGTGGGCCGCAGTTTCAGTGACCAATAAAGAAACCTTGCAGGAGGGAGCAGGAAGCCAACGGTTTGAAGGGAGGACCCATGGGCCTTGACAGCACAAGATTCAGGTCCTAAGGGGGAACCGGGTCTCAGATGTGTGGGTAGATCTTTCAAGAACTTTCACGCCAGACCTTTCAAGAACTGCGCTGTCCTAGTATGGGCAAAGACCAACCTGCCTTGAAATGGCGGATGGAACACTGAAATGGCCACCAGGTAGACTTTGACCAAAGAGGGTGATGAACAGGCCTTGGAGCTTAACGTAAAGCAAATAGTCCAAGATGTCCTGTATTTGTGTAATCTACACATAGTGCATTTTTTATCAGAATAATATTCACCCCTCCCATCAAAAATCCGGAGTGATCAGACTTTGTGCAGAGTACTAAGTGGAGGTCTGGACAGAATTCACACCCATTGACATCGAGTAATGATGCTACAGTACAGCCTCACTGTGGCTTTTGTTTCAATTTACTGTCACTAAATGGCTGCAGAAAATTCGACTCAATGGATCTGCATAAATGAAGATCCAGAGCGACCCCTTTCCAACAACCTGGATCTATCTGCACAGCAAGTTACTGAGCAGCAAGCAACGGTGTAAAACTACAGCGCACCAGTTTTCCACTCAGTAACATCCACATAGACAATACTAAAGCTCAGTGAAAGTCCCAAAGTGTGGCATGGCATATTACTACTTGAAAACGTAGTACACTAAATAGATTTGCATCCTCTTTGTACAAAAAGCCTTTAAAATATTAGGTTAGACCCTCACGGGGCAAAAGTCTAGTACACGACCACTCTGCCAATGTTTCTTTCCATCTGCAGAGGCAGTACAGGTCTTGAGTGGTGTAGACAGCTGTGCACGGATGCATCAACTTGGGTGAAATTCATTCTTAATTTGGGATCTTAATTAAAAAAAAATTAAATTAACTTTGCAGTGCAGCGCATCTTTACTTTTCACTTCCATATCCATAAAATATCGGCTGAGACAAATATAAACATAACACTAATTATTGGTACTCACTTAGAAATTGGATTGACACTGGCTTCAATAATTGTTAAACACTTACAGCACTTTATAGTTTCTGGAAAATCTTGAATCCCTAGAAAGAAAAAAGTTTGAAAGATATTATAAGGATGTTCTATGAAAAACCGCTAAACTTGTTTTGTTTCTAAATATCTAATTTAGTCAAGTTAGATGTCTAAACCAACAGAGCCTGATGAGATACATCCTAGAATACTTAAGGAACTGGCTGAAGAGATCTCTTGGCACATTAGTGATTCTCTTTGAGGACATGAGAGATACCAGATGACTGGAAAAGGAAAAATATAATACCTATTTATAAAAAAGGAAATAAGGACAACTCTTGGACTTATAGGCCAGTCAGCTTCACGTTGGTACCAAAATATAATGCACCAAATAATCAAACAGACTGTAAGCACCTAGAAGAAAATAAAATAGTAACAGTCAACACAAATTTGACAAGAACAGATCATGTCAAACCAATTTAATATCCTTCTTGGATAGTATAACAAGCCTTGTGGATAGTAGGAAGCAGCAGATAGGATATATCTCAACTTTAGTAAGGTTTCTGATACTGTCTCATATGAACTTCTTCTAAACAAATTT
The DNA here is from genome assembly GCA_007922305.1 of Dermatemys mawii. Taxonomy (NCBI): domain Eukaryota; kingdom Metazoa; phylum Chordata; order Testudines; family Dermatemydidae; genus Dermatemys; species Dermatemys mawii. The sequence continues at coordinate 30,991,062 of ML677352.1, forward strand.
GAGAAATATAGTCTAGATCAGTGGCTTTCAACCTGTGGTCCATGGACATTTGTGGGTAGGGGGCTGTAGACTGACTATATCTAGGATTTCCAAAGAAGTCTGACACTCCATTTGAAATGTTTTAGGGGTCCACAAATGAAAAAAGTTTGGAAAACTACTGATCTAGATGAACATACTATAAGGTGGGTGCATAACTGGCTGGAAAAACATACTCAGGGAGTAGTTATCAATGGTTCACAATCAAGCTGAAAAGGCATATCAGGTGGGGTCCTAGAGAGATCTGTCATGGATCCAGTTGTATTCAATATCTTCATAAATGATTTGGATAATGGCATAGAGAGTACACTCAAAAAGTTTGTGGACAATACCAAGTTGGGAGGAGCGGCAAGCATTTTGTAGGACTACAACTCAAAATGATTTTTACAAACTGGATCAATGGTCTGAATTAAATGGGATAAAATTCAGTAAATCAATTGCATGACTACAAACCGGAAAATGACTGCCAAGAAAGGAGTGCTGCAGAAAAGAATCTGGGGTTACAATGGATCGCTAACTAAATATGAGCTAACAATGTAATACTGTTGCAAAATAAGCAAACATCATTCTGGGATGCATTAGCAAGAGTGCTGAAATCAATTAATCAGAAGTAATTGTTCCACTCTACTCAGCACTTATAAAGCCTCAGCTGGAATACTGTGTCCAGTTCTGGATGCCCACACTTCAGGAAAGATGTGGACACACTGGAGAAAGCCCAGAGGAGAGCAACAAAACTGATTAATGATCTAGAAATCTTGACCTATGAGGAAAGATTGAAAAAAATGGGTTTCTTTAGTCTGGAGAAGAGAAGACTGACGGGGTGGGGGGGGTGGTGAACCTGATAACGGTCTTCAGGTACAAAAAAGGTTATTATAAAGGAAAGAGTAATAAACTGTTTTCCTTAACCACTGAGGACAGGACAAGAAGAAATAGGCTTAAATTGCAGCAAGGGAGATTTAGCTTAGACATTTAGCTTACAGACATCCTATCTGTAAGGGTGGTTAAGCACTGGAACAAATTACCTAGGGAGGTTGTGGAGGTTAAGAACAGGTTAAACAAGCATTAGTCAGAGATGGTCTAGAATGATAATACTGTGACCTACCTCAGTACAGGGATTGTACTATATGTTTTGACGTCCCATCCAATCCTACATTTCTATGATTCTATCTTCACCAAGAAGTTTTCATTATTAATATAGAACACCGCTATACATTCAGGTCAGCATTCAGATATAATAGGCTTTTGTATTTTTTTCATTATTAGTGATCTTTCAGTTGTATATGAGGTAGCTAACTACCAGGTGCTGAAGTTTATATTCCCCCAAATCAATTGCAGTATTTGGGTAAATTCTTCTGGGAGGTTCACAGGACACTAGCCAACTAAGGTACTATCATTTGCAAAACTCCTCCTGGAACCAATGCTGAGTATGACCAATGTAGGTTATGACAAGAATTTTATCTATATTTTGTGACTGTGAAAGTTATGGTTAAAATATCAGAACTGGCAAAATTTTATATATTGCAGTTTTTGATCATGAATACATTAGAAAAATCCTTTTATCCTACAATTTCAGACAAGAATTCTTCAGTCAATGGTAATCGGAATTGCTGTTCAAGACCAATGTTGTGTTCAGCAAAGAAATGACTAGGATGTCACTTCTATATTGAACAGCCAGGAAGCCATGGTACACTCAAAAATGCTGAAGTGGATCTCAATATACAGACAAAGTCTAAGCACACATCAAGCCTCACTGAAGTACAGCTTCCAGCCTTACGAAAAAGATCCACAGGTATAAAACAGTAGAAAATTATTGTGGCACTCAAAGCAGCACCCCGGAACCCTTATATTCACCCCGTCATATAATTATGATGTATTTCATACAAGGCATGCCATTAAGATACCGTACAAAGGGTCATGATCTGCTGAAACCCATTGTTAGGTCAAAATATGTATGCTGTTAGTGTGTATGAAGACATGAGATTTTGTTGTGTGGTTATTACTGAAATATGTTGCAAGTTTGAGAGTCATCCACTGCCAGTTCTTCAGCAACAACAAAGAAGATGATCCTCTCCAAGAAGGGTGTTAAACAACCATTAATCAGCAGGGGAGTTTTAAACAAGGAATCTACAATGCTGTAAGAGAGCTGCACAAACATCACACAACTACGTGACTCAGCAAAGCACACCAAGACATGTCTGGGGGCTAGTGTTTTCTAGGCACATGAACTGAAGATATAAAATAGGGGAGCGTGATATCATGCTTTTATCCTTCTCCTCCCTCACTTATGTTGGAAGTAACAAGAATGCTTGAAAGACAAAGACTTGAACTGAGAAGATTGGTCCCAGGCTTAAACGGGAAGCCAGTGTATTAAGAACTGTAACTTGCATGCAACATCTAGCGGGATGAGAAAAACTGCTTGATTCAAATACTACCTAATCTAATATGATTTAAGATTTAGACTGAGCCCTTACCTTTTATTTTCTTTGGTAACTATCTCTAACCTTTTGTACCTGCCACTTATAATCATTTACAATCTTTCACTAGTTAATAAATCTGTTTTACATTTTACCTAAAACAATGTGTTTGGTTGAAGTGCCCGGGAAATCTCAGCTCAGTTTAGGAAGGCTAGCAGGTGTCCTCTCCGCATTGAGGGAGGAGTGGCTTTGGTAATAAACTTACACTGGTCAGGTTTCTGAAGAGGGCAAGATGGTATATTCCAGGGGTGCAAGGCTGCGGGCTTGGGAGATTTGCTGGTGCCTTTCTCTGTATGATTTGTGAGTGGCTCAGGGAGCATTCACACAATTTTTCTGGGTGTGGGGCGTGTCACCAGCAAAGCATTGTGAAAGACAGCCCAGGCTGGAGAATTAAGAGGGCACAGCGGTACCCCATATGTGGGCTAAACCCCAGGGATCCCGTAACAACAATACTAGACATTTCATTAATAGGTTAATTTCACTCCTATTCCATGAAATAATTTCCTCCTAACTAAGCTGATATACACACTAATCGTGAGAAAAACTAAGAGAGAGAAAGAAATGGCTCCCAATAGTCTATGTAAGTGTAAGAATCAAGCATAGATATAAAAAAAAGAAACAACTAAAATCACAAATGCATGTGTCAGGATGCATATCAAAGCCTGACTGATTTATCCAATTAGGTTCCATCTATTTTGGTTTAAAAACAACAAAAAGACTAAATGAGAGTGGAACTTAATTCCTTACCCCATCTCACAATCCATTTACCTTTCTGAGAATTTATTACAAATGCTTACATTAACTACTTGCTTCTCTCCAGGAGAGCATGACTGGAATAAATATGATTTTAACTTGGTAATTAAGTAAGAAAAATAAATCATGGATAGTTCAAAAACCAAAGAAAATGACAACATACTTACTTAACTGCACAATCAAATTGTGGATTCTAGGAAATCTGTTTGATATATATTGTGTTTTGAGGTCTGAAAAGGTGACATAAGTAGTCCAGGTTTGGTAATATAATTGTTAATTTTCTCTATTTCTAAACCAAGACAGTTTAGGCATTCACATTGGAGAGCCAACATGAATACTGTCTCCTTTCACTTTCAGTATGTTTCTGAATAAAGAACGTAAAATGCCAAATTGTCAACCAGTCTGAGCCAAGCCTTTTTCTTTACCCAAAATTTTAAGGGGGCAAAGAGCTGCAAAGAAATTTAGATTACTCACAAAAAAGACGAGTACTTGTGGCACCTTAGAGACCAACTAATTTATCTGGTCATAAGATTTCATGGGCTAAAACCCACTTCATCAAATGTATAGAGTGGAACATACAGTAGGAATATATATACACACACACACACACACACACACACACACACACAGAACATCTTCCTATTGTATGTTCCACTCTATAGATCTGATCAAGTGGGTTTTAGCCCACAAAATCTTATGCCCAAATAAATTAGTTAATCTCTGAGGTGCCACAAGTCCTCCTCATTCTTTTTACAGATACAGACTAGCACGGCTACCGCTCTGAAACCTGTCATCATGCAAAGCACTTTCATTACCTGGACATCTAAGTAAATGATTCATGAGTATAATTTGCTACTTAGCCATGTAGATGACAAAAACTCTGCTTATGTTTATAATGTGGGTACAAATACAGAAACTAATGTCTGAAAATCCAATTGACTAAAAATCTTACTTAAAGAGTCTATGTATAGCTTACTGTGTTCCTTAAGTGCCAGGACTGTGAAAAACATTTGCAGTATCACACCTTGCCACTGAAGCCAGTATGAATTCAACTTTTTCATAAATAGCAGCACATATCTCAAAAATCATAATCATGACAGGGTCAGCAGACTTTCAGGTATGGCTAATGGTGCAAGTAGAAATGCACAACAATATTACTAGCAGCAAGAACTGCTGATATTTTCTATTCACTGACCCTCCTCCCTGACTGGTTAAAATATTAGAATATTTTAAGTACTTTATTTGTCTGTATCAGTATGATAACTGTCCGTATTCTAAGTATTGCGAGTCATCAATTGAAGTCACTTATGTTAATTTTTTTTATTAGACGTGACATGGAAACAGCCTCTGGCTGTTTACTCTGTGAATGGAGTGAAATAAGCCATGAGGTGACAAACCAAATGCAAAATCCGCTATAGAATGCTGACAGAAAAAATATTATACCCAAGGACTAAGAGATTACAGTCCTATGCTGTTAATGGAAACTAGTAGTTTTGTGCCATCTCCCAGCCACATTTTATTTTTTGAAGTAAAGGAAAGTCTAATCTTTTTCCATTTAAATTTTAAATATAATCTTTATTTTGGGGATGAAAAGCAAAATGTCCATAGCTGATATAGAGTGCTAGAATATACTTTACTATTTATCTTCCCCAGAATTAAAGTAAGATTTATTTTCTACTAACTACTTGTGCCTTTCATTCATTTGTGAACTGCTTGTCTTTTCCTACTTGTACTTCCTGTCTTCTCTCCCTGTTTATAACTCTAACCTTGTCCTTGGGTAACATTTTCAAAAGCACCTTAAGACCAGTGATGGAGATTCCACCACAAACTGTGATAAATTGTTCCAATGGTTAATTACCATAGTAAAAAAAAAATCTGTGCCTTATCACAAATTTGAATTTGTCTAGCTTCAACTTCCAACCCTCCCCTGCACCCTGTCCCCTCACTGCCCCAATCCCTATCCAACCTATCCAACCTCCCACTCCTTGACAGATTTCCAGGACTCCCATGCCCTATCCAAACCCTTCCCCCTATTCCCCGTCCCCTGACCACACCCCCAGGACCTCTGCCCCCTCCAAACCCCCTGCTCCCTGTCCTCTGACTGCCTTCGGGATTCCCTGTCCCTTAGCTAACCGCTCAGCCCCAGACACCTGCTTGGCCCCCTTACCATGCTGCTCAGAGCAGCGTGTCTGGAAGCTGTGTGGTCTACCGGAGCTAGACACCCTGCCCCACCGGAGCTCACAGACCTGCTCCCTTACCATGCCGCTCAAAGTGGGAGGAGGTCAGGCCCCGCCAAAGCCAGCCACGCTGCAGCAGCACTGCCCAGCAGCAGCGGGCCAGAGCCCACCTCTGCCTTACACTCTTCTCTTTGAGCAAGGAAAGTGGACACTGCGGGTTATCTCTCTGGCTGCACTGTATGGAGATGAGGAGGAGACCCTGATGCTGATTTTGTTCATTCATTTCACTATCAGTAGTTTATCCCCATAATCCTGCTTCAGAAGGGAGAAGGAAATTGAAATATTTTCAAAGAAATCTCCAAGGATCAAGCAATTTCCCCTTTCTCAAAGAGATGGGATTTGTCTCCCTTCCCGTGCATTGGCTCTTTTTGAGGAACTGGCCTGAGACTCAGGAACAGGTTTCCCAGAAGTATACCCTCTCTCTTGCATGTAATCCATGTGGGCTAAATAGATCTGAGTTTCCTTTGGAGGTGTATTCTTAGCTAAAAATGGCATGTCCTGCTAGCTTGTGCAGAAACTATACCCTGCCTTGTCTTCACTAGGATTTTACATCAAGTTACCTCAGTTAAAAATATGCCTTTTTTCATAGTAAAGACAAGCTCACTGAAGTCTGCAGGGGCAGCAGCCACTGCAAACACCTTGGAAGGGGAAGTCACGCCAAGGAGACAATCTCCCTAAAAGGTGAATGCAGCTCTGGGACATGGCTGGGAGTTGGACAGAAATTTATGAACCAAATTGTCAGTCAAAAATTTTGAGAAAGTTTGGGATTTTATTCAGAAAAGCTCTACAGCAGGGAGGTCTTGCTGAGGCAGGGGTCATTTTGGAGACAGAATAAAATGGAGGCAACGTAATGGGACAGAGTATCCCCCTGCTGCTTGTGACTGACAGGTCTAGTTCTGCCCCTAAAATGCAAACAGGATAAAGGAATGTATATGTGGACCTTAGCATGATGACTATCTACTCCAGTCACTGTAAGATTCACAAGGAAGCAGGAGCAGGAATCAAAAATATATTTTAAAAACAGTTTTGACCAGAAGAAAATGATTCAGGTGTACAGTACTAAAGAATAGTTGTCCAGGTTTTGTATTTAGGATTCTCACTATACCAATAAGGAAAATCTGCTAGAAGAGAATATCCAATTAATATTATTACTTTAGTGAAAAAAATGAACATAAATAAATCCATGCTATGGTACTCTTAATCACACCATAATTCATGTTGAAACTTGAATATCACTAAAACTGTTTTAATTCCAACATTCAGATTAATTGTTGACTTGCTAAATAGTTAAACTATTTGTCACATGCTTTTAATTATTTTTAAATCTCACTTTATCTGCTATTGTATATTGTGCATTGGGAACATATTAATCCTTATAAAACACAAAATGAATTTCAGGTTCTATAGCTATTTTATGTTATCAAGGCCAAATTCTGGCAGGCATTGCACACAGATGTATGTTGAAGGATGGGGATGAAGTCTTTACTGACCACAGTGAAATGTCAGAGAGCCCTCTAAAAGGAGTGGAAATACTTTGGATGTAAACAGAAAGCAAAATTTAGTTAATTTGTTTTAGAGTTTTCTAGAAGAGTAATTTTTTCATTCATTTAGCATTAAAATCTTATTACAGCAACACTATGCAAAATGTTCAAAATTTTCAACACAAAATTACAAATTATTTTACTCTTGTGTTCTTACCATTTTTACTGATGTCAAGTTCCTTGAGATTAACTAAACTAGCAATAGTGGTTGGCAGGCTTGAAAGGTCGTTGTCTGGTATACTCAGTTTACGTAGAGCTTGACAGTTGAACAATTGCTACAACATGAAAAACAACAATTGCAGTTAACATGTTTTAGTAAAATTCAGTTTAGCATTGTTATTTACACACAAATGCAATAATAACTGTATCATAAAAATACTTTGAGGACAGCAAAATAATAGGCTAAAAATAACCAATCATCTATTTTAAAATGGTTTGGGAAGACATACTTCCATATTACATTACACTTTCAACAAGGAAGATTACTCAGAGGTAAATGTGTTGCTTACAAATAATTCCTAATGAAATACAGTTTTAAGATGGACCTTTTTAAGTTTATGAATGCACTTATATGATGGGGTTGCTCGTGATAGCAGGGGACTTGTCTTGATGACCCAGGAGGTCACTTGCAGTCCTATAATTTTATTTCAACAACAGAACTATTTGAATATTTTTCAGCAGAACTTTTTTTAATCAGAAAATGCAAATTCTTCAAAATTAAAGTATTTCATGTGACTATCAATTTTGATGAAATTTTTGTTGGGAAAAAGATGAAATATTCATTTCAATTTCTCAGTGTATTTCAATAGTGCCAATACGATAAAATGTTTCATTACAACTTTATATTTCAATTCAATTTGCTTCAACTTGTATATTATATTAAAATATTCATTTTAATACAATATACATAGTATAATATAAAAGTTGAAGCAAATTGATTACATTTTTCATAATTTTCACTCCACAGGAAATTTTGTAAGTTCTGCTTTTTGTTCCAATTCAAAACAATTTTTTCCAAGTGTTGGAATTTCCCATGGAACAAAATTTCATTTTCTGACCAGCTCTAATCAATATCTCATAAGGTAAGCATTTATACTGCTGATTCTTCCATATAATAGCAGTTGTTATCCAACTAGAACAATGTCAAACCCAAGACAAATAGTAAAATAATGGAGACAATATCGTACTGAGCAAGAGATGTCTAGGGCTAGAATGTGACATTTATACACAGTCCATTGTAAGGGGCAAGTGTAGAGCTTTTTTTATGAAGAGTAAGGAAGCTGCATCTTTAAGATGGGGAAGCCTGTTCTCCATCACTCATTCAATCCATTCCTCAAACTAGTGCCGGTATCGGGGTGAAGCCGTGGCACACCCTCTCCCTTGCGGTGGTGTGTCTCCCCCCATGGATGCATGCAGGGAACAGTCCACATACTCTCCAAACACAGGAACTGAGTGCTCCTATTAGTATAGAGGACATATAATGGAAAAATAAACTGGGAGAGGGGAGCATAGGGAAACTCAGTCCATGGATGGCTGGCCGGCCTGACTACTGAAAAATGGATGTCACCAAGAGAACCACCCTGCATGTAAATGGCTTCAGATATCTGCAAAATGACCTCTCCCTTAGCTACCTATCATACAGACTGCATATATCTTGCAGTGCATAAGTGCATAACCCCAACCCCTCATTTCTGTACTGCATATTCTTAAGGTGTTACCTTGTAAAAATTAGTTTATTAGTAGTCAGATTAATATGATTAGAAAACAAGTTTACCCAAGTTTGAATGAGTCTATGGATTCCAAAAAGAACTTACACTCCTTTATGACTCTTCAGAAGTTAATTATATTTTCAAAACAGCTTTGATATTTCTTTTTTGGAAAATTTCATATCCAAATGATGTTTAAATTTGTATCCAAATGTCTATTTGAGAATGTAGCTTGATTTGATTACCAAACTGAGGAAATAAAGAAAACTGGGTAGCAGTGAATTAACCTACAAATGATGCTCAAAAGCTAATGTGAGGTAGATAAGTCATTTAAAGTAAATTTTAGCTCATTTTCAGGCTTTCTGCATCTTTTGAAAACACTATAACTTAATATCTGAGCCTTTTAATAACAAGAGCCCTCTGTGTTGTTTTCCAAGGCAGTCTACTTTCTTCAAAACTGGAAGTCCAAAACCACCTTTAACCCAAATGGGAATCACACGAATAGAATACAGGCAGAATGAAACATATAGCACAATGATCACCACAGACTTCTAATAAATAGGAGTGGTTCTTTTTAATTGAAAGGCTTACTGTACACTTCCTCTATGCATTGACCAAGGCTTTTGCTGTTAAGCCTTCTCTTTTCCTTTCAACAAAGGCATTAGCCTAAGAATTGCTTTTATGTTTATTACAATATCATACAATGGTTGTCAAGCGATTAAAAAAAATAATCGCAATTAATCGCACTATTAAATAACAGAATACTATTTATTTAAATACTTTTGGATGTTTTCTACATTTTCAAATATATTGATTTCAATTACAACACAGAATACAGTGTACAGTACTCACTTTATTTTTTATTACAAATATTTTCACTGTAAAAAACAAAAGAAATAGTATTTTTCAATTCACCTACTACAAGTACTATAGTGCAGTCTCTTTATCATGAAAGTTGAACTTACAAACGTAGAATTATGTACAAAAAATGCATTCAAAAGTAAAACAATGGAAAACTTTAAAGCCTACAAGTTCACTCATTCCTGCTTTAGCCAATCGCTCAGACAAACAAGTCTGGTTACAATTTGCAGGAGATAATGCTATCTGCTTTGTGTTTACAATGTCACCTGAAAGCGAGAATAGGAGTTCACATGGCACTGGTATAGCCAGAGTCACAAGAAATTTATGTGCCAGATGCACTAAAGATTCATATGTCTCTTCACGCTTCAACCACCATCTCTGAGGACATGTCCATGCAAATGACAGATTCTGCCAGATAATGATCCAAAGCTGTGCAGACTGACTCATGTCCATTTTCATCATCTGAGTCAGATGCCACCAGCAGAAGGACGATTTTCTTTTTTGGTGGTTCGGGTTCTGTAGTTTCTGCATCGGAGTGTTGCTCTTTTGAGACTTCTGAAAGCATGCTCCACACCTCATCCCTTTCAGATTTTGGATGGCACTTCAGATTCTTAAATCTTGGCTCGAGTGTTCTAGCTATATTCAGAAATCACACATTGGTACCTTCTTTGCATTTTGTCAAATCTGCTGTGAAAGTGTTATTAAAATGAACATGTGTTGGGTCATCATCCAAGACTGCTATAACATGAAATATATGGCAGAATGTGATTAAAACAGAAGAAAAGACATACAAGATACCAGTTCAGTCATAAATTTAATTAATGCATTCTTTTTTTAACTAGCATCATCAGCATGGAAGCCTGTCCTCTGCAATGGTGGCTGAAGCATGAAGGGGCATACAAATGTTTAGCATATCTGCCACGTAAATACCTTGCAACATGAGCTACAAAAGTGCCAAACAAACAGCTGTTCTCACTTTCAGGTGATATTGTAAATAAGAAGCAGGCAGCAGCATCTCTCATAAATGTAAACAAACTTGTATGTCTTAGCGATTGGCTAAACAAGAAGTAGGACTGAGTGGACTTGGAGGCGCTAAAGTTTTACATTATTTTGTTTTTGAGTACAGTTATATAACCAAAAAAAATCTACATTTGTAAAAATCTACACTTGCATAATAAAGATTGCACTACAGTGAGGTGAATGAGGGAAATAGAAAAATACTATTTCTTTTGTTTACCATTTTTACAGTGCAAATATTTGTAATAAGAATAATATAAAGTGAGCACTGTATACTTCGTATGTTGTGTTGCAATAGAAATATTTGAAAAAGTAGAAAAACATCCAAAAATATTTAATAAATTTCAACTGATATTAAATTGTTTAACAATTTGATTAATCACAATTAAATTTTAGTTAATCACTTGAGGTAACTGGGATTGACAGCCCTATATCATACCCATGTAGAGGGACATTTTTATTACAAAATTTAAAAAAACTTACACTTCTAAAAAATACTATTGCAGAACTGGGATATAGGATACATACTGTTTACCCCTGCTCCCAATTATTTGTGCAATTCTGTCTAGCCACTGGTACAAAAAGGAAACTGCTCTCAGGAGAACAGTGTATTTCTTAATAACACTATGTACAAAAACACACTTTTTTAGAATGCAGCTAATAATCAGCATCACAGCATTCGCTGTTTTTAAGAACAGCTGACTGGTCTATAATTCTCCAGGTCCTCTTTGTTTCCCTTTTTAAAGATAGGTACTATGTTTCCCCTCCTCCCATCCCCTGGGACTTCACCTGTCCCCCATGAGTTCTCAAAAGATAACTGCTAATGATCCTGAGATTACTTCTGCTAGTTCCTTAACTATGATGAATTTTAGCAGGCCTTGCCAATTTGAATACATCTAACTTATCTAAATGTTCTTTAACCTATCCTCCTTCCCTTTGGCTTGTGTTCCATCTCCCTTGTTACTAATATTAATAGTAAGTCTAGTCCCAATTTACAATTTTAGTGAGGACTGAAACATTAGGCATTAAACATCTTCTCAGTACTGTTTATTGTTAGCTCTCTTTCCTCACTAAGCAGTGGACCTGCACTTTCCATAACCTTTCTTGAGGTATTCATAGAACCTCTTCCTGTGTCCTTTATGTTTCTTCCTAGGTATCTCATTTTGTGCCTTAGCCTTTCTATCTTTTTTCCCTCTCCATGATGGTGCGATACTTTTGTACTCCTCTCCAACAATTTGTTCATGGTTCTACTTTTTGATTTTCAGGTAATTAAAAAGCTCCTGATGTTGCCATATTGACCTCTTACTATTCTCCTTAAGTTTTCTTTACCCTGATTTTGTTTGCCTTTATATTGTTTCCTTCAGAAGCTGCCAGCTTTGCTGAACTCTTTTTTCACTTAGATTTTCTTCCCAGGGCACCTTCATCTATCAGTTACCTGAGTTTGCTAGTCTGCTTTTTTAAAAGACAATTGTCATTATTCTGGTGTTCTCCCTCCTTTCTTTCCTTAGAATCATGAAATCTATCATTTCATGACCACTTTCGCCCAAATTGCTTTCCAGTTTCAGATGCACAACAAATTCTTCCCTGTTGGTCAGGAGCGAGTCTAAAATGGCTGCCCCCCATTGAATTTTCTGAAACAAAAAGTTGTCCCTAATGCATTACAGGAACTTATTGGAAATTTTGTATTTTGCATATTACCCAGATGTATAGGTAATTACGATCCCCCTTTACCATCAGGTCTTGTGTTTTGGACTTTTGTAAAGATAGCAGATCCCTACCATGATGTTACCCCTATTTTTCCCCTTTTATCTTTCTTCTGATATTAGCAATATTATAAAATACACAAATTGTTATCTTCTTGGTTATATTTATACAGACTCATTTGACAGAGAGTGAACTATTTTTTCAAAAATTAGAAAAGAGGTCCAGAACTTCGGAAAGCTTGAGAATTATTGAACTGTGAACAGATATTTGGATTGGTGAATAAAGAAGCCTGGTGAAAACTAGTTTCCATTAAGAAAATTATTCCTTCTGGAATAATTCTACAATGTAACACTCTCAGAAAGAAATTATAAGTGATAATAGCAATAAGACAAGAATGAGAATACATTGGACAGGTACAAATTTACTTTAACAACCATTTTAAAGCCTTATTAATCTTTGAAGATTTTTATAATCATGGCATTAGGACTCAAACTTAATTATCAGATAATATGTCCTTACAAAATCATAGATTCAAATATACGTAGGGCTGGATGGGTCACTGGGAGGTCATCTAATTCAACTCCCTGCAGTGTTGCAGGACTAACTATACTGATACCATGCCTTATAGTTATTTATCTAACCTATTCTTAAAAAGGACAGGGATTCCACAACCTCCATTAGTAGCTTATTCCATTGTTTAGCTGTCCTTACAGTTAGAAAGTTTTTCCTAATATCTAAACTAAATCTCCCTTGCTGCAGATTAAGCCAATTACTTCTTGTCCTACCTTCAGTGGATTTGGAGTACAATTGATCACTGTTATCATTATAACAGCCCTTAACATATCTGAAGACTGTTTTTATTCCTTTTAGGCAGGAAACCAAGTGATGCTAATGGTGCTGTGATTTAGGATACACAGTGGATTATTCTATAATTCTCAGCTTCTTGGTTTCATGCAAATAGATCTTCAAGGCTCTCAGTGCAACTACAGTAAGGTAAAAATATTGTTCTTTAGACTCTACAGATATACATAAATTAAGTCGACTTAAAATGGATTGGTTAATGGAATGAAATGGGAAAATTAAATGTCAGGATGACAAAAATATCACTTAATTTTTTTTCAGAAGCACAAAGAGAGATCGTTGTTGGGCAGATTTACAAACTATCCAACTCTCTCCGCTAAAATAATTATAACCCAGATGGAAAGTTCAATGCAGAGGAACTTTGCAGGTAATTTAAAATGCCTATACACTTATGTACATAAGCTGTACTTCACCAGGGCCCCTTTTGCCTTATTAGAAAGAGATATGATTGCATATATGTTCATGGGATAATCAAGTCTACTTTGAATATTCAGTTTCAGGGCAGGTTTTAATGCCAATGATCCACTGTGTCCTTTCTTTTTTTTTTAATAAAGAGGACATAGCCTTTGAAATGAAAAATATCTCCAATTTATCTCCTACATTTCATCTTGTAACAGGACAGTCTGCTCCTTTACAGCCCTATGTGAACAGGAAGCAGAGAACCCTGTTCTGGAAGGAAGCCCAACAAGCAGGTACAATAGCTCCTCACTTATCATCCTGATTAACGTTGTTTCGTTGCTGATCAATTAGAAAACATGCTCATTTAAAGCTGTGCAATGTTCCCTGTAGTGGAGTGGGTGCCCCACTCCTGGAAAACAAGGGTTAAAAGCAGCCCTGCAGAGAGGGTTGCAGCTATGAAAAGCTAGGCTGATTGGGGAAGCAGCCACGGCTGTGGACAGCTCAATTAGGGCCCAGCTGGCACTGATAAGAGGACTGTGGGCCAGAAACTGGAGGAGTCTCACTCTAGCCTGGAGGGAGATAGGCTAGCTGTCTGTGAGCAAGATACTTGAAGCAGAGCAGGGCTGGGGAAAAGGGCCAAAGAAGCTGAGGAGCTCCAACCTGGCAACTCCCCAGGCTGCAGGCCTTGGTGAGGGCAATGAGGCACTGGGGCTGCAGAAGGGCAGCCCAGGAATAGGCAGAGGGAGCTGATCTGAACCCCTTGCCAATGATGAGTGGCCATTACAGACTGCAGTCTGACCCAGTAAGCGGGGGCTAGATGATGACTGGAAATAGCCACTGCGACAAGGTGGGTTTAGAGGGTAGGGATTCCCCAGGGAGAGGAGACCCAGAGCATGGGGGTATTAGTGGGGCAGAACCCCAAAGTTAAAGGGCGCCGGGATCCAGAGAGGACATGGGGCCTGAGGCAGCCAAGACATCGGCCAGCAGGGATGCTCCAAGGCTGAAAAGCGCTAATTCCCAGATGACCAGCAGGAGGCATCACACCGGTGAGTCTTCGCATCGCTATACTCCCTTATAACATCGTTTGGCAGCCGCCTGCTTTGTCCACTGCATGCAGAAAGAGCAGCCTGTTGCAGCTAGCTGGTGGAGGATTGGAACCAGGGTGGACCAGCAGCCCCGCATCATCTCCCCACTCCCCAAAGTTCCCTGTGCGGCAGCCGCCCAGCAGGCTATCAATTGCTGGCAGTTCAGCTGTCCCTCCCCCGCTGCCATGTGCTGCTCCTGCCCTCTGCCTTGGAGCTGCTCCCCGGAACCTCCTGCTTGCTGTGTGGAGAGGGGATGAAGGGGGCTAATGTTAGGGTGTCCCCATTCCCCCTGCTCCTGCGCCCTGCTTACCCCCTCTTTCATAGAACCGGGGGATGTCGGGGACACCACACGGCTCAGGACGGAGGGAACTTCCTGGAAGCAGCTGCCCTCTTAGCTTGCTGATATACTTAAAAAGGCAGTATATTTAAGAATGGAGTCAGTGTACTTAAAGGACAAATGAGCCTCTCTCACACACACACACAGGGTGTGTCTCTCTGTATCTGTCTGACATGCTGTCTTCCCTCCCTCCATTCATGCTGACTTGTAGAGTGTGAGGCTACATTAACAATAATGAGTCAGCCCTTGAGGGCTCAGCCAATTGCTAGTTCATCATCTAGCAGTAAGGCATTCCTTGGGAAATATCCCACCCTCTGACTTCACCACCTCAACCAAGCCTCACAATCATCATCACTGTGTACCAGTATTAAATTGTTTGTTTGAAACTTATACTCTCTCTCTCTCTAAATTTCCCTGGAACCCAACCCTCCCTATGTACATTAATTCTTATGGGGAAATTGGGTTCACTTAACATTTTTTCACTTAAAGTCACATTTTTCAGGAACATAACTACAACGTTAATGAGGAGTTACTGTACAGAGAATCATCTGACTCAGCTGGAGAGCATTCAATGACTGGGGCTGATGATTCCCAGCTAGGGGATATAAAGGCGAGCCCCAGATCCATCAGAGCAGGGAAGACCAGTTGAGGTCTTGGAGTGCACTCTCCTGTAGCTGCAGTGGAAGGCTGTGAGAGGGAAGGAAAACCCTGCAGAACCCTAAGCTGGGGAAAGGTACAGTGCATCAAGTTAATGGTGGCCTAAGGGCCCCACAATCATAAGTGAAGAACAGAACCATTTTTATTGCTCCAGTTTCTTTTTTGTATTAAAGAATAAACAAAGCCCCAAAGAAAAGGCCACAGAATGAACTGGCAGGGGTCAATTGTTAGTCCACTGCACTTATATTAACTAAAGATGAATTATTTTTCAGTTCTACATTTTTCCAGGAGACTAGAAGGAACTGAAAAACTATTTCATTTTATAAACATGTTTCAGAATTTCTCCTCAATCCATCCACTTCCTATGCAATACAATTAAGAAAATGTTCTTGCAGTAAAAAATTCACATTTGGATAAGTTACATCTCTATTTTACTGAAGAAACAATACAGTGTTATGTCCCTTTCAATTTCACTAGGTACATAAAGAGGATGTCAGCCTGTTCAACTACATTTTGTACAAAGACTTCACTGAATCACCTTATCCTTTTGAAGCAGCTACCCTATTTTAGGATTTTTCATCTGCTACAAATTAATGCATCAGCTAACCAAAACCTAAAAGCAAACTGCTCTCCACAGTGACAAGCTGACTTTCGGCCCCCATTCATTTCATACGGCCTTCCAGGTTCCCCGCAGTCAAGAACAGTGAGAAAAGAAACAAAGCAGGCATAGCTTGTCTTTGACAACTACACATTTCAGTATTGATTGGGAGGGTTACTTGAAATTGAATGGTCTTTAGCACAAGACTGATATTTCCAGAGTGAAGTACAAATTTATGAAACCACTAGAATGGTTGGAGAGTAACAGGCAACAAAATTAATGGCTTATAATAAATGTGACCTCACTGGATTTTCCAGTTGTTTATAAGTCCTGCTAGTCTTTCCCTGAAGAGGGAAAGGACTCATGAAAATATAGTCCCAACTGCAACAGTAGCTACAGGACATTAAAGTGAAAAGTGAGAAAATTAAAATCCTTAGATTCAGCATGAAGACTACCTGAGCATAACATACCAGAATCGTAGAAGGAATGGAAAGCCTAAAGAAAACAGGGAAGCAGAAGAATCCAGAGAAAGGTATACTTGAAGGGCAAGTGTAAGAGATTAAAAAAAAAACCAAATGGGACACAAATGGGATACTCAGTACCAGGGTCAAACCTTAACAGCTGAAGAATAGGAGTTGGAAAGGACATGGACATCCAGCAGTCATCCCTCCATAATGCCAACTCTAATAAACTTCAGAGCTAAAGGTGAACCCTTCAAGAAATATATGTTTGCTGATGATGTTTTAAAGAAAGTCACACCAGTGAACTGGTGGAAGTCACTAAAGCATTTGGATTCAGAGACTCTTGACGTAATAATCTCACTTTTAACAGCATTAGCTTCTTCTGCCAGTTAGAAACAATATATTCTTCCTTTAGATTAATTCAGTCCAAATTGAGAAATTGTTTGGGACCTGAAAAAGCAGGAAAGCTTTTTTTCTTTTCCTCATTATGAACAAACAGGAAAATGAAGGTGAAGACAACTGAGTTAGCTGCAGAAGCCAATATTTTAAATTTCTCTTACTGCCCTGGCTGAGTCTAATTTTTGTGTGTGTGTGGGGGGGGTTAGTATTTCATTTAACTATTTTAGTTAAAAACAATTTTAACAAAAACAGACCTGATTTTAAAAAAACTTGAATGTTTAACTAAATTTAAAAATTCATATGCTTGTTTTGTTAAAATATTATATGTTTGCTGCTGAAGAAAAAAATTTAGTATACATAATGTTGTTGTTTTTAAACAAAACAATTTAAATGTTTATCTGGTGATGTTCTCCTCCTAATACAGCATGGCAAGAAAATCCTCCAAATATTAATGATTAACGTGTTGAACTGGAGATAGTTCACCTCCCAATGACATCATAAATATCTGCTTCAATTACCTTTGGTAAATGAAATAACAAAATAATCAGTCATTTTCTGATATAGCTGTAAAACTAATCTGAAAGGTTTTCAAAATAAATCACTGTTTAAAAATGTTTAGTGTGTACCTTCTAAAATTGAAACCTACATCTGTCTCTGAGCCGTGAAGAATATATATTCAAATTATGCCAACCAACAAGAATGCACTTTGTAGAAATCCATGATTCAATTGAGTCTTCCTGACTAGTGATTTAAATCAAATCTACCCTGTTCCTTTTATCAGTTTTGAATTTTCCACTTTTTTATTTCATTGAATGTCCCCTTAGTATCACTAAGCAGGGAGAAAAGATGCTCCCAAGCTACATTTTCTGTACTATGTACTAGAAGGAATAGAACCCTGCTCAATCTCTCTTGGCCATGTTGGCTCTGCAGAGCTGATGGAAGAAAAATACATAAACAAAAAAACCCCTAGTAAAAACATATTGTAAGAGTAAAAACTGTTATATCAAAAGGTGTTCTTTTTATACAGACCCTCTTCAAAATCAAAGTTCATTTTGAATGCTCATTTAGTAACATAACTTGCATTTCTCTCTACAGAAAGAACAGTATTTACCTTAGGTAGATCTTCAATTTGATTGGCATCTAGGTAAAGCTCCTCTAATGTCCGTTCTAAGTTAAAAACCTCCTTTGGCACCTGCTGCAGGCTGCAATGGGAGTAATCTAGCACTGAGATTATTTCTTCTTCACCCCGGAAACATCGGCATGGCACCAGGCGGCCAATAATTTTCCTTTTGGTTGTCATCTCCAAACACTGCACTAAAAGAAAAGAAAATAATTACTGTTTTCTAAAATCATCACCATATTTGATAATACTTAGTGTTATTACCTAGACCATAATTTAATAATATAATCTTTTCACATGCATATGCAATCTGAATTATATATGTCCTGGAGTTTATTATTCCATCCTTATAGGGTTAGGCAAAGGGGGATTTTTATATGTCTGCGTAAATCCTATGTCCACAAACTCCTTCACCTGGCAGGCTTTGTACTTTATGCTTTGGTCCATTATCATCAACTTAATTAAAACTAGCTGTAGTACTAGTTTTAATTCTAAGACTAAAATATATAGTTAGCCCACGTGATTTTTTTCTGTATTTTAAGAAAGCACATGACTTTTTTCTTTCTACAGTCGCTGGTTAGGTCTGTTTGATTTTTGTACTTTCATCAAGAAGATAAAAACTCATACAAACAATTGGTTACAAAACTGCTAGTATGCAAACAATCTCTACATTGGATACCTTAACTGTCATTCCTGCCTTTCAACAGTCTTTGTTAATGCAAAAGATTACTTTGAGTTACATACCATTATTTCTTGTGGAAAGGAATGCAATACACTGCTACCTCGATATAACACGGTCTGATATAAGGCGAATTCTGATATAACACGGTAAAGGAGCGCTCCGGGAGGCATGGCTGCATGCTCCGGCGGATCAGCGCGTCACATGTCTGGCTTCGATATAATGCGGTTTTCACCTATACCGTGGTACGATTTTTTGGCTCCCGAGGACCGTGTTACATCGAGGTAGCAGTGTATATACATTTGTGAAATTTTATCAAATTACACCTCTAGGGCCAACTTCTGAAACTCTTACTTACATAAGTAATCTGACCACTCAAGTAAATGGGACAACTCATGAGCAAGGGTTTATACAATAATGCCCTTTTGTTTTTTAACTGATCAAAAATATTTAAACTAATCTGCGGTTTCATGTACATTATATTCAATAACCAGATAGACTGGTATTATCAGTACCTAAATTTGAGGCTGATATTGTGGACGTTTTTAGAAGCATTATTTGAACATGACCACAGATAAATCAGGCTGTTATGGGACATGACACAGCATTCCCAGTATTGCTTCCATCATCTACCTTCTAAACCATTTGGAAAGTTTGTGTCTTGTTTTATGGGAAAGTGCAGCAAAGTAGATCAAGTACACCCCAGTAGTCACCAGTCAGTCTGCTCCACTTAGCAAACAGCTGTACATCCATGCTAGGGTGACCAGATGTCCCAATTTTATAGGGACAGTCCCAATTTTTGGGTCGTTTTTGTACATAGGCTCATATTGCCCCCACACCTGTTGTGATTTTTCACACTTGCTGTCTGGTCACCCTAATCCATGCAAAATATCAATAAAAATAAGAGACACTTGTTTATCATTTCTTAGTAAAAGGGTACCATTGTTTGTGATATGTGGGGTCATACTGTGCTCTCATTTACACTCATGTCACTTTAGAGCAGCAATATAGACTTCAGTAAAAGAACTCTTTGGAATACTGTATATGTCCCAGACAAGTCCAACACACATCAAAGAGAGTTGCATCTTTATCTGAGTAAAAGGAGATCATTCATATTACCTAATCAATGACTTAATTGAAACATAACAGGCACTTAGTCCATAACATGGATTTAGTGAGTCAGAGCCTGTTTCCATTGTGCTTCTTTGGCTTCCCAATATGCCACAGAATACATACATTTTTCTGGGGTAAATACACACACAAATGTTAAACTCTAACAAGATTCAGACAAGGAAGTGTATCTGCCTCTAGCAATCCCAATGAATTAACATATAAAAGCTGTCAGAACAAATATCTATTTCAAAATTTCTCAAAATGTGAAGAGCAAAGAGAAAGATGCTGAAATAAACATCTGATTTCTCATTTGGCAGAGCCAATAACAAATTTTCTGTTGTCTGATTTTGGCCGAAGGGTCAAAGCTAAAAGTGAGAGCAAAAAGTAAAGTAATTTTACATTTCAACTAGACCAGATGCTGAGCTTTTATGTATAATAATGAAATTACATTCTAATTAATACCAGCTGTTAAAATGAAAGTATTTTCACATTATAGTTTACAAAAGCATATGAAAAATTTAAAGTAGACTGGACAAAACACTAGTAAATATGCAATATGGAGACAATTCTTCATTGACACAGACATGGACGACATAATCTAACAGCTTTTTACCCCCTAAAGTCTATATATATACATATATAGAGACATATATATCTACATATATGCACAGGAAAAAGGCAAAAACAAATTACACAATCTAAATTGTAACTCATTTCAGGGTCTGGTATGCCACTTATTCCAGAACCATATTTAGCTAAGTTACCTCCAAACTTAGACTTTTTAATACTTTGTTATTTCACATTTTTCATATAAAAATACTGGATCTTAATTCAGATGTCATATACAATATTATGAGCTAATCTTGGATCATCTGTGCATCCAAAATTCCCAGTGAAATAAAAAAAATTCAGGTTCAAGATTACTCATGTGTTAAAGAAACAATCATTTAAAGATTCTCTGCATCTGTTTTTTATTGTATCATATTCATTTTGGGTGTTTGAGCATGTTTTTTTTTTTTACACAAATATTTGAGACATGGCAGAGTAACTACGTGGCCTCTCTTACACAGACCTAAACTGCACTTCAGTGGAAAGGGTAGGTGCTTATTCTGGTCTAGCAGTCATGGAAAGCAAACTCCACATGCTCTCTCTATAAGTTCTCTTATTATGGGCCAGATTTTCTGTTAGTATAAATCAGCACAGCTCCACTGACTTCAGTTGAATTACACTGACAATCTGGCTAGGTATGTGTTCACCCCTCTCTTGCACAGTATTCCTCTCAATTTCTGCTACCATGAAATAATCGTGACATTTTGGAGAAAACTAAGCATGGCTCAGCAAAAATAGACTTACCCCAGATCCTAGGCTGTACATATAGTTGAGTGTTAGCTGTTTTAATTTAAAAAAATAGTTTTGGTCTAAAATAGACACTAGAAGTAAGCTCCATCCCATCTGGCACTACTGTAAAGAACAGGTGGGACATGGCGTTTAGAAGTGCAACCCATAATATCTTTCCCTGCACCCTCAAGTCACGCTCATTTGTAGATCTTCATGGGATTTTGTGATCACGTCACTCCCTTCCCTCAGAATCTTTTCACTCCTGCTCCTCCACTGCATCAAGATCAAGCTTCTTTTTCTTACCTTCAAGGCCCCACATACGCTCTGCTCCTCCCTACTTAATAACCACGTTTGCAAAACTAGTGGCCACTAATTTTATGCACTTCACTTTTCAGGTGCTCAGTTTCAATCACCTTCGCCTGATTTTCAACCACAGCTTCATGGAACTTCAGGCAAAAGTGGGGAGTGAGGAAAAGGTGTGGAGACCATTGTGAGAGAAGTAGAGAAACAGATGTCAATGCTGGCATCATTAGCAGAGGGGAGAAAAATGGTGAGGATACGACAGTCACATTTTTAAAAGTGGCTATTGACTTGTGATTCCCTGCCTGAGACTGCCTGGACTTTCCTTCCCACTTGCAAGGGTCCTTCCCCTCCCCAAGCATCATGCCACAATTGCCATAGAACCTTGTGGACTGCCACATTCCACCTTCCCTCAGCCAGAATTAAGGTTGCCCATGGAATCTTTTTCAGCCTTCTGGTGCGTATGACCACTTCCACTTAAGATAACAGAATAACTACTAGTAGAAGGCTGTTACCCTCTGAAACATGGCCCCTCAGAATGTCAGAATGGAAGAGAGGTTGGACATAATTCAGATGAAGCATTCTGGAATAACTGAAAACATCAAATGATACAAATTAAAGTTGAATGAAGAGATGAGTATTATAACTAAACAGGCCCTGCTTCCTCAGTCACCCAACAGTCTCTCCTAAACTCCCCAGTCTGTCTCTGTTCTTCAGTCTCCAATCCCACACCCAAAGCTCCATTCCCTCAGTCTGCCTCTGTCCATCCTATCACACCTGTGCCTATGCTTGTGCCCCCCCCCCCTTTCTTCTCCTGGCTCCTCACCCTTCTGAATTCAAGTCAAGCTGCTTCCCTTTTCTTCTCCATTTTGGCTGGGCACCCACAATCTCCCTGCTTTTTGTTCTAGTGCCCAGCACCATAGTAGTCACCAACAGTCAGGAGGAGCAACTGCAGGGAAAGATCTGCTCAGCTTCTAACAAAATTTCAGCCCAATTAGCACAAAATACTGCACTGAAGTGATATTACTGTTCAGAATTAAAACCACACAGATACACACAAAGAAAATAATTCAAACTCAAATATGCACTCAGTAACTTTGTGTTTCATCACTGGCTAGCACTTTGTTAAATTATCATTCAGAGATTAAAATATATGTCCAAGAAGTTGTAGAGCAATCCAACAGAAGCTCATGTATGATACAATGCCAATGTAGACACTAGGCTGAAACTCAAAATTTCCTCTCTTTTGTGGTTCTGCTTGAGAAACTTTACTATTATTTTAACATAGTTATTTCTATTTAAATCCCAACAAAATGTATTATTCAACAAGGCAGCTCAGAATAATGGAAAATAGTATGCAATTTATCCTTTAACAAAAGCCTAGAAAATTGTGATAATCTATATTGTAAATGCTTTTCTCTTATTTCTCTTTGAATTATACTAGATCAGAGAAAAACTGCAGCAGAAGAACAAATATAAACAATGCAATTTAATAGCTTGGTGCTGTATCTCTTTATAATAACCTGTAAATCTTATTTTCTTAGAAAGCCTTTAATCCTGCAAAAAACATTTGTTGTAAGGAAATTAATTAGAACAATCTGATCTCTGCTCAGTTAGAGGATTTTTTGTGAAGCAAAATTACTAATCCCTGTTTCTCACTAATCATGAGACAGGAATGCTTTCTCCTTGATTTAAAAGATAGAGAACGTAGGAAATTATGGTTTCACATATAGCTCATTAAACTTTAATTTAGAGGTAGAACAAGCTGGTTTGTCAAACCTTAGGTACCTCCAAGCCACAGGATCGGCATTTTTTTTTTCTACCTGCTCACCACTTTATTTCCAAAGCATAAGCAGACCTCATTTTGGTTTTCATTGCAGAAGTCTCTCTTGATGTTACCCTGTATGAATAAAAGGCAGCCATTTTCCTTTGTTCAGATTATGACAGACAACATGGGTTTGAAAACACAATTCAAAGAGACGTGTTTAACTTTAAACAAAAAAATCACACTTTTGTCTGAAATTCTTAAGATTACTATATCTGAGACAGAGACTAGGTGAGTGAGGTAATATCTTTTATTGGACCAATTTTTGTTGGTAAGAGAGAGAAGCATTCGAGCTCCACAGAGCTCTTCCTCAGGAGTTGGAATGGTAGTGTCACAGATAAATACAAGGGAGAACAGATTGTTGCAAGAAACCATTCAAAATGAAGTGGGCAGTTAACACCTCTGCAGCTGTAGGATCAAAGAGAGTTAGTGGGTTACCGACTGCTGTCATGAGAAATAAAACCACTGCCTTTATTGAGTCAATAATTTTTGGTGTCTAGCAGAGTTATTAATTTAAGCTCTCAGTTTTGTCTTTGGAAGGTGTTGTGCAAGTTTCCTTTGAGAATGAGAACTAGGAGGTCAGATACGGAGAGAATCTTTTGTGCAAAGTACTTGTTCATAAATGATAGGGTTTGTCTTTTATCATTTTTCTGGAAGAACTCATTTGAGAGTGTAGTGACTGTAACCAGTCATCTCTCCACTGCTACTATGACTAATACCTCCCATGCAACACATCTATCAAGATCCATGACTCCTACACATGCCTATCACAACATATGATGGACCACAAATCATACATCAAATCTCCCAACAAGTCTGGGGGTGAAACCAGACAATTACTATACTTTCACCCTTGAGCCTTATGACACCTTGCATTGGATCCCTTTATGTTGGCATGTCATCAGTGATGCTTCTCCTGGCCAGAATTATTTCAAATGCCCCAGCTTGGGGACTAAAAAAGCATTTGAAAAACTTTAGAAAATGCAAGAAAAATTAATTAGAAAGCATTCAATGCAATTTATTTTTAGAAGCAAATTAGAATCTGCTGCAAATCTCCTTCAAAAGTACTAACTAGCATGGAATGCCACAAGAAGGAAAAAAAGATAAAGTTAAAACAATATTATAAATGAACATAGTTTAGCTTTCTATGTTTATATTTAGATTATGTGGCTTTTGTTGGTTTTCATTTCAATATATCCATTGTTTAAAATAGATTTGTTATGGATTTTACCACAAAACCACAAGCTGTCAATGTAACCTTGCACTTTCTTTAAAATGTTTATTTGTGTGTGCATAATTTATCTCGTGAAGCCTTATCTCCTTAATGCATTTCCATAGCTTATTAGCCTGGGGCAAAACTCAATATCCATCTCAAACAGAAAAGAAAAGAATCAACTAACAAGAACTAGCTTGTGTTTCTTGCAGGGACACTGAGCATTAGAGCAACTGTACCCTTGTAATTTCATCCACAAAACCCCTTCATGAAATTGTGAGGAAGGTTAGAGGAACCTGATAGTGTCTCAAAGTCATTGGTGATAGTGAGAATGACTACATAATCTTAGAATAAAAATATTGCAGATCTGAAAGGAGAAATAATGTTGCCATTTACCATAGTATCCAGAAAACATTTAATCATATTCATGGCTGCAGACAGTCCACTTCACTGAGTACCTTTTCACACATTCTTGTCCATATGCACGCTAAAGTAATGTGTAATCTCATAAAATCTGAGGGGCATCGTGTGCTCAGATAAGTGGAACAGTGGCCAATTACATGGTTGATTACATGTCTATCACAGCACATTGAATACCATCAGAAAACATACAGCTCTGAAAATTCTGAAAAGACCACATTGAAGTGTACAATGGTCTTTCAAGCAAAGGCACAAAATTACCAGCCTGACTCTCTGAATCCTCCATAGGTTAAACATTTAACCCTTCCCTGTTTGAACATGCATAGATACAGTAGAGATTAACACACAAGGTGAAATTCTGGCCTCCTTGAAAATAGAGTCCCATTGCTTTCAATAATGGTCAGGATTT
The DNA here is from genome assembly GCA_007922305.1 of Dermatemys mawii. NCBI lineage: Eukaryota > Metazoa > Chordata > Testudines > Dermatemydidae > Dermatemys > Dermatemys mawii. Next base: position 31,016,605 of record ML677352.1, read on the forward strand.
GATCCACAGACTACCCATTTTTTCTTAAATAATTTCCAGTGGATTTTTTGAGTTGGTGAAACTCAGCTATAGAAAATATGAAGGCACAACGACCACCCAGAACACCTCATCACTAAAGTATCAGAGCATCTTGCAGTCAGTATCACAAACCCTACCATATCATGTTTGTCTCCTTTAGTTCTCTTCCCACTCTGATATGAATTGGCAATTTGTGTGTGGGAAAGAGAGGATATTTTTCTTTCCCTTTTTCATTTCTATTTTATTAGCACTAACATCATTATTCATATCCTAGGAATCATTACTAAGTATAGTATGTGGCAATAATTGATCCTGGAAATCACAAATGTATGGATCACTGTGGCCAGGTCACATGTCAGGAGAGGTAAAGACCTCCTAGACCGATATATATAGGTGGAAGACAATCTTTCGAATATCTCTTGCTATCTGTGCAACTAATGGCAGCAAGGAATCCAAAAAGACCCCTACCCTCCTGATGATCTGGAGCAGATATCCTCAAAAGATGTTTCCTTTGCTGTTGGCTAAGTCCTTGAACTTTCTCCCCTTATTGCACCAACATCACTCTCAACTTCTCTTCAATCCAAGCACTGCTCTCACTTATAGAATGGGACAGCTGAGATGATATAAATTCACTTGAGGGCTTGAACCTTAATCTCCAAGGTTTCCTTCTACTCTCCAGTTACTCTCCCTTCTAACATCTCCCTGTGAATCTTTTCCCACTGTCATGCCTTCCACAATATTCTTTGTTTTTTTCCCTATCAATTTCTTCCTTCAAACTCCTTAAAACATCTGTTCGGAGGGCCTTTTTTAGGTATTGTAATTGATGTGAGCTTGCATTATTACTCACAGTATTATGCAAATATCTCTAAACTATGGGTAAAATCCTTCCCTTATTGAAGTGAATGGGAGTTCTGCCATTTACTTCAATGAACAAGGATTTCTCCTTGTATTTTATGTATTTAATTGTATTTCCACTCTTTGGGATATGGACTGTGAGCATATAAAACTAAGCATATGGCTATAGTTAAAAACAAAAACCCTCTAAATTCCGCCAAGCCAAAAGCCCTCTGCCCTAGGAGTACATTTCTGGCATCAATGATCACAACTTTCTTGATTTGTTTATCCTTTTTATTTTAAAAGAGTAGTCTTGTGCTCATTTCATTTACAACTTCATTTACAAGTTGGCCATTCCCAGTCTGGTAGTTATGAGATATGCTGACCTACTGCTATAATTAAGCAACCCAGAGTGTTTTAGACATGACATTCTAACAAGTTACAATTATTCTTTTTTATTAATACAATAATATTATTTATCTAATAATAAATAGTGTGTGGAAAGATATCATAGCTACCTGTTTGGCAGCCAAGACTATATTTTGCTATCTAGCCTCTCTGTTGGCTTTTAAAGTTTACATGTACTGTTGATGTCAACTGCATCTCACCATGGGAATTATTTCAGTTCCATGTTTTTCGTCAAGTCAGCAGAAAAAAGTGTATGAGTTCCCAGTAGTGTGTTTCTTTCCTTATATTATTTTGCTTTGTGACTATAATCCATTCTTTGTCTCTGAAATGTTTTTTTAAAAAACCTAGGCAAGATTTTTTACTGCAATCCCAGTATCATGCTTGTGATACTAATTTTATGGGTAAGGAAGCTCCTTCAACTTAAGCCTCTATTTATTTTTCAAGTTCTTATACCTTCCAACAAAAATTAGACTTTATGCTGAAATTTCTCCTGTTTATACTATCTACCACTCCTTCCAGTTTAGTGTCATCTGCAAACTTGCTGAGGGTGCAGTCCATGCCATCCTCCAGATCATTAATGAAGATATTGAACAAAACCGGCCCCAGGACTGACCCTTGGGGCACTCCACTTGATACCAGCTTCCAACTAGACATGGAACCATTGATCACTATCCGTTGAGCCCAACTGTCTAGCCAGTTTTTTATCCACCTTGAAGTCCATTCATCCAGCCTATACTTCTTTAACTTGCTGGCAAGAACAATGTGGGAGACCGTATCAAAAGCTTTGCTAAAGTCAAGGAATAACATGTCCACTGCTTTCCCCTCATCCACAGAACCAATTATCTCGTCATAGAAGGCAACTAGGTTAGTCAGGCATGACTTGTCCTTGGTGAATCCATGCTGAATGTTCCTAATCACTTCTCTCCTTTAAGTGCTTCAGAATTGATTCCTTGAGGACCTGCTTCATGATTTTTCCAGGGCTGAGGTGAGGCTGACTGGCCTGTAGTTCCCTGGATCCACCTTCTTCCCTTTTTTAAAGATGGGCACTACAATAGCCTTTTTCCAGTCATCCGGGACCGCCCCCGATCACCATGAGTTTTCAAAGATAATGACCACTGGCTCTGCAATCACAGCTGCTAACTCCTTTAGCACCCTTGGATGCAGTGCGTCTGGCCCCATGGATTTGTGCTCATTCAGCTTTTCTAAAGAGTTCTGAGCCACTTCTTTCTCCACAAAGAACTGGTCACCTCCTCCCCACACTGTGCTGCCCAATGCAGTAATCTGGTAGCTGACCTTCTTGTGAAGACAGAGGCAAAAAAAGCATTGAGGACATTAGTTTTTTGAACATCTTCTGTCACCAGGTTGCTTCCCTCATTCAGTAAGGGGCCCACACTTTTCTTGACTTTCTTCTTGTTGCTAACATACCTGAAGCAACCCTTCTTGTTACTCTTAACATCTCTTGCTAGCTGAAACTCCAAGTGTGATTTCCTGATTTCACTCCTTCATGCCTGAGCAATATTTTTATGCTCCTCCCTGGTCATCTGTCCAATCTTCCACTTCTTGTAAGCTTCTTTTTCGTCTTTAAGATCAGCAAGGATTTCACTGTTAAGCTAAGCTGGTCGCCTGTCATATTTACTATTCTTTCTTCATATTGGGACAGTTTGTTCCTGCAACCTCAATAAGGATTCTTTAAAATACAGCCAACTCTCTTGGACTCCTTTCCCCCTTATGTTATTCTTCCAGGAGACCTTGCCCATCAGTTCTCTGAGGAAATCAAAGTCTGCTTTTCTGAAGTCCAGGGTCCATATTCTGCTGCTCTCCTTTCTGCCTTGTGTCAGGATCCTGAACTCGACGATCTCATGGCCACTAACTCTCAGGTTCCCATCTACTTTTGCTTCCTCTACTAATTCTTCCCTGTTTGTGAGCAGCAGTTCAAGAATAGCTCTGCCCCTAGTTGGTTCCTTCAGCACTTGCACTAAGAAATTGTCCTCTACACTTCCCCAAAACTTCCTGGATTTTCTGTGCACTGCTGTATTGCACTTCTGGGAGCCCTGGGGAGATATTCTGGCTGAAGCCAGGGCTAAATAAAGCTCAGTAAAGAAAATGCATTATAAAATTACACAGAGAGAATATGAATAGAAATTGTTTAACAGTGCATGGAGGGTGAAGCTCCTTACATACCACTATGCATCCACATGCATATGGCTAAAATATTACCCACTGAGACAGAATGTAAGCTGGTTAAGACAGGTTTAAAGCCTGATTGATCCATATTATCCTTGTCTACTCTGGAGCCCCCTGTATTTTGGCCAACCAGTAATCCCTTTCACATCCCCATGAACCTACCAGCTTTAGTGGAATGCACTATCATCATTAGAACAAATATTAAGTCTTTTGTCCTCAGATACTATACACTGTTACAGAGAAGATACAAACACTATGCTCTCTTACAGAGGTTTTTGTTAATTTCTTATCATTTCCTTTAATCTAAAGTAAATGTAATTTTAGACTGAACTATATGGTTGCTCTTTAGGTATAGAAAAACACAGCTTCATTTCTTTATAGAAAAGAGATGATGTAGTTGTGTGCAGGGAGAGAGGCAAAGGTAAGAAGCCATAAGAAGGATGGAATATACACAAGGAAACCATTCCAGTCATAAATATTCTGAAAACTAGGATATCTTATCCAGAAATAGTAAAATGCATGAAAATAGAGTTCTATTTAAAATTATTAGATCATTACTGTATTAAAGTTCATCTTCAGATTCTGCAAATCCTACAACATTTCTGATATTAGAGCATGACTAATTAGATTGCAGCTTCTCTGCCTGATCCTCAAAATGGTTGGAGGTTGTCACATCATTAGAAAGGTAATTTTATCTATAGTTGCAATAAGGTCTGGGAATTCATGTACAACTTGAGCATCATGAAATTTTGGGCATTGACAACTGCAATGAGTAAAAACCCATGGTGGTATTAATTTTGCAAAGTCAGAAAATTAGCTTTTGGGCTTGCAAGATCCCTTTTGCATTCTAACCTAGGAATCAATCCACTTCCCACTGAAGTCACTGTAAAGACTCCCAATGATTTTAGTAGAAGTTTGAGCAAGTCCAAAACTCCTGAATTTCAGTGTGGGAATTTCTGGAAAAATTAGTGTTGGATTTTGGTTCACTTTCATTTCAGAGAGTCATGGACAGAAGTTGGGACGATTTTGAAAATGCAAAAGAGAAGTGGTTCAAATTTGCATCTCATTCTACCCAAACACCTAAAATTTTTGTGTGTTCAGATAAAAGCTTCTAGTTCTGGCCAGTTTCTTTTTATACAGAAGTATAACTAATTATTCAAACTCTTCTAGTATCAACAATTCAACATAATCCATGTTTAAATTACTTATGACTTGCATCCTACCAACACCTAGAACTTCCAATCAGTTCAGGGTCCTATTGTGCAAGATGCCATACAAACATACGGTAAGAGAGAAGCTCTGCCCCCAAAACCTTGTTATACAAGAGGGAAAAAATCAGCCTTTTTCAGAAAGGGTGCTAACGTGCATTTTTAACTGTAAGGTAAGCACGTGCTCACTTGCTTTCCTGAAATTGGGCCTAAATTAAAATTTGGATGCAGTTTGATATTTACCTAAAGTTGTCCTTCAGTTTAAAGAGATTCTGTATGGATTAAAAATGAAATATGCTGTATTCCATGACCCCACACTACAATATTGTTTACTGTTATATACAAATGAACAGAATCTGTATCCATAACAAAACAGAAAACAATTTACCTTCCAAGGTATTCATAATCGAATAAACTCACATTTAAACCATACTGTAATTTTCAGAGTGCAGATTTCTTCCTATCACAGGAAAGACACTTTAAAGAATATTTTAATATTTTAGTGATTTACGCCACAGTTTTTCTACATTATCGTATGTAAAAGAAAACTATACCCATTTTGCTGAGTTCATTTTATTTTGAAAGTTTCAGAGATCACAGGAAGCAATGAAAACATTGAGGTACGTTTTGAAAATTAGCTTTTTAATTACAACCAACAACGATGAATTACCAAAGACAGATACTTTGCTTAAAAACAATTATTTGTGACAAGGACAGTATGGGAGACCAATGTAAGCAAACAAACTGATATAGTGAGTAACTAACATGTTGTCTAGGCAATCCATTATATATATAAGATGCCGTTGCCAGGAATAGATACTTCATAGATGTCTAAATAAACAAACATTAAGGCATGCTAGAAATAGGTTTGTTTGCTTACATTGGTCTCTCATGCTGTTTGTCACAAATAATTGTTTCTTAAGCAAAATATCCCCACATCAAAGTAAAGTAACCCCACATCCAGACATCAGATAGTCCTCAGTCCACCCCTTTCCCAAACGGGTTTATTAATCATTACAAAAATTTTGTCCTCACTTGTAATAGATTTCCTGCCCCTTTAGGCACCAGCAGATCCATGGCTGTCCAACGGTTTAATTAACTGAACTTTGCTAAACTTGTGCTGGGTACAGGACTTGAAATATCACAAGTCACACAGCAGGAAAAAGAGTTGATATCACTATTAGCCTATAAACATATAGGTCTTTGTCTACGAATAATCATAATGTCCTTTGCAAACCAAAATTTTTGTCTTCAGGAAATCACAAAGATAAGATTATATCTCAAAACCTGAAAAAAGCCACTAGCATACCCATCTTTATTGAATATGTACCTTAGCTTTTTAAACATACAAGCTCCATTTTCAATTAAGGTAATGAGAAAGAGGACCAAAAAAGTCACCAAAAAATGTATCCATTATTGGAGTCCTTCCACTTTTAGTTACACCAAGAAATTCACAAGGATCATAGCAATAAGTTTAAATTTTATTACTACACAGTCATGCCACATAGTACTGAGGAATGACTTTTTTTGATTCACTTTTGCTTCACTCAGTAATCTTGCAGACAACATATTCCAGTTTTCTTGCTTTTTACAGCCCTGTTTTCCATGAACGCATGTTTCACCATTTTGCACTTTTCCTCTTTCACTATTTAAGCAGTTCTTGCCGGCCTCAATTTCCCCAGCAATTTTGGAATAAATTGAGAAGAGCATCAGTGGCCAAAAAAGCATCATCTTTTTTCCTGTATAGAGATTGCTATGTCCTTTATTTGCATGCATCATCAATCACCAATCTGTTGTGGAAGCTGGTGTGAGCTACCCTTTCCTATTATGCTGGTCAGTATGAGTTTAGTATGAGAATTGTAAAATTTCCAGGATATATTAGCTTTCCATTTTACAGCCTTCAAAATGCCCGGAAGGTCTCAAAGTAATAACAACCACTATAAAAGAGAATGGGGAATTAGAAACCAAACTACCACCTTTGGTTGCCTGAGATGCATCTACATTACCACTGTAGGGCTCTATGGGATCACTATTAAAGTAGGGCACTTGTGTATGTTATCAAGGCAGAAAAATGTCCCTTCAGCTGTTTATGAAATTGAACACTGCATTAAGAAAAATACATGAGCATTATCATCAGCTTAGATTAGTCCTGCTTAAAATGCCAGTCCTGTGTTCTGCACCCGGGAACACTCATCAAACTTAGGCCTACTGATTTCCTTTGCTATGCAACAAGGAGAGTAGGAAGTGTGCTGGGGGACATATCAAAGAGGAAAGCTGGCTAGGAGGATACTCCCTCTTCATGCATAACTTCCAGCAGCACCTCCAGACCAATAATGCCTGGTTCAGCAGGCACCTGTTCAGCCAATGGTGGTGGGGAAAGAAAATGATAGGGAGGCAGGTGGTAAAAGAAAGTTTGTGCACACACACTGAGGAAGGGGAGAAGTGATTTACATCCTCCTGTTGATTGCTTTTTCAGCAATGTGCCTCTTCCATACACAGTCCACCACATCATGTAGGCTGTTCTTATATTACCTCTCTGAATACCAAATTAATCAAGTTACACTACCACTTATTTCATTTTCTGACCAATTTAGATATATACATTTCATCACCATTTACACTACTGCTGAATTTGACCCCAAATTTGCAATTTGGCTGAATAGGCAAAATTCAACTCAGGTGAAACACTCCAGTGGTGTTATATCAATCATGAAGTTACTCCGCTCTGATGGAAAGAATGAATTCTCACTAAGTCTTATTATGATCATCTTTGCAGCTACAGAAAAAGCTCAGAATAAATACACAATCAGCCACATAAAATCACTAGAGTTAATTAGGCTAGGCAAAAATTCAATTTTTGTATAATTTTGACTGATTATATGTTTAAACATTTTTAAAGATTTATGTAAATGTTTACAATTGTGCAAATTATGAAGTATAGGATTTTTCATTTCGATCAATTGAAATGTTCACTGTTGTGGGAAATTATGGGGGTCAGACAATAATCATGGTAGACAGTGCAATTCAAAAACTTAAGCTTCATAACAATTAAAATACAAATTGTCAACATCACATGTCAAAATATACAAAGTAAATATCCATAAATCAACTGATTTATCAAGCAGCATTTTTCTTACTTTGCCTATCTATACATTTTGATCATCATTAATGGAAATATTTTTTGTTGGATACATGCTGAAATTGATGTTTACCAACATTTACTGATAAAAATCTAATCCTTCCAACCCTAAAAATAATGGATTCTGAAATCTGTGAAACCAATGATAATGGGTCTAAAAGAGTCATTTTCACTGAAGGCTGCAGGAATTTCCCATTCATGGGATACAAAAAGTGGTCCTGAGTATTCAAAAATACCAACTTGCTTATTAATCTAACTTTAAAATAGTTATTGTTTTTCCCACCAGCAGAGACTCCGTACCTACATTTTCTTAAATATCATGTTTCTTCTCATAATTAAAATCTGTTCCAATGTTTAAATCAATTCAAATGCTGTTCTTACGGTACAAACATTCTGTTTTTTCCTCACAGCTGAGCTATTAAATGCTGAGATTTAGAACACTGGAATGTCAAGCTTTCAAAAAGGTTCAGAAATTTGTAGAGTATAATCAGTTGTTTTATGCCCAATTATGCAGTCTCACTTAGTCTTATCTTTGGTAACAACTTTTGTCATTTTCATCATAGATTGGACTTACCAATCAAAATTAACCTCTAGTTCTTCCAGCTGAGAAATATAGTAGTTGCCTAGTGTGGCAGGTTAATTGGCGTTTTAGTAACTGCTGCCTCCAGAATAATTCTGGAAGATAGTGTCTTGTTACTTTTTCTCCCAGCAAGTATGGGTTCTTTTTGCTTCTACATTGTTTCCATTGCTCATTGGTCCTTTTGTCCAGGAGTCATAATTTTAATTACTAAATTATCCACTCTTAGTAAACATAAGGCTCTTCCTTGTCTCAGCTCATGTAGATGACCAGGCATTCTTTAGCTAGAGATTGAACAGAACTAGACCAAGATACTTCCCTTAAGCAATTACCATGAATGCTAGAAGTCAGAATAATTTATTGCTGTATGAAACAAGACAGAGAAGTACATGGACAAACCACAGAGTAAGATTTTAGCATCCACCCACTTGCCTGATTAATTCTTAGCTATAAGAAAACAGAGATGGCCTACTGGCATCCACTCATAAATATACACACTATCTGGTGTAGTACAGTCTACTTTGGTGGCAGTAATTCCAGATGTTTATCAGTCAATGTTACTATTTCAAATATAGCCCTTGACAGTAACTATAATTGTTCACTGACACAATATGAAATTTGCTGTACTCAGTCTATAAATCCTCTTATGAACGGTTTTCCTAAACTATGTGTTCACTGTTATCATTATGTATTTGTATTACCATATTGCCTAGGACTTGGAGCCTTAGTTGTGGATTAGGACCCCATTGTGCTAGGCACTGTACAAAGATATAACAAAAAGATGGTACCTGCCCAAAAGAGCTTACATTCTAAGATATTGTCTACACTGATGGTGGTATGTAGGATATGTGTAGCTACATGCCACAGTGAAAAGCAGGATGCTTCCATGTTATAGAATGTAGCTACATGCAGCAATGAGTGACACTGGCAGCAGAGAAAGACTGGCAGCAGGGAGTTGCCACAGCTGCAGCCTTTCATTGTGGCAGGGCAAAACTCTAGCAGCAGGAAACAACACTGCTAAAAACAGCAACGTAGATGTGGTAACCACTGCCTGGACACACAGAGAGTTGTGTAGGGCAAATACCCTAAAGTTGTGGCACATCTTCAGTCACCTATGCAATGCCTCACTGCTATTCTTACCGGACAGAGACACAGCAGACAAAAATACAAGAAAACAATGAGATGCTGTTGGCCACCAGCTGCCTCACCATTGTCAATTTTTTCTAGACCATCTGGAAAGAGTTTGAAGGAGGTATTTAAAAAGGATAATGAGGTACCTTTGTGGATGTTTATGGGAATCTCCTCCCAAATGGGAACATGGGGGCAGTACAGGAGAAAGCAGCAAATCTATAGTTAGTGGCAATAGCTATACTTGAAAGAGTAACATTGACTTTAATAAAGAAGCGAAGGGACATCTTTCAGGAAGAGCATGGCTTACAGTGTCAAAGGCATCTAGAAATGTCTTGAAAATGTGACTTATGTGGAAAGACTGAAATAAATGAGTTTGTATTGTCTGAGGAAGAGAAGACTGAGGGGGGACATTGTAACAATCTTCAACTACATAAAAGATTGTTGTAAATAGCATGATGATAAGTTGTTCCCTTACACACTGCAGACAGGACAAGAAGCAATGGGCTTGAATTGCAGAAAGGGAGTGTAGTGGGGCAGCTGCCACCCTCGCATGCCAGACTGGGCAAGAGTAGGCCAGAGTGCCTGCGTGGGCTGGCAGCTAATGAGAAAAGAGCCTACTGAGGGCCAAGCTTGTAGCCAGCCAATCTGGGCCAGGCTGGGTGCTATATAAAGGCTGCCCAGGAGAGAAGCAGTCAGTCTCTCCTGGACCTTTGCAGGGGAAGATCTGGTTCCTGAGGGAGGAGCAGCACCAGGGACAGAGCAGTGCTGGGCAGGCTCAGGGGAACAGAAGGGGACTCTGGCCTGGTTACCTGTCAGGCTGCCATCCCTGAGACAAGGGCTTATCTGGTGCTATGGGGCCAAAGAGGAAGTGGACAGGGAGAGTGAGGTGGACTAGGGGAGTGAATGAGGGCAGGACGGCTGATGCCAAAGGGTCTCTGAGCTGGGACCCAGAGTAGAGGGTGGGCCTGAGTCCCCCCTTTCCTCCTTATATTGCACCTAGCTGTGGGAAGTGTCCTCCGTGGACTGCACCAGACCCCTGTCAGAAAAGGCTCGACTTGGGGTGTGGTTGGCCACTGCAGTGGGGGTGCTGAGAGAGACTGCTGTAAACCCCTTCTTCCCTCCCGGAAGTGGGCGAGTGTGGGGCAGTGCCCTGGAGAGGACCCCGCAAGCAAGGAACAACATGGGTCCAGATGCCAAAGGAGGGAACCAAGAGTGAGAGAGACGGACAGGACACCACCAGAGGAGTGAGCTCTGCCACGAACTGAGCTAATTCACGGACTAAACAGCAGGAGGCACTGGGTGGTGAGTCCTCACCTGTTGCAGGGAGATTTAGATTAAACACTAGGAAAAACTTCCTAACCCTAAGGATAGTTAAGCTCTGGAAAAAGTTACCTAAGGAGGATGTGGAATCTTCATCACTGGAGGTTTTTAAGAACAGGTTAGACAAATACCTTTCAGGGATGGCCTAGATTAGTGGTTCTCAAACTTGTTGGTTCGGTAACCCCTTTTTGCTCTGCCATGTCCTCTCGCGCCCCGGGTATGTCCGCCAAAATGCCACCGAATTGAACGCTTCTGGTTTCGGTGGCATTTTGATGGACACGCAGTGTTCATCTCTGTGTCCACCAAAATGCCACCAATAGCAGAAGCTTGCACTTTAGTGGTTTTTCGACAGACTCACTCACATGTTTGGAGCTTTGGCCGAAATGCTGCTGACAGCATCAGCAGCTCACGACCCTCGTGGAATCAGCCCGTGACCCCCAGTTTGAAAACCACTGATGTATATGAATCCTAATTCTCACTCAGTCGTCAAGGAGAGACCTCAAGGAGACTTGCTGCAGCAAAGCTACAGGGGTCTCTGAGGCTGCCCCTGCCCTGCAACTCTGTTCTGCCTGGCTGATGTCAGGGTCTCTCTGTGAGGACACCACCTCCCAAACACTTTTGCCCAATAGGCTGAGGTCCTGCAAAAGGCCTTTGTGATGTCACTGCCACATCCACCCCTCCCCTGTAAAGCTGATGTCGTGCCCCTTGTCAGCCTCTTTGGATGTTTGAGTTGCTTCCCCTGGATCTAACCACTCAATGATTGTGGAGCCTGGAGATCAAGCCAGCTATACAGTAAAGCATCAGAGGCTGCTCCCAATGCCACACTCAATTTTTCATAAATTAGTAGACTTTAAGATGAGAAGGGACCACTAGAGCATCTAATCTGAGCCCCTGCATATCCTAGCCCTCAATATATCACAATAGCTAAGTTTTGATCAAAGCATATATCAGAAAAGCAAGTAGTCTTCATTAGAAGACACCAAGAGATGGAGAATGAACCACTTCCTTTGGTAGTTTGTTCCAAAGGTGAATCATCCTCACTGTTAAATATTTATGCCTTATTTCTAATATGAATTTGTCTGTTTTCACCTTCCAGCCACTGGGTCTTGTTATGCCTTTCTCTGAGAGATTAAAGAGCCCTTTAAAACCCAGTATTTTCTCTCCATGAAAATACTTAGACACTTCAAAAATGTCACCTCTTGACCTTCCCTTCTGATAAGCTAAACAGGTTGAGTTCTTTCAGTAGCTCACAAGAAGGCATTTTTCCTAGGATGGACTCTTGTCTTCCTCTCTAGTGACCTCCAGTGCCAAAGACACTACCCACCCCACCCCACTGAAGGAGGAACTCTTGTCTCCATTCCCTCAGTCTTCCAACGATAGCTGTTCCATGGCAGTTTCTTTGTCAGATTTCTTTTTCTGGTTTTGGTGCCTGTATTGTTCCGTTCCCACTGGTGGCTACACAGTCGGAGGGACCCTTGCTCCATCCCTGGCCACCTTAACCTAGTGTTTCCTGTGCCTACAATTCAGCTGGCACCAGGTGGATCAGACTGAACAAACCAAACCTCTCTGAGGCTCTTACCTTCTAAACAGGGATATTCATTTTCTAGCAAAATTAGTAGTAGGAAAGGAGAAAACTCCAGAGAGGTTCCTCCTCATGCTCAAGTACATGAATCCTAATTCTCACTCAGTTTCTCAGGAGAAACCTTGAGATGGAGACTTGCTGCAGCAAAGTCATGGGGGTCTCTGAGGCTGCCCCTGCCCTATACCTCAGTCCTGACCCCGGTTGATGTCAGGGTCTCTGTGAGATCACCATCTCCTAAACACCTTTGCCCAATAGGCTGAGGTCCTGCAAAAGGCCTTTGTGATGTCACTGCCCCTGGATACACTGACTGATCAGAATAAAGTGCTCTCAGATGAGCTACAGACCAACAATTGTTCCTAGTCATTATTCAGCAAGTATTTTAGAAAAACTAGAACATTAGAATAATCAACTGTTCAGAGACAATTATTGGAGAGAAGGAGGAATACTAATCAAACACCTGATTGGTTATGACTTACATGCAAGGTGTACAAAGAGAACAAAAGGACCAGAGTCTTTCCTGTCAATAGCCCCCTGCTTGGCCAATCAGCATGGAGACTCTGACTGATGGGCGCTGAGGGGTCTCATCAGATGTCCTGAAGTGTGGCCCAGGTCACCACCAGAGAGGGTCACTCTCACAGCACTATTAAAGCCCCACCTCTTTGTGAGGGCCTCCCACAATGAGAGCAACCCTCCTCCCTAGACACACACACACCTCTTTGGTGGAGGGATGGAAGCAGAAAAAGGGGAAAAAGAAGCAAGAGGAAAAAGAGAAAGGAGGAAGGAAAACAAAAACAGAAAAAAAGGGAAAACAAAAAGGACAAACCCCAATGTCCCCAGTGATTCTAAGGGACAAAGTCCTTGGCAGGAAATCAAATTCTGCCACCTTAACATTGCGATGTCTGTGCCTAGAATTGAGCCCGCACCAAGTGGATCAGACTGAACAAGTTCCAAACCTCTCAGAGGCTCATACCTTCTAAACAGGGACTGCAAAATCAGTAATTGAAAAGGAGACAACTCTGAAGAGGTTCACCTTCATGTTCATGTATATCAGTGGTTCTCAAACTTGTTGGTTCGGTAATCCCTTTTTGCTCTGCTGTGTCCTCTTGTACCCTGTGTATGTCCGCCAAAATGCCGCCAAATTGAACTCTTCTGGTTTCGGTGGCATTTTGGCAGACACACAGCATTCGTCTCTGTGTCCACCGAAATGTCGCCAATAGCGGAAGCTTGCACTTCAGCGGTTTTTCGGCGGACTCACTCACATGTTTGGAGCTTCCGCTGAAATGCCACTGAAGGCGTTGGCAGCTCGTGACCCTCCTGGAATTGGTCATCATATGAGACTGCTATAACATGAAATATATGTGAAATGCAAGTAAAACAGAGCAGGTGATGTACAAGTCTCCCCCCAAGGAGTACAGTCAAAAATTTACTTGACACATTATTTTTTTAACGAGCATCATCAGCATAGAAGCATGTTCTCTGGAATGGTGACCAAAGCATGAAAGGGCATAGGAATGCTTAGCATATCTGGCATGTAAATACCTTGCAACACCAGCTACAAAAGTCCAGTATGCATGCCTGTTCTCCCTTTGAGATGACTTTGTAAATGAAACAGGCAGCAGCATCTCCCATCAATGTAAACTACTTCTTTTGTTTATCTTTTTTGGCAGAATAAGAAATAGGACTGAGTGGACTTGTAGGCTCTAAAGTTTTATACTGTTTTGGTTTTGAGTGCAATTATGTAACCAAAAAATAAATAAATCTGCATTTGTAAGTTGCACTTTCCTGATAAAGAGATTGCACTTCACAATACTTGTAGAGGTGAACTGAAAAATACTATTTCTTTTTATCTTTTTTACAGTGCATATATTTGTAATAAAATAATAACGTAAATGAGCACTATGCACTCCATATTCTGTATTGTAATTAAAATCAATATTAAAAATGTAGAAAAATATCCAAAAATATTTAATAAATTTCAATTAGTAGTCTATTCTTAAGTGCAGTTAATTTTTTTAAGTTAATTGCGTGAATTAACTGAGATTAATTTACAGCCTTAATAATAATATAAAGTGGGCACTGAATGCTTTGTATTCTGTGCTGTAATTGAAATAAATATATTTGAAAATGTACAAATCATTCAAAATATTTTAAATAAGTAGTATTCTGTTATTGTTTAATGGCACAATTAATCACTATTAATTTTTTAAATTGCTTGACAGCCCTAATTGCAGCTGAAGTAATGACATTGTAACAAGCTGGCCTTCTCCCCAGCACACACAAGGACCAACAGCCACACCCAGAGTTTTTCCAGTCAGTTTTATTTTCCCAACATAAGCAAAACTAACACAAACCAATTCATCAGCCCACTCTGGGTTACAGCTCCTGTGGCACTTTCCTATTTAAACTCTGGCCTTCCTGCTTCAGGACTTCCTGCAGAAATCTTCCATACTCTGTTCACTGAATACCCTCATGCCTCACTTTCTCTTTGAAGGCTTTTTTCCCCTCAATAGGTTCCCACAGCTTCCCCTCCCCAGGTGACACTGAATCTTTCTGCTGTTCCTGCTTCACTCTCCAGGTCTCACTTTGCTCTAGGATCAGCATGCTCTCTTTTAAACCTAATTGGGGACAGCTGACCGGTTGGGGCCAGTCCCCCTGTGCGACATCGTCAAGGTGAAGCTCTCACCTTTGATTCACTGCTGAAATCCACATCATCTCCTGCCTCCACTTCTGTCACTGATTTCTTCCAAGAGAAAATTGACAAAATACAACCTGAACTTCTCCCTCCCCTCTGCTTGCTTTCTTATCCTCCTTCCTTCTTCCCCCACTACAATGCTCTCCTCCTCCTTTTTTGTCACAAATGCAAACGTTTTGTCTGCTTTCCTCTTCTGATTCCTCCAGTCACCCCAATGACCTCATCTCATTTCCTGATCTCCCTTGCAACCCACTGTTATTATCTCCCTTACTCTCCCACTCTTGTGTTTTGACTCTTCACCTCCTGATACAAGCATATTTAATATCTCTTGTCTTTAAAAACCTGTCTTTGACCATACTCTCCGTCTCAATTTTCCTTTTTATCACTAAGTTCCTTGAATGCCTTGTTTACAGTCATTATCTGGAGTTCCTCTGCTTCAGTTCCATTCTAGACCCTCTCCTACATGGTTTCTACCCCTTTCACACCACTGAAGCCACAATCACCAAAGTCTCTTATGATCTTTTCCTAGCTGAAGCTCAGAACCATCTCATCACCTCTATGAGTTGTCATAGAATCATAGAAACGTAGGGACCTTGATAGGTTATCTAGTGTCCATTCCTCTGCAGTGAGACAGGACTAAGTATTATCTAGGCCAGTGGTTCTCAAACTTCACAGCAGATTTGACAAAATGCAAAGAAAATACTGATGTGAGATTTCTAAAAATAGCTGCAGCACTCAACCCAAGGTTTAAGAATCTGAAGTGCCATAATCTGAGAGGGACGAGGTGTGGAGCATGCTTACAGAAATCTTAAAAGACCAACACTCTGATGCAGAAACCACAGAACCCAATGAACCAAAAAAGAAAATCAACCTTCTGCTGGTGGCATTTGGTAAAATGCAGATAAAATGAATACTGCCAGCTAGTGAAGTGGCCTTATTATTGACTGTAGTTGGTGCAGAGACCCTAGATATATTTAATACTTTTGTAAAGAAACGTATCATGAACTGTTAATAAATTAATATTAAATAATATTATAGAAGTAGATGTTATAAGAAAATGTAAAAGGGAACTTTTCTGCTTTCCGTGTTTCTTGTTGATACAGATTTCAAAGCTTGTAAAAAAAAAAATCAGAAAGTTGGTTTGTGTCTTATCTACACTGGATCCTCGGTCTATGTAGATAATAGAGTGAAGTGACAAAGCTTGACAAAGCCCTGGTTGGGATGATTTAGTTGGGAATTGGTCCTACTTTGAGCAGGGGAGTGGACTAGACGACCTCCTGAGGTCCCTTCCAACCCTCATATTCTATGATTCTATTGCTGTATCCTGTTTGATCTGCTTTACTTATGCTTTATGTTTGATTAAGATGGTAATATACTGTCCTTACCAAAGCTTTAAATTACTTAAACTTAGTAACTGGTGTGGACAATACTTGTCACACAAGAGTTTCCTGCTCTCACCTGTGGACAGTACTGATTTTGACAGAGTCTGCAGAGTGTGTGAGCCTGTAAAAAATGGAAACTTTGAGAAACTCCTTTTCCACACAAGAGTGCCTACAGGGATGGCCATGTAGGTGAACACAGCATTGCCAGCTAAAGAGCATATGGATTTTAGCTGCTCAGAATCCAATGAACTCAATGCCACTGAATCCACATCTGAGACCAAATATGAACTTCTCAATTTCAGCCTGAATGAGAAAAAATAAAATTTGGACACAGTTTGGCATGAAGCCCATTTCTCCTTCTCAGTAAGGGAAGCAGATGGTGTAAAGAGAAGAGGAACAACACCCTGAAAACTATTTTGCTACTTCTAAAGGAGGGAGTAAAGATCACGTACCAGACAGTTGGGAACAGACATAACTTCAAGAGGAGCAATAAGGAGCATTAAAAAATATTCCAAAGCAGTCAAAGCTAGAACCAGATTTGCAGCACCTTTTCTGTACACACGGTTCAGTTTACAGTAAAAATGTCAGTTCAAAAATTAGGTGAAATACCACTACATTGGAGACGGAGCTTTGAAGCAATATATATATGAATATAGATATACACACACACATACAGCCTTCACAGTCATTTTTTGTTATTAAAATAGAAGGATGTATGGAACAGCTGTTGTTATGCAATGATGGGTTTAGCTACAAACAGCAAAGATCTTCCTCCATTTTAGAAGACAGGGTTCTGGGCTGTCGGTTGCAATCAACACCAGGACCTAGTTGCTGTTGTGTTAGTTATGTAAACATTTAATTAAAATTATTTTGTTGTTAAACGGAAGATCTCTAGGGCCTACTGAAAAAGACGATCACCAATTCTCTTCCTAGAAATATTTAAATTGTAGCTGGAACATGTTGCCATAGTGCCCATTTTCAGACTGGATAGCCATTTTAAAAAAAAATCTTTAAGACAGACTACAATGCCAGCAGAACTCACTTTATGGTTTAAATCTGGATGATAATAATAATAATAATAAAATATTTTTCAATCAAAACTTCAGCTGGATGACCTTATTAAGAAAGAAACACTCAGGTATGTTTAAAAGGGCTCTTAATTTGATTGATAAAAAATCTGAAAAATCCATTGTTCTCTCTCCTTAATCAAATTAAGTTTTTTACTTTTCTCAAATTCACCTTTTTTTAATCTTATCTTTTCAGATTTAAGTTAATCTGCTCATAACTTTTCAGAGTTTAGAAATAACATGTTCATTAGTGACTTTAAAAAGTTACATGCCATATTGCAATTTATTATATTAATAGGATATTACATAATATATTATGTAAACATATTTCGCTTCTTTATATTAAGTTTCCTCAAGTTGAAAATGGGGTCAAACTCCCAGGGTGAATTCTTTTAAAGTTATACTATTGATACTACTGGTGAAAACATCCAGTTGCATCTTCCATGCATATCCCTTTTAGTTATGCAGGGCAGGTGGCCTTGTGGAAGAGGTGAGGAATGTGTTCTACCATGTCAGTATATGTAGGGGATCCATGAGAAAGTCTGCACTTAATTATGAGAATCAACAAAGCTGTGCAGAATACACATCTTTTCTCTAGAATTCTCTTCCCCTTTAACATCATGGCTAGCTCTGTCACACTTTGCACTTGCTTTTTCTCTGTGCATCTTAAACTGAAGGTTTTACATGTGCACCATTGCTTCCTTTTTGTCAGTCATTATATTTAACTATTCTTTCTAATCACAGAGAGAGTGCAAGAGCAAGTTTACAGGCTATCGATTTTTATTTATTTAATGACGACTTAATTTGGAAAACAAAAATAAATTTCAGCAGATGAAAATCAGGAGCAGCTACTATATTCCACGTAATTGTTTATAGTCACATAATAGCCATTTACAAACTTTTAAAATAAAGAGAGAGACAAACTTTCCTTACTTAAAAGGAATGTAGAAAGTTCTTCACCCCTGTCAATTCCAGGCAGCAAAGGGCTTTCAAATACTTCCCTCTGAACATTACCAATGGATGACTTGAGAGGCAAAAGTGAAATGTTAGCTCCTCCTCCCTCTGCTGGAGCAGGGGGACAGGGACGGGACACTAAGGTGATATAGTGCCACTACAATGACTCCCTTGGTTATCATGCTATGAGCTCCTGTTGCAGGGCACAGACCGACTGCCCTATACCCTAGCTATCCCGAGCTGTTGGATCAGCCATAGGGAGCCATTTGCAGCTGATGTAATTTAGAGCATTAGGTTACTGTTTAAAGAGGCTAAAGCTGCGCTAAACTATACCAGGGACTGGGCCTATACAGAACTGACCTCAGGTTTGCGGAGGCCCAAACAGCTCCTTTTTACTCTCTTCAGCTGTAACGAGGAGAATCTGACCCTTAGATCTGAAACACAGATACATTCCTGGGCCTCAATTCTCCTTCAACTTATACTGATGTAACTTTATTGACTAGCGGAGTTACTTCAGATTTACACCCAAGTTAGAAAATATGTCCTCTGGTTTTATTTAAAAAAATATTTTTGTATCTCACATATCAAATACTGGAGGCAGTCAGGTAGAGAAACAAGTAGTCAGAAAAGGAATCTTTAAAAATGTAAAGGTTTAGTATAGTTATTTTTTTCAGCCACACTAGATGCAATTATTTCAAAATGTAAATATTTTATAGGAAAGTAGAAAAATACATCCTCTGATATTTCTTTCTAGAAAATTCTGCACTTTGTAAACTTTGCATATGGCTAATTAAAAGGAGGACAGAAGTATCTCTAAGTTGGTGATTGGTTCAAATGCCAATTGGCAAGAGTTAACATGGCCAGTGCTATTCATGTTCTAAGGATGTACATACACACTTCATTCATTACTTGTGTTTTAGGGAACAATTCAATAATAAACAACAACATATTAATGAAAAAGTTAGTATGTTTGACATACCAGAAAAAATGACCACTGTTTTAATATTACAATGCTGTACAGTTGCACTTCTTATACTCTGAGTACCTATGGCACACTCACTTTTTTCAGTATATTCATTGTCTTTCTTACTACTCCATGCTATTTCCTATGCTCAACATTGCTCAGGGTACCGTTGTTCCTTTTAAATTTGAATCCTGTATCCCTGCATGAACACACAGACACAATCTACAGACAAGTGGGCCAATTCCACTGAAATTAATGGACCTCTTCCAGATTTATACTGGTGTAAATGAAAGTTTCCGATTCTTCCAATATTTTAAAAACTGAATTTTAGAAGGGAGATATTTCTGCTTGGGGCATTGGCTGATTTATTTTTCATTTATAATAAAGTAAAGGATTTCATGCTTAGCACATGTACAGTCATCCTCTGTCAGAGCTGTCTAAAAATTTTTTGAAGGAAGAAGAGAATGTAAGTAAATGAACAGAACCTTTGGCAGCTGAGATATCAGTTTCAGATGAGTGAAGACAAGTTATTTTCTTCCCTTAACTTTCCATCCTACTGTTAAAAAAAATCAGTAAAAACAACAGTGCCCTATAAAACGTGGTATAATTATGAAGACTTATTTGTACTGCATCAGCACTCAGAGGCCTCAGTGAAATTGGGAGCCCACTTTGAGAGGCCTTGAGCAAAAATACAGTAACAAGCATTGTAAACGCACTGCAGCAGGCAATATAATTTAAAACAAGATGCATCAACTAGGCATAACAGAAATGGAAGGAGTTGGAAACTGAAAATTAAGCAAAAGTAACCAGAAAGCATTAAACGATCTTGTTAGTATGAGAAACATATGCAGCATACTTGTAGCTGTGTCGGTCCCAAGACATTAGAGCAACAAGGTGTGCGAGGTACTATCTTTTGTGAACCAACACCTGTTGGTGTGTGTGTGTGAGAGAGAGAGGCTTGAAAGCTTATATATCTCACCAATGGCAGTTGGTCCAATAAAAGATATTACCTCACCCACCTTGTCTCTTGGATATGGTTATCTAGGTGTACAATTAGCTAGTTTTGAGTAAGAAAAATTTGTTTTGATTAAAAAAAGCTATTAATGATGTTAGTAATCCTTACTGGTCACATGCCTGGCCTTTATCCATTAGCAATTTACTGTGAGCATCATAGTAGAAATAGGTCTTGAGGGAGGATTTGAGAGATGACAGAATAGAATGCATAAGACATTTCGTGTGTAAGAGTTACATGCCAGAAAGTGTGAAGGTGCTCCTTGGAAAGGTGGGCAAACAGACAACAGAAGATGGCATCTCATCTGAGATCTCAACCCAGTTTATTATAATGTTAAAGAATGTTTCTCCCTGTTCACATCCTATCCAGAAGGTAGGCATTTCTCCAGTGTTACTAATGTCATGCCATTGATTTTGATTGTTATATCAGAGTAAAAACTACAGTAAACAGTGGTGAATCAGACCTATTGTTCTGTATTTAGAGCTTTTTGTTTATTTCTAGTTCAGATTAGTTAGGTGTCAAAGCATGGAGATATGTACACATACCCTCTAAAAATAAATAAGTGTATTAAGTTTGTAAATTCTCATAAACCAAGATCACCATGGGATTTATTGAACTAGAATTGTGAGATTCATGATCATCCATAATAGAAAAAATTATAATAAAGGCATTTAATTGTCAGACACTTATCTTTTATCATATAAACAAGATGGAATGCATCAAACAAAGTAACTGTCTTCTGGATTTAAATTCAATTACTATAAATGCCATTCTGATCTACAAAGTAGAAATCCCTGATGACTTATGGAACAAATTGTTCCCTCAAACTTCCTTTAATTATTTCTTTCCTTTTTAAAGGGACAGTTTTGAAACAATCAGTTCAACAAATCAATGTATGAATTTTTTTCAGCTTGTTCGGAGATCCCTTAAAGTGTGCTACAGCTAACCTCCTATGGCACCGTTTCAGCAATTGTTAAAAAATTACACAAAATAGGCCTACACATTGTTATACACACGTAAGTAGCCTTTAAATATATACCAACAACTCTGAGGTGCAATGCCTCCCCCACAAGCTTGTGCATTTACACACATCCACTCATATGGCATATGCTAATATTCTGAGTGAAAATTTGTGGTTTTGAATAGATAAAAATATTGTGTGTATACAATCGTGTGCAAACTTATAAGTGTGGCTGAGGTTACTATAAAAAGTTTGACTCTATCTCTGATAAACTAACAATATGTTATCAGAATCCAAGACTGGCATAATACACTGGCTCATTCATGTATAATTAATACTACACACGAGTTCACATCAAAATGCAGGGGGCTGTTCAAAATCTGAAACTGGATCAGGTTTTGCAAGTAACAATCCACTTTAAAATATATATGTAGTTTTAATAGAGTGTAATAAAAATTCTAAATACAAAGCACATCCTCGTGTTGTGTTTTACTTGCTTGATGTAAGTTGTGATATTTGTCTGCTAAAAGCACTATAGACAAGATGTGAATACACAATATTAAAATATGCAGATTTTTTATTTTTGTTTTTTTTGGTAGGAAGTGGAAAACAAACAGCCAGGTCTTCTTTTATCAAGCAACAAAAAAGGGCTTAAATCAAAGTTTGATTTCCCTACAGGTAACCTTTATGGTGAAAAGCAGTTGATCTCATAATACAGTAGAATCTCAAAGACACAAACACCAAAGCTATGGACTGACCAGTCAACTAGACATCAGGTGAAAAATAACCAATCAGGCAGCAGCAGAGACACAAAAAGAGCAAATATTGTATGGTACCTATATTGCATCTTAAAGGTAGGCACATCTGGGCTACCCTAGGGCATCCACTTACACCTAAGAATTGAAGATGCTGAGATTTGCAGGCAAAGCTGTGAGCCCCTACAGCCAGCCCTACAGGCAGCTGGAGAAAGAGCAGCATTAGAGTCTGGCTGCTGTCCTGTGGCAGCTGCTGACTGAGGACCCAGCTCTGCAGGCTGCAGTGCAGAAATAAGGGGGCTCATACCATACCATGCCATCCTTACTTCTGTGCAGCTGCTGGTTGTGGCTCTGTCTTCAGAGCTGGGCTCCTGGCCAGCAGCTGCCACTCTCCAGCTGTTCAGCTCTGAAGGCAGAACAGTCACCAGCAGCAGCGCAGAAGTAATGGTAACAGTACCGCAACACCTCACCCCGCATAATAATACCCTTGCAACCTCCCCACAATTCCTTTTTGGGTCAAACCCCACACAGATACAACACTGTGAAATTTCAGATTTTAATAGCTGAAATCATGAAATTTATTATTTTTAAAATCCTACGACCATGAAATTGACCAAAATGGACTGTGAATTTGGTAGGGCCCTAAACATCTCTAATAGTAAATTTATATTTCAATATAGCAAATGTATACATCAATATTGCTTTAGATGTACTTTGATAAAAAGTACCTCCCCACACATACAAACCCTCCCCTCCTACAAATTACAGTGTAGAGCAGGGGTGAGCAAACTACGGCCCATCAGGGCTTTGGATCCAGTCTCTGGGATTGCCACCCCATGACGCTGTGGGGCTAGAGCAGGCTCCCTGCCTGCCCTAGCCCCTGACCACTCCCGGAAGCGGCCGGTACCACGTCACTGCAGCCCCTGGGGAAGGAGGCGAGCGGAGAGCTACGCATGCTGCCTGAGCTGCAGGCACTGCCTCCCACAGTGCCCACTGGCCAGGAACCACAGCCAATGGGAGCTCTGGGAGAGGTAGCATGGGGGAGCCCACATCCTAAACCCCTCCTGCACCCTGCATCCCAACCCCCTGCCTGAACTCCCTGCCGCTCCCTAAACCCCCCTGCACCCAACCCTGTGCCCTGATTCCCCTGCCACACCCCTCCTGCACCTCAACCCCCAGCCCTGAGTCCCTATTGCATCCCTCCTTTACCCCAACCCCCTTTCCTGAGCCCCCTGCCATACTTTCCCCCCCCGCCCTGAGCCCCCTCGTATATCCCCCACTCCTCTTGCGCTTGCCCTGAGCCCCTTCCTGCACACCGCACCCCCTCCCACCTCGCACTCCCTCCCACACCCCACCCACCTGCCCCAGCCCTACATTCATGGCCCTGCATGCAAAATTTCCCCGCCCAGATGTTGCTCCCAAGCTAAAATGTTTGCCCACTCCTGGTGCAGATCCTTGTTCCTACCCTGAGTCCCATAGACATTGTAACTCACAAGATGAAGGCCTAAGTTATTTCACAGGTTCTCTGGATTCCTCCTCCATTTTCAGAAGGAGAAGGATACCCATGATATTTCATCTTTCTTATTTGTTTCTCCAATTATAAATAATTTCATCTGATCCAAGACACAGTAGACAGATGAATGGTAAAATAACATTTACATCAATAAAGTAATCAATATAGTTTCAGGTTGAATTTGTATTGTTTCATAAAATGAACTGTCATGTCCTGTATATTAAACAGAATAGTTTATACAAAAACTCTGGACAAGCTCAGCGCAGCAGGTGCAAATTGGCTTACCTCTGTTAGATCTGGCCCTAAAGCTGAGGAATAGCAGCTTGATTACCCCCTGACTGCCTCACACTTTGTGTGTAACCATTTACTCTTGTGCAAAATGAATGAAAAAGGAATATAAACCCTACATAAACAGGATGTTCGTGTTTTACATCCACTTTGCATAAATGTAATGACAGATCTGGGCCTGATTCACAAATGAACTACTCCAGTTTTAGGTTGGTTCCAGCTATTGGAGTTACATCAATCTAAACCTGAAGTAATGCAATGGGGAATCAGGTCCATAAGGTGCAAAACAGTGTAAAGTGTGGCCATACAGTTTAAGTGTTGATAGGCAAGCCTAAAAATGCAATTCCATTCTCAATTTACAGCAAAAGCAACAGTCAAAGTTCTGCTAAGAGGAATACAGGTCAGATACTGTCGAGCTTACACTGAGATACGAGTGGAGTTAACTATATCCAAGAGGCTGTTCACTCACTCTTCTGAATTCAATGGAGTTACGCAATGCTATTGAGTTCAGTGGGGCCAGAATTTCACCCTGATGTTGGGTTCACTGAGCAAGGCCTAACTATGAAGTGTGATGATGGAGGCAGCAGTTCCCTCAATACAGGACATCTGACTTGTTGACGGAACCTAACTAAAAATGTCCAGGTGTGGCAGGAGAACTCAATGTTTTATTTAACAAAGAGAAAGTACCTCACTGGGAGTAGATTATACAGCTTCAGTTACATTTCATAGACATGAAACTGGTTCCCCAAACTAGTATAAATCAGCAGAACGTCATTAACTGCAGTAACCTCGGCTGATTTACAACAGTTGAGAATCTGGCCCAGTCTCCTTATATAGCTGTCATTAAAATTGCTGTATAAATATGCCAAGACACATTTCCAAAGTTAATCTGATTTTTCAAGCCTATATAGAAGTTTACCACTAAAGGAATTCCCTTTGCAAAACAAGGTGTACTGAATAACTTTAATACTAAAAATGCAGAATGCATATTTTGTCATCTGCCTCAAAAGCTTCCACTGTATATAGTCTTTATGTCTGAGCACAGAACTATCATATTTTCTTAGATCACATATTTGTCACTGTTTGGATTATAGGGCATTTGAAATACAGCTATATGGCCAAATTCATCCTTGGGCTAATTCTGCAAATTCTTCAAGTTTTTGAAAATTAGAAACTCTGAGATGAGGTAAAAACAGACAAAGGTATACCAATGATAAATTGGTAATTAGATAATTATCACAGCACACAGATCACTTTTCAGAAAGAAAAAAAATAATTGCACGAAAAACAAGTCTAAACATATTACCAGGATCCAATAAAGATAATTGAAAAGGTTTTTCTGACAAACTGTCACTTATTCTTGCTTATTGCTCAATTGTTTCCTAATTCACTTATTCCTACTCATCTAAATGTCATATGTTCTTTAATAATCCTTCATATTTCACTCCTTGAAAATGTCAAAGTAATGATAAAAATAAAGCAAACCCTTTTAGCATATTGGTATTGTTTGTCTGCACTGAAATTCATTAAAACTTAACCTTTAAAAATAAATGTAATGTTTATTAGTCACGTAAAAAAAGCACATCATTGCAAAATGAGTATTTGTGAGCATTTCAGAGGTGATCGTGTTAGTATTTATGGACTTAAAGTTATTTCTTACTCGCTACCATAAAAGTGTCTTCTTAGATCTGATCTCAGAAACAGTAATTGATACAAAGAAAAATTTTACTCTCAGCTAAACAGCTATAAACCTGGAAAAGCTCCAGTGACTTGAGTGGATTTAACTGGGTTTAAATATTAAGAGTAAAATTAAGATTAAAATGAGCTGGGGTGTCTTGAAAAAAGTTGAAACTTAACATCCTGCAGGACAGAAAGAGATACTTCATATACTATAGAGCACTAAAATAATGTTATCAATTCATTTATTAAAATTAATCATTAGTGTTTTCTCCCCTCTGTTTAACTATTAAAATGATAATGTTTATCAAGCATTGCCAACCATTTCAGAATTAAACAGATTTGATTTCAAAAATATTGTTAATTTTTAAATAAATACTTATGAAGAGCAAAATAATGCAGTATCTACTTGCTAATAGTTCCTGTAGCTGCAGACGTCTAGGTAGCGATCATTTTGACTGAAGGTTTTTTCACGAAGTGCATTCCTTTAAAAAAAAAAAAAAGAGTACATTTTAATTAGTGTGTTTAAAAAGATCCCATATGAGTATAACTAGGTCAGAATTTGTGCTGAAAAGAATACCGTGAAAGAAGTCCTTATAACAAATGTCTGATGCTGGGAAGCTGCCCACCTGTTAGGTTACATACACCACTGTTTCACTGAGGCTACTCATTCTAAACCAGCAAACTTGGGGGAGAAGGGCAGGAATGTGGGTTGGGAGGAAGATATTTTCTAAAAACAAAAACAAATGGGGAACATTGATGGCCAAATCTCAAGTCCAGTGCAAAATCATTCAATTAGCAATCCTTTTCTCGCCCTTCTGTAAGGCCCCAGTCTAGTATGTTACCCTTGTCTCGCCCATCCACTGCAAACTCCTATGCCATGACAACTGAGAAGAGACAAGACAGAATATTTAAAGTGCTGGGCATGTGTATGGAAGGAGTTGGAAAAGTGTCAGAAAAAGTACTGCCAACCTCCAGAATCCAAAAAAAAAAAAAAAAATCACAAGCCTGGCTTAAAATATTATGAGAAAGTGGGGCAAGAGGGAGGAAGAGGGGGTTAAAAAAAGGTTTCAGTTTTGAAAAAAAGATTTTTTTCTTATTTTTGTGGTTGTTCTCATTGGAAAAATAT
The DNA here is from genome assembly GCA_007922305.1 of Dermatemys mawii. Lineage (NCBI taxonomy): Eukaryota > Metazoa > Chordata > Testudines > Dermatemydidae > Dermatemys > Dermatemys mawii. Next base: position 31,043,400 of record ML677352.1, read on the forward strand.
TAAGAAAATTTCAAAAATTAAACTTTCCACAAAAATACACTGGTTTGTAAAGAAAGAAAATTAATTCACAGGAAAAAAGTTCTGAAAGAAAAAAATTCAACCCTCTTTAGTTAGTATTTTGGCAGCTTCTTTGGTTTGATAACATGCAACTACCTGAATACCTGGCCATGCAAATTCCACTTGTGTACCAAGAAGTCCACAAATTCTGACTTCTAAGTTTTACAAATAGAGCTGGTTTTACATTTTCTAATGTAGTATTTTATGAGAAAATACCATTTCATTGAAATCAACTTTCCAAGTTGATTTTAATTAAATTTCGTTTAGAAAAAAAATGAATAAGACATTTTGATAAGGTTGAAACATTCTGTTTCAGCCTTAGAGAGACAAGGTGAGTGAGGTAATATCTTTTACTGGTCACCCACCATGTGTCTCTAATATCCTGGAACCAATATGGCTACAACTGTACTGCATGCAACCATTTCAACCTTATAAGAAGGCAATGTTTTCATTTTTTGCTTTTGAAACAACTTTTCATTATGAAAATTTGATATTACATTACAATAAAGAAATAAAGTCAAAATCAAAATGAAACCTTTCAAATGGACCATTCTATCTGACCCAAAATGCATTATTTATTATGTACATTTTGTGCAGGAAATGAGAAATTTAGGCATTTTTTTATTTTGATCCGACTCTGCTAAAAACAAATGCTGAAATGTCAGTATCTCCTGTGGAGCAGAAATTCCAATTTCGACTAGCTCTAGTCTCAAGGCAATAAAGTAATGCCTGCTACAAGAAGAATGGCCATTGTCTGTTTAGGCTTCAGAATATACCTTCCTTAGATACAACTGAATCACGTACAACATCCCAAGAGAACGCTATAGCTAGTAAGAACTTTATTGATGTATTTAACTCACAATACATTTGGGGAGGGGAGAGAGGAACATAGGGATGAGAAGAGACTGCCCAGCTGTAGAGATCCTAGAGACCTTCAGTTCAGCCACTGGAATACTGAAAGGGCTAAAAGACACAGAACCAGCCAGGCAAAACTAAACCAGTAACTAAATCCAAGGTGCTGTTATTTATTCTTTAAACTAACACTTGACAAAAGCACAGTACATATGTAGCCAGTTACAATCACCCATATCTCAAGTCAAATACACATCCTGAAAATAAAATACATCTCAAGCAAATAAAAATAAAATAAGTATAAGAATTAGGGTTTTGTTTTTTCTTTTGTTTTGTTTTGGCTAGTATTTCAAGAATAAAGTGAGTAAGAAAAATAGCAACATTTAGAAGTCTTATACAGATGCTGTCCTCTTTCTGGTACAATACATTGTTGCTCACTAGTGCACCTCCAGGGGAAAATTACTCTTTAAAAGGCTTTTAAAGAATGCATATATATATAGTAACATTATTTTGAAAGCCTTTTGAAAAGCCAGTGTTGTTGCTCTTGGCTATCAATCTGTGTGTTCTGTGCCCCAGCCTGAATGACAAAATGGCTGCATGTGATAATACTTTTATCAGCTTCCATTAAAAAAAAAATGTTAAAAAGAATGTTGCAAAGTCAAGCACTTCAAAGTTAAGACATGCCAAGGAAAGCTGCCTTGTACAACTTTAATTCTTCCCTCCTGTGACTCTACTTTATGCTACAGTTTTTAATTACATGATCACATCAGTGGGGCCTGGGAGCACTCTGAGTGCAGTTGAAATACTCAGAAAATTAATTCTATAGAGCATGTATAATTGGTGATTTTTCTGCTGCATATAACTCACCATAATCTGAACAAAATTTCACTAGAATAGCAAAGGGAACTACTTTGTTGTTATAACTAGATCCTTGACAAACTTCAACTTTATACAACCCTCCTCCAAAATCCTCCAAGGTGCTAGAATGGTTGAAAACTATGGTAGGAAATGTGTTTAAACAGTTACAATGATCTAGTTTTCACCAATCCCATTCTCAGACAGTTTCAACCGAGCTGCTTAAACTTAACACAACAATTTGAGGCAGAGACCAAGCACTGAATAATTTTAGTGACAGTTACACAACTGAAAATAGGTTAAAATGGAAAATGTTAGACCCCTTATTAAGTATAGGTGTCACTACTGCTCCTCCTATAAATTAGCCTAAATAGATGCTGGAAAGGAAATTCAGCAGCATACTGGTAAAGATTAGAATGCCAGCTCCAATCTGTATGCCACAGTGAAGTAGTTCTCTTTCGTTTACAACTTTTAATTAATTTAAATCGTAATGAAGGAAAGAGAGAAACATAAAATAAAGAAAATAGTGAGTGTTGACAGATTTGGAGCTGTATCCATTACAAGTACCGTGGCACAGTGTAACAAAATGTTAGTAGTATTTCAAGCATGTGTACCAGTAGCACCGTGCGTGTTCATATAAACATATAAGACAAAGAACATCCACACCTTCAAAAAAGGCTCAAATACAGCCCATAATAGCATCCACCAATGTTCAGCGAAGTCATTTTCCCCACCTCTGGCCCCAATTCAGCACGTGCCAAACCAGGGGTACTGGAAGTTCTCTAGAAGTGAAGGGGACACTGGCACCAGACCCATGGCTCTGCTCCCACTCTGCCCTCCCCAAAACTGTTCCTTCCCCCATTCCCCTCCCACTCCTCTCTGACCTGGCTCACCCTTAAGGCAAGTAATTTTATTCTTATTTAAAAATTAAGTAAAACTTCTCATTTCATTTTAGCAACATGGAAATACAGTTTATAATCTTATTTAATATGTAGAACATAATTTGCTATAGGTAATAAAATGAACAATCAACACTCAAAATACAGTAGACTCTCGATTATCCAGGATTGGGTTAACCAGAAAGTGGATTAACCAGGATGTCAAAAAAAAAAAATACGTGTAACTCACAGGGCCGGCTCTGGCTTTGTTGCCGCCCCAAGCACACAAAAAAACCCCCACCAGGGCAAAGGGAAGCCAGTAAACCAACACCCCCTCTCCCCAGCGCAGGGTGGCTGGTGAACCAACCCCCCAACCCCATATTTCCTATGGATGGTGATTATCCAGGATTTTCTTAACCAGGATTAATTTTTTCCCTATCATCCTGGATAATCGAGAGTCTACTGTAGAAGATTCAACAGGGGACAGAAAATGGCATATAATGTAATATAATGGTTTTCAGTAAGGAGCAAATGCTGATACTGCTAGCCAGATGTTTCTAGCAAATGGACTACAAACAAAAGGAAAGCTAGTCCCGAAGTGCATGAATCAGTTTTTGGTTTAAAACTCAGTTTTTTGGGGGAAATGAAAGAACTATAGAAATGTAAGAATCTTAGACAATCAATAGAAAAAAATAATATAAATGAAAACATTCCCTTTTCAGTTCCATAAATTTCATATGATATTTTGTTACATACATCATTTAACCTCAGATTAAAATCTAAACAATCCTACTGCATACACTAAACTGGGTAATGAAAAATTGAATATTCCCTTAGAAATCAACTGATTTCTTCTCCAAACCAAAAGCTAACATATTTCAGCAGCAGAAATTTTAACTAGAGCTCCCAGAGCCTGTGTGTGTAGAAACTAATAAATCCACACATTAAAAGAGCAATTATTGTGAACGCTAACAACGAAAGAAAGATCAAATAGAAATAGCCAACATTTTTCAAATGAAGACTATTTCTTGTAAGAGAAAGGTCTATTTTTTAAAAAATTCACAAAACATTTTGAAATCTATTATTTTCTAAAGCTTCAAAAACAAACAAAACTTTTTTGAAAGGTTTACAACTTTTTAAAACCAACAATAAAGCCAAGTCTCTTATCATCATACTTATCCTATCTTCCAGAACAATTACAGTTGAAACGAATGAATTTTTAAGAAGTCAAAAAAATCTCAAAAAACGACACTAGTCCAGATTTTCAAAACTGAAGAAAAGCTTCAGAAGACATGCAGAGAGGGGCTTACGTTGAGTGTAACTTTCCTTTAACAGAGGATGAATAGTGGGAAGATTTTTGATATGTTTAGTTAGGAGACGCAACAGCTGATTTAGATGAATTGGGTAATGCTGATTTTCCCAATTGGGGCCCAGTCTTGAAAAATCTTTACTCACTATGCTCATGGTCACTAGGATGCAACAGCATATCTACCATTCTGTATAGTATTTGCCATGTGCTTTCAGCTACAAAAACACTTTCCAGATACACAGTGCTCATACTTTAATTTTAAGACACTCAGATACTCAGAACCTGAAAAGCAAAAAATCAGTAGAGACACCCACATTCAGGGGTATATTTAAGCACTTTTTAGTTCAGAGTTTGGTTCCAAAAGACTCTCACAAAATGAGCTCCTCAAATATTCTTCAACTGAAATGTAGAACTGATATCTTCCCGAGATAAAAGTTACATAAAAATAGTTACCTATGTTCTGCTCTATAACTGTTCCTCTTTGAGATGTGTTGCTCATGTCCATTCCTAGTAGGTATGTGTTCCGTGTGCACAGTAATCAGAAGGTTTTTTCCCTACAGATACCTGTCAGGTCAACTGTGGAGCCTCTGAATTGCACTTTCATTAAGGTGTCTGTATATAGGTCCCTGCCGACCCGCTGAGTATTCAGTTCCTTCTTGTTGGAGTATCCCAACAGTGGGGCAGGTGAGTGGGTCTTGATATGAATATGAACAACACATCTCGAAAAAACAACAGTTATAAGAAGGTAGGGAACCGTTTTCTCTTCGCGTGCTTGCTCATATCAATTTCAAGTAGGTGATTCCCAAACATCTCCTAGACAGAAGGTCAGAATTGAGAGGGTCACTGACTGCAGCGCCACTCTACCAAATGCTGCATTTAGTCTGTCCTGATGTGTAATGGTGTACTGTGATGTAAATGTATGAAACGATGCCCATATGTCTGCCCTGCAGATGTCTTGAATGGAGACTTATGCCAGGAATGCTTCTGAGGACACCTGCGCCCTTGTGAAGTGTGCCATCAGCGTGGGGGCAGGCATCTTTGCTAGGTTACAGCATGCCCTAACAGGTCGTGATCCATGAGGAGATTTTATGGGGCAACACAGGGAGCCCCTTTATTAGCTCTGCAATTGAAACAAAGGAGTTGAGTTGATTCCAAAACCAGCCTTGTTCATTCAGTATAAAAAGCCAATGCTCATCTGACATCCAGGGAGTATAGCATTCATTTCCAGTTGCTAGTATGTGTCTTAGGGAAGAAAACTGGATGGAAAAAATATGTCCTGGTTCACGTGGAACAGCAAAACTACCTTTCGGAGAAAAGCTGGGTAAGGCCACAACTGTACCTTGTTCTTATAAAAACGATATGGGGGCTCAGAATTCAAGGTCTTAAGCTCAGACACCCTCCTGGCTGAAGTTATTGCCACCAAAAACTCTACTTTCCAGGAAAAGTGGAGGAGGGAGCATGTTGCTAGGGGCTCAACAGGAGGCCACTTCATCCTCGAGAGCCACAAGCTGGCTCCAGGTAGTAGGAGCCCCTGAGGTAGGCACTTCAAAGGAGGCTGGAGACCTCAGGGGGCTCGGTGCAGAGAGCAATGGCTGTAGAGGTGGCTGAAGGAGAGACGACAGAGGCAGGCAACTGAAAGCCCTGAGCTTCAGCACCGTGGAGAGAGGCAGCTGACACATGGTCAGTGCCTGAGGTGCCTGCTTCCTGCAATGAGCTGAGGAGGGACAGCTGCTGAAGACAAGAGAGCCGGTTTTAACTTTATCTCCCATCGTCCCCTGATGGGAGAGCAAACTGGCCATTTTTTTGTCTTTCCTTTACCTGTGGAGGGTGTCTCAGAGGTTTGCTAGGCAGGGTCAGACACTGGTCTGAGTGAGTTTTCTAGAAGCAGCATTTTAAGCCTGAGCTTCCTGTCCTTGTGTGTCCTCGCCTTCAACTTATTACAGTGGACACATTTTGGGGCTACATGACATTCCTCCAAACAGTGTACACACTGTGAATGCCCATCTGAAATGGGAATGACATCCCTACAGGAGGTGCATCTCTTGAAGCCTGGGGAGCCAGCCATATTCAAACCAAGGACAGAAAGAACTGAGGAGCTCGGGCTGCGCACATGCTGTTCAAACACTGACAGCTCGAGAGGCAGGTACAGTGTGTGCACAGTCCGTAGGAGTATTGCTGTAGAAATCTCCGATCAAAGGAGCTGGGATGCACCTTGACTTGAAGTGGAGCACTCACAGGGACATCTCTCGAAGAAGAATCTATGACTATCTTGTCTAGGAGGTCTCGGTTTGGTCTGTATACCAAGGCCAGCCAAACCTGAAATGGTTGGAGCGCCAGCTTGGCATGCTGTACTACATATGTACAAGCAGACATATGGCCGCACAGCTTCAGGCAGTTTTGTGCAGTAGTAGTGGGATATTGTCTTAAGTTCTCAGTGATGGCATTCATGGCCAGAAAGCATGTTTCCAGAAGGAATGCTCTGGCTTAGTCAAAGTCTAGGAGAGTTCTGATGAACCATAATGTTGGATAGAGCTGTCCCTATGGACTCTGGGCAGCACGGGACCAGATGCCCGGAGCCCCTGGACTTCCAAGAGCTAAGCAAGCACATCTATCACACTGAGGAGATTTAAACTTCAAGACTCCTTATAAGAAATGGAAAGGGAAGTGGCTACCTTTTGCTGTTTTTAAAATTAAATAGGCAGCTAGTATTGTTTTTAAAATTATTAAGAGGAGGTTAAGCTTTATTGTAATATCTGTTGTTTGCCTGGACTGCTCAAGACCTGAATGCTTGTGTAGGAGGAACTCTTTTGAAGTGGCTTCTTAAATATCTTTATGCTATTTCACATCTGATACTCCTGGATGAAACATAGGAGCCTTGTCTTATTCAAAGTAATACAAGCTACAAAAGTGAGATCTTGTAAGAGTGCTGCCATTTTCATAATATAATAAAAATACTGTTATGATAAATAATAATAATAATAATAATAATAAATAGTGTGTAATAAGCATGTCATAAAAACAAATTTTATATTTCAAAGATCACTGCTTTTATAATTTATACTAAGATAAAGGAGAAAATCACTGAAAATATTCAATTTTAGGAGGGGGTTCGCAAGACTTGACATTGACATTTAACATTGTTAAAGTTTGGGAACCACTAGTATAGGCTTAGAGTTCCGTGACTCTAAGCCTACACTATACTTAGAGCCACAGGACTCTGTCGCTTCTGCAAATCCAGACTAACACGGCTACCCCTCTGATTCTAGTATAGGCTTATGACAGGACCCGCAGTGTTTGAATCCCTGAGACTGAGCTATACTCTTTTCTCCAGGAGGGGAATAACATGGTGGTGGGAAGGAACCCCTAACTGAAACTTATCTTCACTAACTATAAAACTGTTGAAACCAAACTAATCCTAAATTAACTATTTACAGATACGATGAGAGAAATTCCACTAGGAGATCACTTGCCATAGCAAGAGAAGAGATCACCTTCAACAACAATCACTGGCAGTAAGAAGGGATTGAGTTGGCGAATCGTCAGGGACCTGTATACACCACCATGAAGGCGCTACTTCAGGGGGCTCCGCAGTCAATCCAACGGGTACCGCCAGGGGGAAAACCTTCCCAATGACTGTGCATGTGGCATGCACATACCTACTTGAAATCAGCATGAGCAAGCACTTGAAAAAGACAATTTCCAATGTGTGTGTTGTAAAACCAGTCACGATAGTTAATCTGAAAAATTTTTAGAGGAGAGTTTGTGTTACATATCAATAAAAGAAATGCCAGGAATTATGCAACTCTTCTGCTACTAAATCACATTTACTGTCACCAAGATGGTAGGTTTCAAGAGAAGGAAGCAGGAACTACAGCATTTAATAGCATGCTGTATGTATGTCACTGAAGTTTCACTCATGCAAAATGCTACGCTTATTTTGCAGCTGTGACATATCAGCTATCAAATGCATGCTACTGCTAGCTTGTTGTATACAACCACTAAAAAGCAGATCTACAATATGCCTTTAACTTGCCACAAAATTATAAATCCCTTATCATTGGATAAATAATAATGTTGTGCATAATATGGTTGTCAAAAATAGCTAGAATAATTATATCCATTAAACTAGAAATTTGCAATTTCAAAGCATGGCACCAAATCAATATCCATACCTATTCCCAAGTCTATCCATACTGTATTTCAGCATGCAGATCTGAGAAAAGTTGGTATAGCATACAACTCTGACACAGATTCTGTGATTAATTAAGATATAAAGTATCCTTAAAGTCAACTGAACTAGCCAGTGGAGGATTCCTTGCACAGAAGAAGAATGCTTTAGGGCTACTCTAGTAGCTTCTATTCCATCTCCCTTCCTAGCTCCCAACATCAGTGCCACGGCTATAAGAAAGGGAGCAAGGATGGGGTTTCTCAAAATCCTGGTGATTACCAGCAGCTGGTGCAGAGGCTTGAGGCCAGGGGCAGTAAGGCATAATATAGAGCAACCGATCTGGTGGCTGAAGCATCCCAGATTCAGGAACCGCAGATGTGGCTAAAAGCACTGAAAATCTGGCCCTATATTTTCTCCAAGGTGACAATATATTTGTATGGAATATATATATGGATATATATATGGATGTATATATATTTGTATGGAA
>ML677352.1:31058362-31119254 GCA_007922305.1 Dermatemys mawii
GATCCCTAAGATCTGTTAGTCTATAAAGTGCTACAAGACTCTTTGTCGCTTGTATAACGGCAGCTGCTGCCATGTTTTGAGCCCCAAGCTCACCACGGTTATACCAACTCTGTTGTATGACAGTGAAACATGGGCACTGAGGAAAGCTGACGAGCAATGCATTGATGTTTTTGATTTTGTTGTATTCAACCTCTGCTCCACATTGAGTGAAAGGGCAAGATCAGAAAAGAGGATATTCCTACACAAATCCAGCAATCACTTCTATCAGCATTAATTCAGTTTCAGTGACTTTTCTTGGTACAAACATATAATTAAAATGGAAGTCCAATGAATTACCAAGTGTTTATACCAAGGAATGTTGCTATGATGTGGCCAGTGAATCACACACAGTTGCCAAAAGCTTCAGTAATGCCAGTGATAGACATAATCCAAAAAGACAGACAGACACCACATTAAAGACCTAGCTAGAAATCGATCCCGACGGCACTTGATCTGCACAGAGGCTATGTCCCTTTAGGATTTGCCATGATGATGAAGAATTTAAAGCAAAAACTCAAACATGCAAGTAGATACATTAAGTCAATCTCACATTTAAAATCACACTACTGGGTATTTGTGCTGGAAGCCAACTAAGGGCAAAATTATTCTCTCAGATCTGCTCATTAGATTTTGACTCCAAAATTCTGCTCTATGTGCAAAGAACTTTCACTAACATCACTAAGGACCAAATCCAGCCCCCTGGACATGCTTGGGGGAGACCTAGGGGGAAGCACCCCTTCTGTGGATTCCAAGACTACTGGCCTCTGGACAGTCCCCCAATGAGAGCTGAGTTTACCTATGACTTATTTAATTAAAAATTAATCAAAATTGACTTGTAATTAGATGCACACCACTCAACAGCAGATATTAGTAACTAAACTAAACCATCATACACAAATGTTCTGAATGAAACTGTCATTCAGTTTGATGAGCTAATTTTTTTTCTTTTACAAGTCGTAATTACAGCAAAATAAGAAACTTCAATCTACCCATGAGAAAAGTTGCATAAAACTAGATCTTCCTTTAGCATTCTTTTGCACTTCAACATACAACCACATAACCATGCAATGTTTAATCAACTGAAAGAAGCAGCGCACACTTGAAATCCAAATTGGATAATTTTGAGCCTGAAACTATTTTCCTGTCACATCAAACCCTCTCACTGTTACCAGCAAAAGTTTTAGGTGATCAAGGAATGTGTAGAATCAGGTTACTTAGGTTTCATTTTACTCAATTCCAAAAACTGAACCAAAGGTAAGATGATGAGCCAGTGACTACACAAAAGTTTGTATTTTGACATCAGTCCAACTACCTAGAAAACCGCTGAGTCAGCAATGTTATAGGGTTTGCCTACAGTGCAACTGTAAGCCCAGAGTTAGTAGAACTTGAATTAGCAGACCCTCGCTTTGTTAGCCTATGGCTTGAGCATCTACATTCATTTGTAACCCCAGGTTAGGAAGTGTTGACCCCTGGGTCTCAACCTGAGGGGCCAGCATCTATCCTGCATTATGTAGCCTGAGTTCAGGATCCTAGTATCCTTTTCAAACTTCATCAATAATCATTTGAGCCAGATTCTTCCTGTCCCTGACTCACCACTTCCCTTCCACAGTGCGCCTGTGGAAAAAGCTTCTCACCTTGTTTGTCTAGCCCATGGTAAAGGCCAAGCAGCATTCTAATCACTGAGCCCAAGAATGGACTAATCCCTTCCAGCTTCCTGTACGGGCAACTGATGCCCCAGATGGAGCCTGTGCCTCCACACAACTCCAGCCTGCAGAGCTGGCTGGCCGTTCAGGATATGTTACACCCCTTGAAGGGGAGCACTTGGGCAGAATGCCTTCTGGTGCCCTCTCAGGGAACTACACACAGTCTTTTCCTACTGGCTATGTGCCATTTTCACACAGTCTGGTCCTGGTATCTAGCTACAGAAACTAAAATGTGGTAAGTGATGAGTCATGAGAAGGCATGAAGTATAAATTTAGACCATGAGGAGAAACACCTTCCTGGCTTTGTATAACCGATTCTCATGAACACAGCTCTCCTTGCAGCGATCCATGTCTTTGTTCAGGCTACACAACTATAATATATTCCTTAGCTCTCTTTTCTGAAATTGATCTGTAGTCTATAACAGCTGCAGAACTGCTACTTTGCTCTTTAGGAGAAGCATGCAGGATGTGGCTGCATAGTTGTCACTAGTTTCCATTATGCTAAGATAAGGGTTAGTCTATTTAACTAGTAACCAAGCAAGCACTTAAAAAGGAAAATATAATACCAAATACAAGCATAAGCTTTGAAAGTATACGAACACTGTGGGTATATATATATACACACACAAATATATAGTACATCGTAACAGTGTTTGCATTCAAAGATTATATCCTCCACATTTGTATGCCCAACATATTAAAATGGTGTGTCATGTCTAGAATTTAAGTGATATCTTTTAAAAAAAGCCTTTTAGAATATATTATATAATCTTACTCCTGTACTATCAGAAATGAAGGCTACATTGAGAAGTTCAGGGAACTAATGGGCAGGAAAACCTGGGAGGCTAATATGAAGGGGAAAGGAGAGAAGGAGAGCTGGCTGAAATTTAAAGAAGCCTTATTGAGGGTTCAGGAACAAACCATCCCAGTGTGCAGAAAGAATAGCAAATATGGCAGGCAACCAGCTTAGCTTAACAGAGAAATCTTGTGTGAGCTTAAACACAAAAAGCTTACAAGAAGTGGAAACTTGGACAGATGACTAGGGAGGAGTATAAAAAATGTTGCGAGCACGCAGGGATGTAATCAGGAATACAAAAGCACAACTGGAGTTGCAGCTAGCAAGGAAGGTGAAGGATAGCAACAAGAAAATGGTAAGGGAAAGTGTAGAACCCTTACTGAACTGCAGAGACAACCTAGTGACTGATGATGTGGAAAAAGCTGAAGTACTCAATGCTTTTTTTTTTTGCCTTGGCCTTTACAGACAAGGTCAGCTCCAAGACTGCTGCACTGGGCAGCATAGTCTGGGAAGAAGGTGAGCAGCCCTCAGTGGTGAAAGAACAGGTTAAGGACTACTTAGAAAAGCTGGACATGCACAAGTCCATGTGTCCAGATCTAATGCATCTGAGGCTGCCCCGGGAGATGAAATTTCAAAGCCACTGGCCATTATCTTTGAAAACTCAAGACCGGGGGAGGCCCCAGACAATCGGAAAAAAAGGCAAATATAGTGCCCATATTTAAAAAAGGCAAGAAGGAGAATCCAGGGAAAAATCATGGAGCAGGTCCTCAACAATAGATTCACTGAGGGCAAGTCAGGCCTCACCAACCTGATTGCCTTCTTTGATGAGACAGCTGGTTTTGTGGATATGGGGAAAGTGGTAGACATGATATATTTTGACTTTAGCAAAGCTTTTGATATGTTCTCCCACAGCATTCTTGCTAACAAGTTAAAAAAGTATGGATTGGCTGAACAGACTATAGGGTGGATAGAAGGCAGACTAGATCATCGTGCTCAACGGGAAGTGATTGACAGCTCGATGTCTAGTTGGTGGCTTGTATCAAACAGCGCCCCACAGTGCAGTCCGGGGGCCAGTTTTGTTCAATATCTTCATTGATGGGATGGACGGCACCCTCAGCGAGTTCACGGATAACACTAAGCTGTGGGGAGAGGTAGGTATGCTGGAGGGTAGGGATACAGTCCAAAGTGACCTAAACAAATTCGAAGATTGGGCCAAAAGAAATCTGATAAGGTTCAACATGTGCAGAGTCCTGCATTTAAACAGAAGAATCCCACGCACTGTTACAGACTGAGGACCAACTAGCTAAGTGGCAGTTCTGCAAAAGAGGACTGGGGATTACAGTGAACGAGAAGCTGGATATGAGTCAACAGTGTGCCCTTTTGCCAAGAAGGCTAACAGCATACTGGGCTGTATTAATAGGCACACTGCCAGCAGATCAAGGGAAGTGATTATTCCCCTCTATTCGGCACTGGTGAGACCACATCTGGAGTACTGCATCCCATTCTGGAGTCCCCCCCCCCCCACTACAGAAAGAATGTGAACAAATTGGAGAGTCCAGAGGAGGGCAACAAAAATGATTAGAGGGCTGGGGCACATGACTTATGAAGAGAGGCTGAGGGAACTTGGGTTATTTAGTCTGCAGAAGGGAAGAGTGAGGAGGGATTTGATAGCAGCCTTCAACTACCTGAAGCGGGGTTCCGAAGAGGATAGAGCTATGCTGTTCTCAGTGGCAGTAGGTGACAGAACAAGGAGCAGTGGTCTCAAGTTGCAGTGGGGGAAGTCTAAGTTGGATATTAGGAAAAAACGATTTCACTAGGAGGGTGGTAAAGCATTGGAATGGGTTACCTAGAGAGGTGGTGCAATCTCTATCCTTAGAGGTTTTAAAGGTCTGGCTTGACAAAGCCCTGGCTGGTATCATTTGGTTTGGGTTGTGGGTGGGTCTTGCTTTGAGCAGGGGGTTGGACTAGATGACCTTCTGGGGTCTCTTCCAACCCTAATCTTTTATGATATTACAGCTAAACATTTGTGAAAACACAATATTTTTATTACTGGTGCCAAGGTGCTTGGATTGTCATTATTCCATGATCCCAAGAATACAAAATAACCTTATTTTGATATAAAATGTTAGATTTTTCTGGGTCTACTTTCATCTCATTTTACCTTCTGTACTACTAATGACAGTAATGGGAGTTACATAAGCATTTTATACAAAGAAAATAGACCTTTTACAGTAACTCCTCACTTAACATCGTAGTTACGTTCCTGAAAAATGTGACTTTAAGTGAAAAGATGTTAAGCGAATCCAATTTCCCCATAAGAATGAATGTAAATAGGGGGGTTATGTTCCAGGGAAATTTTTTTTTGCCATAGAGGACAGTATTATAACTGAGAGGTTCCCCCACCTTACCTCACACAGGCATAGCCCACTGGCTCTGCAAACAATGAGGCAGGCAAGGAAAAGCACGTTGTGCTGCAGCAGCGGCAGCTCCCCTATTCTGCAAGCACTAGGGCGGGGGCTCAACCTCAGCCTGCTCACTCCACCCCTTCCTCCAAGCCCCCACCCTTAACCTGTCTCTCTTCCTCCCCCACTCTTCCCCCTTTACTCTGTACCTGCATCCTCGCTCCTTTCCCTCCCTCTCCTGCCTCCTGCTCAGGGCAAGCCAGCTGATTGCTGGGCAGGAGGCAGGGAAGGGAGGGGAGGATGTACCATATCCTCACTCCTCCCCCCTGCCTCCTGCCAGCAGCAATCAGCTGGTTTGTGGCATTCAGGAGGGAGTGGGAAGAGCAAGGACTCAGCACGCAGCTTCCCCCCTTCCTCTCCGCCCACAGCAATCAGCAAGTTTGTGGCATTCAGGAGGCAGAGGAGGGAGGGGGAGCCTGCACACAGAATCCTCACTCCTCCCCAGTCCCTCCTGAATGCTGCAAGACAGCTGATTGCTGCACGCAGGGGGAGGAGGAGGAAGGCGCTGATCTGTGGGGTCTGTCGTCAGACGTGAGGCACTGTGGCGGGTTGGGGAGGGAACGCAGGATGCTGCCAGCTGTGCACAAAGTAGGCAGCCTAACAACGTTATAGTGAAGCATTGCACAACTTTAAATGGAGCATGTTCTGTAACTGAGCAGGGGCATAAGATTGAAACAACAGTGTGGAGTTACTGTAGTTAGTTTACTCAATACATGTTAGCCCCTGATAATTTTATCATCACAATAAAAAGGGATTCTGAACTTTTCAAAAATGTGGGTAAATTTCATCACTGCACACTCAGGTTTCAAGCTTCACAACGGTTTTATGGTGTGCCACTTTCATTCAAGTCATAAGGAGTAAGGCAACTGTTGCTGTTTGGCAAGGTATTACATGTAAATTAAAAGAACATTATCAAAATATAGGAAGTTTTTTTGTATTTTTAAATAGAAAAATTATGCCAAAGTCCTGCTTCCTTTGGGATAATTACCCTGAGGGATCTGGGGTGCTCACAATGGATCACAAGCTAAAGATGAGTCAAGTGCGTAACACTGTTGAAAACAAACAAAACAAAACAAAACAAAAAAAAAAAACCCCAAACCCTGCAAACATCATTCTGGGATGCATTAGCAGGAGTGTTGTAACCAAGACAAGAAGTAATTCTTCCACTTTACTTTATGTTGATTAGGCCTCAATTGGAATATTGTGTCTAGTTCTAGGCACCACATTTCAGGAAAGATGTGGATAAATTGGAGAAAGTGCAGAGAAAAGCAACAAGAAGGATTCAAGGTTTAGAAAACATGACCTATGAGGGAAGATTGGTGGAAAAAAACCCTGTTTGTTTTCTCTGGAGAACAGAAGATGGGCAGGAGGTGGGGAGGATAATAGTTTTCAAGTACATAACAAGTTGTTTCAAGAAAGAGGGAGAAAATGTGTTCTCTTTAACTTCTGAGGATAGAACAAGCAGCAATGGGCTTAAACTGCAGCAAAGGTGGTTTAGGTTGGATATTAAGAAATGCATACTAACCGTCAGGGTGGTTAAGCATTGGAATAAACTGCCTAAGGAGGTTGTGGAATCTCCGTCATTGGAGATTTTTAAGAGCAGGTTAGACAAATACCTGTTAGGTATGGTCTAGCTAATACTTCAGTCTCCTGCACTCTTGGCAGGACTGACTAGATGATGACTCATGGTCCCTTACAGTCCTACAATTCTAATTTAGCTACTCATTAATGTATTGGCATACAGGCAAAATAATCCAACAGCAGACAGTATGCACGATGAAAAACAATGTAAAGCCTAAATATTAGTTCTATTATTTCTTTGTCCTCTATTTAAAAATATCACTTAATGTTCCCAATACACTCTCTCAGGGCAAAGTGAATATTTAAAAATTAGTTTCAAAATGTTAAAAATTTAAAAGGAAATTACTGAATATTAGAAAATCTGGGTGTCCTCAGCTGTCTGTAGAAGCCAAATGCCATACAAATTTGACTTTAACATTGCTTCAGTTTATGGAAATATAACTGGTTCTAGTCATAAACTGAATTCACTGAGACCTCTTATCTGATGTGAAATTGTGAATTTTGACAAATTCATGTTATGATTACTTATGTTTGGTTCTTCTTTGTTCCCTCCACCTCAGTACCAGCTTGCGAAACTGAACTAACAGATGCAAATATTTGTTTTAATTAAAAAAGTTTAAAGACATAAACTAACATTCTCTAATTGGCTGTGAAAATTTATTCTCTAACTGGCTGTGAAAATTTATTGACAGAATATAACCAAGTATGAATATGCCTAATAAATGCAAAAAATATGACTCAGATCCAAGTTAGACAATAATGAGTCTATTTTGTTGCTATTGTACAGTAACGAACAAGCAGCAATGCAAGACTCTTTATTAAGCCTTCTCTAGACTAAAACCATACAGGGGCTGTAGACACGCCTGAATATCTGTTAAAGGATTTTGTTTCAACTTCTTGATGTCTTCCATTTGCACATCACAAGACACCAACTAGAAATTATGGGTTTGATTCAAAGCAAGAATAACTTTTACATTTGGACTTCCATGCTTTTTCAGTTATAGATGTTTTCTAAAATGGTATGTAATATTTACTCCTGGGGGAATTCTGCATCACTGCACATTCACAGAATTCATGTCCCCCACAGATTTTGTTTCCATGCAGAAAAATGAATTCGGATGGGGAAACAAAGTGAACCCAACACACTCCTCCCCAGCAGTGAAGGCAGGTTGATTCAAGTACCTTGAGCAGCCAGTAGAGATGTAAATCACTGCTCCATTAACTGTTTGTTACTGACCTTTCTGGAGATGGTCAGTAGCCAACATAAATTGTGAGTCTGATTCACCGGCCCTCACTTGCTCTTCAGTTGCCTAGTAATATTCAGCATATGGCTGCATATATTTGTTGACTAATAACTAGAAATAAAGGGTCAAACATAGCTACATTACTATTAAGCAAGGGGTTGTGGGAATTTTCTCCAATGTTCCCCACTCCCATTCTCCAGCCATTGTATTGTAGTTTAAATAAATTATCAAAATAATTGAAACCAGCACGATCATATTATGTTATTTTGACAAATAAAATATGCAGAATTTTGCAAAATTTCAAAATATTGTGTGAAGAATTAATTTTTTGGTGCAGAATTCCCCCATGAGTAAGTATTCATTGTTACTAAGAGTGATTAACTACTTGTTGCTCCTGTAAAGAATGTTTCTGGGATCAATTCAATTGCCAAAAGATGGGGTTAGTACATGAGAAATGAGGCAGAGGGAGAGAAGATAGCTGCCTATTCAAAGACATTCACAAGAAACAAAATTTGTTCATCAGATTAAGTCTTTTGCTCCTGGTCTAGAACAAGCTCACAAAGGAGATTTAGGTTAGACACTAGGACAAACTTTTTAACTGGATGGATAATACCACCATAATAGATTCCTAAAGGAAGTTCTGGAATCCGTGTCATTGGCAGTCTTTTCAAGAACAGATTAGACAAACCCCAGTCAGGGATGGTCTAGGTATATTTGTGGTCCTGCCTCAGCACAAGGAGATGGGCTATGTGACTTCTAGAGGTCCTTTCCAGCCCTACATTTCTAGGACTCGGTGTTATCCTGTAGCATCAGCAGGAACACTGGCACTAGCCCACATCCTACCAGCTCCTGACTGGCTTTCTTTAAACCATGGAGCATGGCTTCACTTGTTGATCCCTTCTTTGCAGCAAAGAACAACCTCTAATTTGGGATCTCCTGCAACCCAGGCACCCAGGATTCACCCCAATAAGATGACATTTGAGCAGCTGCATTTCAGACCCAATGTCCTGGACCAGCTCCCAAGATTGCATCCCTGCACAGCAGGGTGAATTTGATTTAAATCAAATTGATTTAAATCATGATTTAAATCACTAGTCAGGAAAACTTGACTTAAACATGGTTTTCTACATATAAGTGCTTTCTTGTTGGTTGTTATAACCTTAATACATATTCTTCACAACTCAGAGATAGATGTAGGTTTCATTTTTAGGAGGTACACACTACATTTTTAAACTGTGATTTATCTTGAAAACTTTTCAGATTAGTTTTACATCTATATCAGAAAATGAATGATTGCTTATTTCATTTACCATAGATAATTGAAGCAGATATTTATGAAGTCACTGGGAGGTGAATTCTCCAATTCAACAGGTTAATCGTTAATTTTGGAGGATTTTCTTGACATGTTGTATTAGAAGGACAACATCACCAGACAGACATTTCAATTGTTTTATTTAACATAAGAACATAAGAACATAAAAAGTTAAAAAGTTTAGGGACATAAAAACATAAGAACATAAACAAGAACTAAAACAACGTTAAATATTCTGGATTTTCTTCTTCAATGGCAAACACTTAATATTTTAACAAAACAAGCATATGTTCCTCGTTTCTATTCACTGAACATTTTGAAATTTTGCACTTTTAGAGAGAGGTAAGGGACTGACTGTGTACACAGATTTGCAAAGGGACAATAAAGTTGAGGTCTGTTATTTCTCACCTCCATATATTGTTTATTTAAAAACATTTTTGCTGTTAATAAGCATGTTAACTCTGAAGACAAAAATCCACAGTTTGAGAACTGCAAAACTAAGCATCTCTGATAACATCTTCTAGACTGAGCACTGAGTCCCATTGGGTAGATAGAAAGATTAACCTAAATAATCTATACAGAAGCCTGTGGAACTTCATAAGATTGAGTCCCTAATCTATGAACTATTGGAACTCATTTACAAAACTTTTCTTAAACATGACATGAATATATTGTCTCATACTATAGAATTAGAATTTATAATCCCTATTCCATGGTGAGATATCTTTGAGCTATAATATATCTATATTTAAATGTTTTTTTCCCTCTAAAAGCATATAAAAATCTGATTTAAATTAAAAAAATTGGATTTTATTTTTATTCTTATCCATCCTGCTGCACAGCACTTTTAACCTCCCTCTCTTCTTCTGCAGTCCTAGGGTTTGTCTACACATTTTTGAACTTGAAGAAATTGATAGTAAGTTAACTTGAGCTAGCTATCATGAATGTACACACTAGTCTGGACACTCCAGAGTTGTTTGTGATTTACCCTAACCCAGGGTAAAAATGGACTGACTAGACGAGCACCAGGAGTAAAGCTGGAATGATCCAACTTGTTACTGGGGAAAAAACAGCATGTCTGTTGCAACCATGAATCATACAGAACTTCACAAGTAACTTCTATACAGAACCTGAGATCTCAGTATTTCACATCTGTAATGGGGTGAGGAGTCCCGCTGCACACTCACTCCATAACAAGTGATCCCCTTAAAGTAGATTCACACAGTGAGGGGAATGGAGAGGCATGAGGACATCCACAGCTCCTATGCTATTGGGTGCAATTCACCTAAACTGAGTATTTAGCTAAGAACTCTAACTAGCTGATACAACAAACAAACAAACAAACAAAAAGACAACTATTTAAATGCCAATATCTCCATAAGATATGTATAACTGCAGATTAAGCATAGTATTCTTTTAAAAACTAAAATATGGGCTAACCACAGTGTTTAAACCAGACATCTCAATTTCCATTTATAAAACTGCAAGCAGAAGCACTGAGGACTGGAAAACCAAAAGTTGGTGTGATATAAATAAAGACACACATAATATAGAAAAAAACACATGATGAAAATAATGATTCTCCTATGAAATCACTATTTCTTTCAACAAATATATAAAAGGACTTCCTAACTGTGCCTGTGCCACTCCACTGCCCACCATAATTTGTAACCTGTGCATCTGTCATGCATGCTTCAGACATATTGACCAATCTATCCCTACTATCATAAAATTAGTGGCTTCTATGAAAATGCTATGTGGTTGAGCAGAAATTGCTACTAATACCACACTTATCCTACTACGACCATGAATCATCAAACCTGAGCCACTTCCTTATCCATTTTCCTTCTGCCACTTGTAGTTTTTACACATTTGTTTTAAACTGTCACCATATAAACACCACTTTCTGCCTTAATATTCAAAGGCAATAGCAAGTCACTCAATTAGCTGTGCCAAAAGAATGTTTGACTTCTGGTGTATTAGACTAACACCATTAAAACATGAGGACACTCCAATAAGACTTTTAGAGACAAGCATCTACAAGAAAAATATAAACCTGTTATGCCAGGAAGTTCCTCTCTTTTCACAAACTGCCCAATCTGAATGATGACCAATTCAAAAGGGACACTCGTGTTTTAGTGCAGCGCTTCACAAACCGGGTCCGCGGACCATTAGGAGTCCATAAGGGTACTCCAGTGGATCCTCTGGCTCCTCTGATCAACTCCTCCCGTTCCCTCCCAGTGCCTCCTGCATGCCAGGGAACAGTTGTTCCATGGCATGCAGGAGTTGCTGGGAGGGAAGGGGAAGAGCAGGGATGAGGCATGCTCAGGGAGGGGCGGAACTGTGTCTGGGGCCACCAACCCTGCTGATCAACTTCTCCCTCACCTTCCCAATGCCTCTTGTATGCTGGAGAACAGTTCAGTGATGTGCATGAGGCACTGGAAAAGAGGTGGAGGAGCGGGAACCGGGCACATTTGCCATTTGGGAGAGGGAATGGAGGGGAGCCTTGGGGGAAGGAGTGGAGTGAGGATGAGCAGGAGACTTGGAGGTCTGTGAAAAATTTTAAATAAATGGGGGTCCTTGAGTTGGCAAAAGTTTGAGAACCACTGTTTTAGTGGGATACAGTACCTCTCTCACTAAGAGGATTAAAACCCAGCTCTCTGAAGGGTTACCACCAAAACTACAACAAAAATCAGAAAGAGAAATACTCACAGGTCAGGGAAATTATTGTCAATTAGGTTAAGAGGAGGCCACCTAGCATGAAAAAAAAACAACCACCCACATTCCTCACCAGGACATCAAACACTGGAATAAGAATTCAATTTTGACTACTTTCATCCCTTCCTTTTGGATATCGCTGCATAAAGGTCACTTATAACAAAAGCTTCATTTTGTCATTATTCCTGTGGTTATCTAATGTAGTCTGGACAATGAGTTGATGTTGTGAAATACATTTTCACTATTTGTACCAGTGTGAAATGCATCTCTACCTGATTATATGTGTTAAATGTTTTCAATTTCCAAAATTCAAAATCACTTTTTTCAACCTATTCCAATTTAAAATAATTTGAGATTAGTTTATAATCTGGTCACTTCAACAGTAATTGGTGCTAAAAACTGGAAGAGGTGGAATACAAAAAATGTGCCATTTTACTATTGGGCATTCATATGACTATTGGGATATAGTATGAATGCCCATATGACTACTATTGGGCATTCATATGACTATTGGGCATTCATATGACTATTCATAATTTAGAATTAGAAAACCAGAATGTGCATTCAATTCTATTGTTTCCAATGTTTAAGGAATTAAAATTTCTATTCAATACTCCTCACACTTCCCACAAAAAAAAAAAAAAAAAAAAAGTTGAATGTACATAGAACGATCAACTTAAAATTAGGGCTGTCAAGCGTTTAAAAAAATTAATTGTGATTAATCATGCAATTACAAAAATTAATCGTGATCATTCAATTTATTGCACTGTTAATAATATAATACCATTTATTTAAAAATATTTGGATGTTTTCTACATTTTCAAATACATTGATTTCAATTACAACACAGAATACGTAGTGTACTGTGCTCACTTTATTTTTGATTACAAGTATTTGCACTATAAAAAAACCAAAAGCAATAGTATTTTTCAACTCATTTAACACAAGTACTGTAGTGCAAACTCTTTATCATGAAAGTTGAACATACAAATGTAGAATTAGGTACAAAAAACTGCATTCAAAAATAAAACAACATAAAATTTTAGACCATACAAGTCCACTCAGTCCTGCTTCTTGTTTGTCTGAGATTGGCTCAATAAGTTTGTTTACATTTGCAGGAGACAATGCTGTCCCCTTCTTGTTTACAATTTCACCTGAAAGTGAGAACAGGGGCATTCTCCTGCACTGTTGTAGCCAGCCTCGCAAGATATTTACATACCAGATGCGCTAAAGATTCATATGTCCCTTCATGCTTCAACCATCATTCCAGGGGACATGCATCCGTGCTGATGATGGATTCTGCTTGATAACAATGGAAAGCAGACTGGATTGACACATATTCACACTCATTATCTGAGTCAGAGGCCACCAACAAAAAGCTGATTTTCTTTTTTGGTTGTTCAGGTTTTGTAGTTTCTGCATTAGAGTGTTGCTCTTTTAAGACTTCTGAAAGCATGTACAACACCACGTCCCTCTTAGATTTTGGAAGGCACTTCAGATTCTTAAACCTTGGGTCCAGTTCTGTCTTTAGCAATCTCACATTGGTACCTTCTTTGTGTTTTGTGAAATCTGCAGTGAAAGTGTTCTCAAAATGAAGATGTGCTGGGGTAATCATCCGAGATTGCTATAACATGAAATATATGACAGAATGCGGGTAAAGCAACAGCGACATACAGTTCTCTCCTCCAGGAGTTCAGCCAGAGAAAAAAATGTGTTAATTAAATTCAACAAGTGTCATCAGCATGGAAACATGTCCTCTAGAATGGTGGCCGAAGCATGAAGGGGCAAATGAACATTTAGCATATCTGGCATGTAAATATACCTTGCAATGCTGGCTACAAAAGTGCCATGGGAAAGTCTGTTCTCACTTTCTGGTGACACTGCAAATAAGAAGAGGGCAGCATTATCTCCTGTAAATGTAAACAAATTTGTTTGTCTTAGCAATTGGATGAACAAGAAGTAGAACTGAGTGGACTTGCAGGTGCTGAAGTTTTATCTTGTTTTATTTTTGAGTGCAGTTATGTAACAAAAAAAAATCTACATTTGTAAGTTGCACTTTCATGACAAAGAGATTGCACTACAGTACTTGTATGAGGCAAACTGAAAAATACTTTCTTTTGTTGATCATTTTTGCAGGGAAAATATTTGTAATAAATATAATATACACTGATTTCAATTACAACACAATAAATATGAAAATGTATAAAACATCCAAAATATTTAATACATTCCAATTGGTATTCTATTATTGAACAATGCGATTATAACCGTGATTAATAATGATTACTTTTTTGAATTAATTGTGTGAGTTAACCGCAATTAATCGACAGCCCTACTTGAAATGTATGCATTGTACAAAAGAGCTCTGTTTCAAAAGGTGATTTGTAACAATGACTGTAGTGCCTCTTTTCCTCTTACTGGAGAGCCTTTGAGAGGTCAAATTCATTAAATCTACCCTCCTATCCAGCACCAGTTCAGTGAGCCAAGAGACTGCACTGAGCAGTGAGAGAAATAGTACTTGAAAATCCCTGCTCCCTTTGTCCAAAGATTTGGGGTGTCAGTCACACAACATATTCCAACTTCATCACAATCCCAGAGACTGGCCACAAACAGAGCAGCAGCTCTCTCTCTGTTATATGCAGCTCAACTGACTTAAGAGTGCACTGTTGCTTGGGGCCAATGTGTATATTGCAGTATACCTGTTACATCCTTGGCCCCTTTAATAAGGGTAAGAATTCTGGGAACTATAATTCCTCTGAATGGGCTAGGTGTCCTCAATGGAGATTATCTCCCAGAAAGATCACATGTTTAAGGGGATCATTCTACTAGCACTGCTATATCAGACCATTATTGCAGAGACCAAACTAAAGCATAGCTCACTCCAGCCAAGCTCAGAAAAGGAAGACTTCCCCCACAGCTCTCGCCTTCTTCATAGTGAGATCTTACTGCCAGACTGCTTCCAGTTCTTCACAGCACTCCCTCCCTTATGGGGCCCAGTTCTGACCCCACTTAAAATGGACAGTAATACTCCCATTGGCTTCAATGGTAAAAGGATTTGGTTTATGGTGTGCTGAGAGGAATTCATCAATTTCCATTGCTATTACCTTGAAAATCCCTACACAGATCCTTCAGCTAGCCAATGGGGAGGGTTAACCCCTGCTCTGCCAAGTGCAAGATGCCAGATCCTTGGCAGAGCAGTGCTGCTGTATCAACACACTGTCACCTCTCCCTCAGATAACCGCAAAGGAGGAATGTCCTCGGGAAAGGGAACATGGCTAGGGCATCTGTACGCCTTAGCAATCCCCAGCTCCCAGAATGGCCCCTTTGGGACCATGAGCAGTTAACATAAATAGAGGAGTTTTAAACTACATTTGCCAGCACACATGCCCAGACCCCCAACTTTACATCATCTCCCTCCTAGGAGGATCCAGACAGAGGCCAGACTGGAAAACCTGGCCCTGGGTGAGGCACAAGAATGTCAGGTCACTCTAGAGTTAGCAGAGAGACAGTCTTGCGAGCACTAAACATTGTTCATCTTTTTCATTTTTAGAGTTTGTTATTCTGTAATTCTGGAAATGGTTCCAGTGGTTCAGCAAGAAAAAAAGATCCATAAATACTTGAGAAAGCATACATTTTCATTCAGTTGAGGCCTGCTGTATACACACAGACAGAAAAGCCAGCTCATTACACTGCAATTCATATTTGGACCATTTATATTTGGAAGATAATAGTTTTCTGACAAAATACATTAATAGCCAAATGCTAGCTCAATCATCATTACTGCCTCCTTTACTGCTCAGTTTTTACACACTGCTTTAAAAAAAACAGAGATTGCATGACTGACACTCTAAATTTGTAATTAAAATACATTTTTATATGTTCCCTTGAGATACAGTCCTTTTTTATTGCTGGAGTGCATATTGAAAGTTATCTGTAGCATCCTAAATCATTGTAAAAAAAGAAAAAAAAAGCAACCTTCTGCAGTTAATCAGAAGTTCTAGAAAGGGATGAGGACTGTGTAGCGTGTGAATAGGGAGCATAAGTTTCAAGTGATTTCCGGTATATCTGACACAAGGCATTTTGACCTTGATTGCATGCTAGATATGCACAGTCTTCCAGTCACACCAGTTAGCTAGCTTTCCAAACAGGATTCAAGTATGCGGAGGCTAAATGGCTGTTCCAACAAAGAAAGAGTACCCCAAAACAAGTTACTCACCACCTTCAATACGTTTAAGAGAAATTAACTTTTTAAAAGTGAAATGGACATACTAATTCTGGTGACAGAGACTCACTGACAGTTCTGTGGGTGGATCCTGGTTTAAGTGGGCATAGCTCCACTGACTCAATGAAAATTTACAGCAGCCGAGAATCTGCCTCTTGGAGCCTACATGGACTGGTACTAACAAGGCAGAGCAGTGAAATCATCCTTCCCTACCTCTGTTCTACCTATGCCCCTTACTCCTGTCCTGAAGACACTGTCCAAAGAGGTTTGGTCTTCATACCCTGCACAGTTCCATCTCTTTACTGAGACTATCAACCAGCTGGTAATTAGCATGTATTATGATTGTAGCTTTTGTGATGTATTTCGTGTCCCTGACACCTAGAAACCGGACTGGAACAATCAACAATCAAAGTTGTGTCAATATTCAAAAAGAATGAACAGGATGACTCAGGTAATTATAGGTCTGACACTGATCCCAGACAAAATAGAGTGCTGATACAGGTTGTGATTAATAAAGAATTAAAGAAGGGTAATATAATTTATGCCAATCATCCTGGGTTTATGGAAAATAGATCTTTTTTTAATAAGAGTTCAAGTTTCATTAATAAAGTATAGTGTTGATGCAGTAGATCTGTGTAAAGCATTTGATCTGGTACCACAAAATATTTTGATTAATAAACTAGAACAAAAACAGTTCAACATGGCCAAAATTAAATGAACTAAAATCTGGCTAAATGATAGGTCTCAAAATTTAATTGTAAACAGAGGATTATCTAGTGGATGTGTTTCCAGTGGAGTCCCGCAGGGACTGGGTTTTGGCTTTATGCTATTTAATATTTTTATCAGTGACCTAGAAGAAACAGAAAATCATCATTCAGAAAGTTTGCAGAGGACACACAGATTGGGGAGAGTTGAAAATAATAAAGGGGACAGGCCACTGGATCACTTGCAAGCTGATGCAAGCAAACAATATGCACTTTAATACAACCAAAGGTAAATGTCTACGTCTATAGACAAAGAATGTAGGCCACACTTATGGGATGGGAGCTATTCTGTGAAGCAGTGATGCTGAAGAGGACTTAGGGGTCATGGTGGCTAAACAGCTAAACAAAAGGTCCCAGTATGATGCTGTGGCCTAAAAGTGCTATTGCAATCACTGAACGAATAAACAAGGGAATTTCTAGCAGGAGTAGAGAGGTTATCTTATTTCTGTATTGGGTACTAGTGTGACCATTGCTGGAAGACTGTCCAGTTCTCAAGTCCACATTTCAAAAAAGGATGTTGATAAATGGAGAGAGTAAAGAGAAGAGCCACGAGAATTACTGAAGCTTTAATCTATTTAGCATATCAAAGAGAATGTTAGGGAGTTATTGATCAGTCTATGCACTCACATGGGGAACAGAAATTTGGTAATAGAGGACTCTTCAGTCTAGCAGACAGAGATATAACAAGATTCAATGGCTGGAAGCTGAAACTAGACAAATTTAAACTAGAAATGAAGCACACATTTTTAATGAGGGTAATTAACTACTGGAACAATATAGCAAGGACTGTGGTGGATTCTCCATCACTGGAAATGTTAAAGTCACAACTGGATGTTTTTCTAAAAGATATGCTCTAATTCAAACAGGAATTAGTTCAAGTAAGTCCTATGGTCTATGTTATCCTGGAGGTCAGACGAGATAATCACAATGGTCTCTTCTACCCTTAAAAATCTATGAAAAACAACACCTTCTCATGAACATCTAATTAAAAATCTAATAGTTCATCTTGAGGGAGGTAAACCAAAACTTTTCAATTTAACTTTATAGAGCATGTGTGATCAGCTAGCTAGGAACATAAGATTAAAAGCATATGTGAAACCCAAAGGTGACCACCAGTAAAATTTAAGCATAAAGATGATTTGAACAAATAATCATGCAACTAAAGTGAATCAGCATAAGAAAGTAAATACAAAAGAAACCTTGTATATGAATTGGAAATTAGATAACATAAAATAAGAGAGAGAATACGGTATTCAGCAAGAATGAAGGTTTAAATAAGATGTGCAATATAACAACTATTGTACATAATACTGGCTATTTCTCAACTGAGTGGCAATTAAAATTAACAAGGCACATATTAAGTGGAAAAAATGTATAACTGATAGGTCTGTAATTTTAACTGGGAATCATCATCAAGTGTGTTCATTTCCAGTGGGGTTCTGCAGGGGCTGGTTCTTGGCCCTACACTATTTAACATTTTTATCAGTGACCTGGAAGAAAATTGAAAACCACCACTGATAAAGTTTGAGGACACAAAAATTGGGGGAGTGGTAAATATTGAAGATGATGAGTCACTGATACAGAACAAACAATATTAATTTTAATATGGCTAAGTGTAAATATATACACATCTCAGAACAAAGAATATAGGCCATACTTGCAGGATGGGATCCTCTATCTCGAGAAGCAGTGACTCTGAAAAAGATTTGGGGGTTTAGTGGATAATCAACAGAACAAGAACCCCAGTGTGATCTTGGGATGAATGAAAAGGGAAACCTTTACTGGGAGTAAAGGAGGTTATGTTACCTCTATATTTGGCACAGGTGAGACCACTGATGGAATATTGTGTCCACTTCTGATGTCCACAATCTAAGAAAGATGTTGATAAACTGGACAGTGTTCAAAGAAGAGCCATGAGAATGACTAAAATATTTAAAAACATGCCTTATAGCAGAGGTCCCCAATCTGTGCGGCGTACTTCTTTAGAGGGGCTCCGAGGAACATTTGAGGGGGGGCAGTTGGAGCTTGGGACAGCCCACAGCTGTGGCCCAGACACTGCCCTCCTTATTCCTGTCCACATATTCTCCTCCAGATCCATGTCCCCCACTCCTGGCCCCAGTTCTGGGGGGTGCAGACAGGGCCAAGGGGTGGGAGCATGAAGTTAAAAAGTTGAGGGACCACTGCCTTATAGTGATAAACTAAATAGACTGAGCTCTTGGAGTCTAACAAAGATGGTTAAGGCACTGACCTATTATGTGACTTTGGGCTAGCAGCCTGTAGCATCATGCTGGGGACATTACACCACTCTGAAAAGTGAGTGTTGTATCCTTGAGGGCAGCAGTTTTAGGAAGAAATCACTTGGGACACAGATAGCTATTAACCTTAAAAGCAGCCATTTATTACCACACACTGACTAACCAAACCAGCCAAAACTGGCGGGCTATCCCCTAACAATCTAACTCAGTTGCCATAGCAACAAGGTTATATTACCACAACAACCACATACACAACAGTGAGAATATAAAATAAGAATAAAACAGCATACAGTATAAATACATTTACATGCGGATGTAGGAAGTTAAGCCGTCACGACTGCGTATTAACAGGACCATGCTGAAATATCTAAAGATATCTATACACAATCAAATCGATGAGAATCAAACAATTTTGAAATTTATTAACACAGATTACATATATATTACATGCAACAAGAGTCCACAATTATATATAATCCTTGGCTCGAAAAAGTCTCTGTGATTCACTTAGAAAAAAAAACACCATTATTTTCTGCTTTTTTGGCTCGCCTTTTTTTTTCTTTTTTATGAAGTCATCTATGGCGAATGACAGAATGATTTCGATAGTTTCCACATTTTGCTCTTCCATAAATCTTACAACAGTTTCTACAGCACTCATGGCTTCTGTGGGCAAAATTTTGATCTTTTCAACGACATCCTCGTCATTATTAGAATTCTCGCCATCACTTTCGCAGTATGACATATTAACAGGCTGCAAGGTTATTTCTTCCTTGGACAGAAATTCTGAAATCGGGCAATCTTCATCCACTTCCAGCCACTTGGTAATGATCTCCAGTGATGTATCCAAACTAAAACCTTTTTTAATTTGAAAGAGAAGTTTACCTTTATCCTCTTTTGTCTGTGTGCATGTTTGTAGGACATCTTCCGAAAACCCTTCAAAGTCTGGCTCTGAATCAGTGCCACTGCTGGATTTTTCCGAGTCTGAGAGTCTTTAACAGACAAGGCATCACTGAGAGCCTTCATTCAGTAGTTTTCAATGGACTTTTGTTTTACTCCATCCCAAGCTTTTGAAAGTAAATAAATAATTTCCTTCATGTTTAATGGTTGCAGGAATTCAGAAATTCCTGAAGACATGCATGACACGATCACCAAAATCAGCTCCAGTTGATAATAGTTTTTAAAATTCTGAATAATGCCCTGGTCTAAAGGTTGAATTATTGATGTTGTGTTGAATGGTAGGTATAGCACTCGAATTTTTCCATCACTGGATACTAGTGATTCGGCTGGAAGATGGGCTGGACATAGTCAAGTAGCAAAAGGGCTTTGGCTTTGAGTTTCTTCGACCGCAGATGCTTACGAACAGCTGGAACAAAGCTGTTGGGGAATCGGTCATCAAAAATCTGTCTCATCATCTAAGTATTTTTGCTGTTGGCATATATTACTGGCAGTTTGGCTCTGTTGAGGTGATTAAAGCGGCCAGAGAGAAGAGGGGCAAGCTTATGGCTGCCCGTCTTATTACTACATAAAAGAAGATTCACACAATCTGTTTAAATCCAGCTGTTTTCTGTGTCTCATAATTAAAGGCTAAAGTCTTATCAGGTAGCAGTTTTGCATATAAAGCTGTTTCATCACAATTATAAAGTTGTTCTTCGTAGTAGCCTTCATTTTGTAAAATAGATTTTAACTCGGAGGGAAACGTGTTTGCGGCCGATTCATCAGCAGAATTGATATTTTGATATTTCATTGGCAGAATTGATATTTTGGACAAAGCCATTCAGATTAGATTAGTTTTTAGCCATTCTCGGGGAGTAGATTCAGCAATCCCAATATCTTTTGAAACTCTGGCCTAGGTTTCTCCACTATTTACTTGATCTATTGCAGCTAGCTTATCTTCTACAGTGTAGTAACGTTGACGCTTTCCCTCGGCCATTATATTAGGAAGAGGAAACACCAGTAGGCCTACAATACGTTTCCGCTCCACACTTCCTATCGATTTCTAAGTCAGTTCCTGTACCGCATGTTAATGAGTCTCGCATGTTGAATAGGCAGCATTGGGAGGCATGACGCTACCGCGCGTTAAGCGGATTTGCGCATAAATAGGTCTGTACTGTACATGCAGCCCAACTCTCTGTGCCATTCCCAGCTGTTAATAGGTCTCCCAGAGGAGGACTCCATATGAAGAAGGTGCATGGCATGCCAGAGTCTGTGTTCTGCACACATGCATACTCAGTAGCACTGCTTTCAAAAGTGGCAATAGCTCTAGAAA
The DNA here is from genome assembly GCA_007922305.1 of Dermatemys mawii. Taxonomy (NCBI): domain Eukaryota; kingdom Metazoa; phylum Chordata; order Testudines; family Dermatemydidae; genus Dermatemys; species Dermatemys mawii. The sequence goes on from ML677352.1 coordinate 31,079,725, forward strand.
TGTTCTTCTGCATTAGGATAAGATTCAAAGAGTGCCAAGTCCAGAAAGTCTTTCAGCTTCCACAGCTCAGTATATGCAGAAGCTAATTTCTGCTGAATAAAACTTTGGAAGATTAAACCTCAAATGCAAAAAAGAGAAAGAAATACTCAAATACTGCAAACAAAGTAAAACTGTCCAATCTACCAAGCCAAATTGAATGCTGGATTATAAGCAATAAAAACCTCAAATGTGCTAAACAGGCTATAGGTTTTTCATTAAATCTGACAATATGATAGACAAGACACAGTCCCTTAACTTGAAAGAAAAGTGAATGAACATTCAAACTTAAATACCATTCCCAGGCTGAAAATTATCTGTGTCATTTCTCTAGAGAAGAGCTTCCCCTCCAATATGTTTTTTGTCCAGATGTCTTTCCTTGGAGTGACAATTGTGCTTCTCCTTAGCTGTATGTAGTATTGTTCCACAGCATCAGACAAAAAAATTTGATTCTTTTACAATAGTTCTTAAAAATATTCACTGACTAAAAACCAAATTACAGAAGTTTTTCATCTATTATGTTTAGAAGTGACACCTCTGATTAGTATAACAAAGAAATTAAAGAAGCATTTTCCCTCTTTATCATGAGTATTTGACACCACTTTGTGTATAGTTAGCTTCACTGTTTCCACTGTGTATTCAATTAGTCAGTTTCCTCTTTTATTTTTTACAAAACAGATGAGGAAAGAGGGTTTTTTTTAAAAAAAAACAAGGAAACATGGTTGCAACAGCGGGTTTCAGAGGTAAAAGCCATAGCTGAAATGCCTAAATCATTTTTTAACATTGGCTAGATGCTTCATAATAAATACTACTTATTGTCCATTAAAAGTCTTTACCAAATTTTAGCTAGGTACCCAGTGCTAGATGATGTATTTCAAGCTTACATTACAATATCCCAATACCAGACATTAAAAAATAATTAAATCTGCCATGAATCTGAGAGGTAGCCATGTTAGTCTGGATTTGCAGAAGTGACAAAGAGTCCTGTTGCACCTTATAGACTAATAAAAAGTATTGAAGCATAAGCATTCGTGGGCTAATACCCACTTCGTCAGATACCCACGAAAGCTTATGCTTCAATACTTTTGTTAGTCTTTAAGGTGCCACAGGACTTTCTGTCGTTTCTGTAAATCTACCATGAATGTGCTGTACACGCTTTTTCTTTCTTTCTTTCTTTTTTTTAATTGAGACTATTGGGCTGTCTGAAGCTCAGTTTCAACTTGGGTAAGAATTTTGCCTGAATTAAAAAAAATGAACTGAGTAAGGACATTAGGATTTGGCCCAATATTTTTATTACCGGTTAATGGAGAAAGGAGGATCTCTCTGCATTATTTAGGGTGAGGCAATAATACTGTGAGTTAGATCCTGCCCATAGCGTAAGGCAAGAAACCATGGAGAATCTCTTACCTCTCCTTCTCACTAATGTAATCAGTGTGGAAGGGTGTATACAGGAGTACTCTAAGGAGGACCAGTAAATATAAAGACACAGACACCACATGCATGTTCCCCTCTAGCCAGCAGGCCATGGTGACGTCTGGCCCCAAGTGATCCAGTGTACGTGCTTCGAATCAGCAGAAAAAGGTAATTAGAAGTTACATATTTGTCCCATTTAGAGCTGCAGTAAAATATGCCCACTGTATGTAATCCCTTTGACATTCCCCATAAAAAACTGTCCATGCAGGGATGACAGGAATCCTGCAGCAGAGAATACAAAGTCATCAGTTCATGGTAGAGCTCAGAAGACATATAAGTACCCTCAGGATAAATCTCATATTTACAAAATTATCTGTTTAAAAGGACTAGTCAGACTTTATTAATCAAGCATCAAGTACCTACAACATGCAGCATATGTTCAATTTACAACAAATTCAGGGTCAGCTCTCCTGTCACTTATGCCAGGTGGATACTGGCATAATATAAATGGGACATCAGCCTCACCACATTTCTCTCATTTGAGAGTACTCTGATTTCTAGGGTTGGGTTGGGGTTTTTTTTTTGGTTAATAGCAATCGAGCTAAACTGGCACACTGAATAAAAGAAGATAGGATAATCTGGGCAGCCTCTTGCACACAATTCACCCAACTTAGCTGGTTCCACACATTTGCCTTTGCCACATAATAGACACTTTTCAAAAAACAGAGCCCTACATGTAACCCACTGCTCACTGTGTAATATGCATCCCACTCTGCCCAATACATAGAAGATATGGGACTTTTACGCACTCTAGCTATAAGGGTTGGGCTGTTTAACTAACTTTTTTCTGTGGTCCAACATGTTGGCCAAATTGGAGGTCTTCCCATACACACTGGACCCAGTTTCCATTCATCCCAATCTGTCACTCTTCCCTAAATACATTTTAAGCCAACATAAAAAGCATCAGTAAACACAAGTACTTTTAATAGACCAAATTCTGTTGTGCCATACTGAAAGAGCACACAACTCCACCTGATTGCATCATCAGCTGCACCCACTCAAGCCAGACTGAATTTAGCTCAATGGCTCCATAATAAATCACAATAAAAATAAAACATATGTGCCCATGTCTATTCAAATGGTTGTGCTTTATTTTCCATATGCAAGAAGTAAAAAAAAAATTATGTAAGAATCACCTAGTGAAAGGTATGCCTTATTTAAAACAAAACTAAAATATATGGGTTAGATTCTGATCTCAATTATATTAGTGTAAATCTGGAACAACTCCAGTTAAATCCATGGTGTTACAACAATGTAACCTAAACCGGAACTTGATCCTATAGTTTTTCATTAAAATAAAATTCTTAAAAAAGACGTTAAATATACGTAATATGTTGAAAGAGAAACACTGACATTATCTAAAATATAATACCCTGAATAATAAAATAGGTATTAAAGGTATAATCCTATCCTTATTGGAAGAATACAAGTAGGAGGAAGAGGAAGACAGTCAGCTGAAGAGAAGAAGAAATAAAGATAGTCTTATGTGCAAGAGCACTGGACAGGAACTCAAGTCAGGTCCAGTTCCCTGTTCTCCTATAGACTTTCCGTGTGGCCTTGTAAATCATGTAATCTCTCTGTCTCTCATATTACCAACAGTAGACGGGGGTTGATAACACTTCCTTTCTCCTATCCTTTGCCTGTCTTGACTATTTAGACTATAAACTCTTTAGGACAGAGACTGTGTGCCTATGCAGCATCATTCACAGTAAAATGCCAATTTTGATGGAAGCCTCTAGAGGCTACTATAACACAAATTACAGTAAGTGGAGGGGGCTGACAGTATGATCTGTACATGGGCCAGCCATCCTGCAGCTTCAGGTCCAGATGGCTCAGATCAGGCCACCACACTGTGCGGCTGAATGCTTTACATTTTTTCAGAGAAGTTAAACAGTGTACACTGAATTAAGAAGGCCAGAGACTTCTAACCAGCAGGATATTCGTCCTGTGGAAGTGGTGCACAGGCTAATTGGGTGTATCTCCTAACACACTCTTCGTTTCTGCAAATATTTGTGCTTGTCACTGAAATTTGTTTTCAGTAAACTCTTTGCCAGCAAAATTCCAATACACAACAACCTTAGAAAATGAATTCAACAGAGGTGTAAGTGTGACCAAATTAATTCATTCAAACATTGGCTCAAATAGGAGAACATTTTTGTATTTGTACTCTTGACGGGCTGGAGTTCCAGTCAATACAATCCAATGCCTTAAAAAAAAGTGGGGGGGACACCCATACATCACACCAACCAACTAGCTAACCAACCCATAGTTCTTACTGATAAACTTCCATGTTAACTATCCAGTTATGAAATATTACAATCATAGGACTGGAAGGGACCTCCAGAGGTCAAGTCCAGTCCCCTGCACTAATGGCAAGACTAAGTATTATCTAGACCATTTCTGACAGGTGTTTGTCTAATATTTAATCTGGTACTGCATGATACTTAGTTTTTCCTCTATGAAACATGGTATCATCAGAACATATTACAAAATACACTACTAAACTGCAACAATTACAATTTGCTAATTACTCTATTCTAATTTGCAATTAATCCCAAAGAACAAAGTAAACGAATCAATATTTTCAGATGACAGATTATTCTAAATCATTTCACACTATTAAATTATCACTTAAAACAAACATTTTGTTTTGCTGTTTACTTGTTGGAAACCCTTCTGAGAGGCAGTAATGATGTAATGTGAAGACTATTTAAGTCTGCAAATGCTCCAAACTGAAGACAAGAACCCACGAAAGTGCAGTGTAATGCCCTCTGATTTCAATGGTATTGCAATGGGAATGCTGATGGAATAAGGCACTTCTCAAACATTCAGGATACAAGAATCCCTATAAGATAAGATATATCAAGAGCAAGGATAGCAAATTTGGCTTTAAAGTCACTATCCAAGAAATAAATGCAACATTTAAATGAACACTATTTATTTTTAATCACTTATTGTTTATATTGATATAGTGCCTAAAAAGAGTCAGAGGCTTTCCAAACTTGTAGGAAGACAATCCCTGACCCAAGAGCTTAGTCTTTTCAAAGGCAAGGACAGACAAAGGGTGAAGAAAATAGATATGACAAACTGTACACACATGGCCAGGGTGATAGTTGGTACATCCTGGTTATGCCCCACAAGAGCAGAAGAGATATGCTACCTCTTCCTTAACTTCTTTTTTCCCAGTGAGGAATTGGGATATGACACAGCCACCTACACTGCCTAGATGAAGCACTGGTTTGCAGGTTAGACATTATTTATTTATACATAAATAAAAAAGTGCCCGAATGACTCTGGATACATTTTACGTAACCGAAACACCACATCTAGCTGTGTCTAAGTAACCCTGCAACCTGCCTTTAGTTCTCTGGGACCATTGGAAGCATGTGTCCTTTTGAATCATGGAAAGAGCTGAAAAACAGCTAAGGGATGGACTGTGCAAGAGGAGCATCCTCACTGAACAATGTCCTTGGATGGTGCAGGCTGTTTCCTCCTGCCTGGCTTACCAGCCTTTTTAAGGTGGGTGGAAAGAGGAGACAAGTCACAGCCCTACTTCTTCTTTACTCCTCTGGACTGTTTTCCATGCTGATGGGAGTGGTAGATGGGACTACAAGGACTGAGACTGGATCTGGTCTTGGCCTTTGCCCTGTATTTACGAGGCAGTCCTTAAGTAGGTTAAGTAATCCTGTTGTGAAAATATTTTACCACAAACAATAATAAAAAAGTCAATATTTTAAAATGTGCATCATTTTCTAAAGGCTGGGGTGAGGAAGCTTCTGGCAATAAGAAACAGCTTTCAAGTACACTGTGGCAAGTAGTTGAGGCTTGAACTTTGAGCTGCTTGTACTTTAACTGCTATTGTGTTTGGTTACTACTTTTCCCCTAAATGCCATAATTTTCTAAAGTTGTATTAAATTATCATTGTTTATGCAGAAGCTACAATGTAGTTTTGCTCTCTGAGGTTATGTCTTCACTACCTGCTGGATCGGCAGGTAACAATCAATCTCTTGGCGATCAATTTATTGCATCTCATCAAGACACGATAAATCAATCACCAACGGCGCTCCTGTCGACTCCGGAACTCCAGCTCGCCGAAAGGTGCAAGCTGGAGTCGACGGGGGAGTGTACTACTAACCGCTGCCGCCGTGAGGATGGGCTTTCAAGTACACTGTGGCAAGTAGATGCACCAACTTCAGCTATGTTTTTCACGTATCTGAAGTTGCGTATCTTTGGTCGACCCCTCCCCCTAGTGTAGACCAGCCCATAGTGGCAGAGAGCCAGCCAGCAAGCAGAAGGAACACACATTAAAACACTCTTTTCACAGACATTAGTGATGGAATCACTGATGGTGATAATAAAACTAATGTTTGCCCAAATGGAAAAGGACAAAATTTGTACAGATGATAATTAATCTTTAAGGTTCAAGGATGATTACATAAAATGGAGAGTAAATATATAGGCAGAGTGAGTGTACAGACTCCAAACACCATGTATTATCTATGCATGCAGTAAACTTAACAGAGGAAAAAAAAATACGGCCACACTTCTATAGACACTACTGAGGTTTGTGCACAACAGCTGTTGTGTAAATTTGTGGGATTAGAGAGGTCCAAGAGGTCACCCTCCATATTGGAAGGTAGAGCCTTGGACAGAGATTGAGCTGCATTTTCTCACTGTTGTTAAGTAATGATTATAAAAATAATGTAAGTGTTATACACATAGCTCTTAGTTTAATGCAAAGAACAACACAGTACTACACTGGGCATAAAACTCAGGATCTTTAGTGGTCTGTATCTTAAAGTAGTGGTCTGTATCTTAAAGAATCAATTCTACTAGCTAATATAGGGGGAGTGATATAGACACAAGCAGGTTTTGCTTTTCTGTGTAGGCGAAGGCAGTGGCGTATATGCAGACAAAACAGAACATTGCTTTTTATCATCCCCCCTATATGCATATTAATGACCAACTATGGGGAAATGTCATAGACATACCAACAACTGGTATTCTTTGTGGAACACACAGGATTTTGAACTGTTTGGATCCCCAGGAAAACCAGATTGGGAAAATAGCCAAATTATCTCAAGGACAAGAAAATCTATTGATCTATCTTTCCCCTGTAACTAATTTTAGATTACTTAATAGAAATAATGCAATCTCCCAAAGCAGCCTCATTACAGATTTGATCATATGCTGCTGAACAACAAGAGGCTGAGGAGAGAAAAACTGCTCATAAGATTTTACAGCGTCCAAGTTGTTTCTCAGTGTAAGCAAGGAACCTGCCATATGGATTTATACGCCAATTAACTTTTTCTGACAAACTAGGAAAGTTACGACAAGCCACATACAGAAAACTGATACATACATTTTCTGAATGGGAGAGATGGGGGCACATTATAGAAAAGTTCCTTAATGATTTGTGGATCTTTGCATGGATACAAAATTTGTATCTGCGTATGATCCACAATCCGCAAAAATGATCCATGGATATCCATATCCACAAATACAGATACCCGTGGATTTGCAGGGCTCTAATGATTTGCTGATATCAAAACCATGGAAACAAGAGGAAACTGAGATGAAGTATCTCATATTCTAACTAAAGTCAGTATGAATTTTAGGATCAAACTCAAAGAAACATGATCAGGCCTGAAGGCAGGAGCAATCCTTGAACCAGGCTACAAGGAGTTTCTAAGGGCTGAAAGTAAGAAACAGGTAGGCAACAACAGTTAATGGCTTCCAGCTGGCTATCCACTGCTGTGGGCTTCACCTGACAAGAGAGATCAAAGATTCCTAAGTAGAAGAAATACAAGAGTCCATCTGGTCACAAAGGCAGGAGAACTGAGAGGGTGAGTTCCATCTTGTCCTGGGCCTGAGTGTTTTGAGGGGACTTGAAATTTTGATTCATCTAGGAGCCTTTCAGCTGGAATCCACCCAAAACTGGAGCGAATCAAGAACCTTTTCAGGTTATACACAGTTAACTTATTTCTATATCCAACATAGGATACTGAGGATTCCTCCATTTACAAAAATTAGATATAGATAGGCCTCAACTGCAAAGTTTATATCAGAACTGGATTGGGAATGTTCCGATCCAGAATTTTGGGTCTGCCCATTATACAGACATAAGGATTGGATGTAAAGTTAGAGGAAAGTCCATTCTGTATGAAACGCTTGACAATGAGTGAAGCTGGGGTGTTGGTCTAGGACCATTTATAAAATTGATCCTACTCTACCATCTCCCACCTGGTTCTCAATTACAGGTACATGTACTCTAGGGGCACGGTGAGGTCTTTCGAGGGTACACACCTAGAAATACTCCTAGTTTTACAACAGGCTACACAGAAAGCACTGGCAAAGTTAGTACAAATTAAAATGTCGTATGATTTGTTTATACTGCTCTATATACTGAAATGTAAACATAATATTTATACAGTAGACTCTCGATTATCCAGGATTGAGTTAACCAGGTTGTGGATTAACCAGGATGTCAAAAAAAATATGCATAACTCGCAGAGCCGGCTCTGGCTTTGTTGCCACCCCAACACAAAAAAACAACTAACTACACAAACCACCAAGGCACAGGGCAGCCAGTGAACCAACACCCCCTTCCTCCAGCGCAGAGTGGCTGGTGAACCAACCCCTCCTTCCCCATAGTTCCTATGGATGGTGATTATCTGGGATTTTATTAACCAGGATTAATTTTTTTTCCCTATCATCCTGGATAATCGGGAGTCTACTGTATTCCAATTAATCTTTATAATTACATGGTAAAAATAAGAAAGTAAGCAATTTTTCAGTAACAGTGTACTCTGACACTTCTGTATTATGTTCGATTTTGTAAGCAAGTAGCTTTTACATGAAGTGAAACTTGGGGGTATGCAAGCCAAATCAGATTCCTGAAAGGGGTACAGTACTCTGGAAAGGTTCAGAGTTACTGCCCTATCCAACCATAAATCTTCACTTATGTAGAAAGAAATATTTGAAAAGAGAAAGCATTCACCTATAACCCAGGCTTTTTAAAAATGCTCTTTATGAAAAACATTATGCTGGTTTAAAACAAATATGCATGCTCTGAATTCCCTAGTACCGGCATCTTGCAAATACAGCTCCTACTCTATCGACAGACTATGCTTGTTCCTGGACATTATGGAGTGCCTTCTGTCCAGGAGCGGCGCCATCTTTTTGCTGCCCTAGGCGGCAAAGAAAAAAAAAGGCGGAGAAGCTGCCACTGTCAGCGGTCAAATTGGCTAGCAGCCCTTGACGCCAAATTGCAGCCAAGTCCAGCAATTCACTGCCCCACAAAGGCTGCGCCCTAGGCGGCCATCTAGGTCGCCTATTGGCTAGTGCTGGCCTGCTTCTATCCCTAATAAGTAAAATCCCACTGAACCCACTAAAATAACACTGGTCTACAATTTTTTAGAAGTCGTCTGCTTCAGAGATAAAATGTGATATTTATTATGTATTTTGATGTGCTGAATTCAAATATGACAATTAAAACAACTGATTGGCTACTGTTTCTAAGATATTTAAGTTTTTACATTTTATGTCTATGTATATTGTGTAGATAGTAGAGTTTTAATCATAAATTGTAAACCTAGGTCTTTTCATGTGTTTATGGTTGCTTTACATGATAATATTTCACCTGTCCTGTTTATGTAACACTTTAAAAATCAGCAAAAGGGTTATATAAACAAAATATATTATGAAACAAAAGGCAAAAAACTATTCTGTACATAGTTTAGTCCTATTCAGTGTCTACTCGGCGCTTCTTAGCTTGTCTCTTGTATTCATAAAATGGAGCATCTTTTGTCACCGTCCAGCAATAGTCTGCAAGCATTGATGGACTCCATTTGCACTGATAGCGTTTCTCCATTGTTGCAATGTCCTGGTGAAATCGCTCGCCGTGCTCGTCGCTCACTGCTCTGCAGTTCGGTGGAAAAAAATCTAGATGAGAGTGCAAAAAATGTATCTTTAGTGACATGTTGCAACCAAGGCTTTTGTATGCCTTGAGGAGGTTTTCCACCAACAACCTGTAGTTGTCTGCCTTGTTGTTTCCGAGAAAACGTATTGCCACTGACTGGAAGGCTTTCCATGCCGTCTTTTCCTTGCCACGCAGTGCATGGTCAAATGCATCATCTCGAAGAAGTTCACGAATCTGAGGACCAACAAAGACACCTTCCTTTATCTTAGCTTCACTTAACCTTGGAAATTTTCCACAGAGGTACTTGAAAGCTGCTCGTGTTTTGTCAATAGCCTTGACAAAGTTCTTTATCAGACCCAGCTTGATGTGTAAGGGTGGTAACAAAATCTTCCTTGATTCAACAAGTGGTGGATGCTGAACACTTTTCCTCCCAGGCTCCAATGACTGTCGGAGTGGCCAATCTTTCTTGATGTAGTTGGAATCTCCCATTCGCAGAGAAAACAGCAGTACTTTGTGTATCCAGTCTGCAGACCAAGCAAGAGAGCAACAACCTTCAAATCGCCACAAAGCTGCCACTGATGTTGGTCATAGTTTATGCACCTCAAAAGTTGTTTCATGTTGTCATAGGTTTCCTTCATATGGACTGCAGGACCAACTGGAATTGATGGCAAAACATTGCCATTATGCAACAAAACAGCTTTAAGACTCGTCTTCGATGAATCAGTGAAGAGTCTCCACTCATCTGGATCGTGAACGATGTTGAGGGCTGCCATCACACCATCGATGTTGTTGCAGGCTACAAGATCACCTTCCATGAAGAAGAATGGGACAAGATCCTTTTGACGGTCACGGAACATGGAAACCCTAACATCACCTGCCAGGAGATTCCACTGCTGTAGTCTGGAGCCCAACAAGCCTTACTCTTGGGTAGTTCCAAATCCCTGACAAGGTCATTCAGTTCAGCTTGTGTTATGAGGTGTGATTCAGAGGAGGAGGATGGGAGAAAATGTGGGTCCTGTGACATTGATGGTTCAGGACCAGAAGTTTCATCCTCTTCCTCTTCCTTGTCTGACTCAAGTGAGAATGATTCTGGTGCATCAGTAACTGGCAGTCCTCCTCCGTGGGGTATTGGGCGTATAGCTGATGGAATGTTTGGATAATGCATAGTCCACTTTTTCTTCTTTGACACACCTTTCCCAACTGGAGGCACCATGCAGAAATAACAGTTGCTGGTATGATCTGTTGGCTCTCTCCAAATCATTGGCACTGCAAAAGGCATAGATTTCCTTTTCCTGTACAACCACTGGCGAAGATTTGTTGCACAAGTGTTGCAGCATATGTGTGGGGCCCACCTCTTGTCCTGATCTCCAATTTTGCAGCCAAATTAAAGGTGATAGACTTTCTTAACCATAGCGGTTATACTGCGCTTTTGTGATGCAAAAGTCACTTCACCACAAACATAGCAGAAATTATCTGCACTGTTCACACAAGTATGAGGCATCTCTGCTCACTTTGGCTAAACAGAAATGTGTCCCTTTGCAAAATCAAACACTGACAAATAAGAGAGCACGACACTGTATGATTTCTAGAGCTGATATAGGGCAATTTGTTCAGCAGAGTGATGGAAGCTTCATTATGATTGCATCATCCATGACTTCTAGGAATAACATGATGCAATTCATATCATGTATGACGCAATACCAGCTTCAGATTGCATCATTCATTGTTTTGCCTAAAAAGCAAGTACTGTCCAAACCCAGGCATAGATTTATTCATAGATCCAGTCAAAGATGTATTTTACTCATTTCTGGTTTAAATTGAGATCCCTTCCCTTTATAACTCACTTATCCTCCGCCATTCCCATGTCAAGGGTCATATATACTGACCCAATAGCATATCTTGAAAACTAGAGCCAATCAACAATTTTAAGCATCATTTTCGTTCTCAGTGACCCAGAATTAGTAAAGTTTGACTACATTTATTTCAGAAGCATTTTGGCTGTAGAGTAGTGTAATCAGTCACATATTGGGTAAAAAAGGGGAATTAGCAAATCATTATTGACCATCATGATCCCTACTATATCAGCTCACACGTCACCTCCTTCACTTAATCATCTTCATAAGTTATTTATTATCTCACCCATAAATCTCAACTTCTCTGGGAACCAACTAGTTTATGTAGGCACTATCCCAGATGAAATGAAGCTGCAAATTAGAGCAGCATGAACCATGGTAAGTGTCTGGGCTATTATTAGATCTGAGGACAAGACTGATTTAAATCTTCAGTGAAGAATTTGGCCCACATTTAGTGTAAATTAAAAATTAAAATAAGGTGACATACTGTCAGCCACCAAGCCACAAGCATTCATCTCTCTTATATTGTGGTTTCATATATCTCACTCACAGAAAGAAACAGCACACTGCTTTGACACACTGCTCCAAAGACAGAACTGGGGTTGAGTAGTCCCTTATTTTTCAGGAAGTTCCAATGATTATTCATGGAGTTAGGGACAATTCAGCTGAGTAAGGATGTCAAAATGGACCACTGAGATTTTATCCCCGAGTTCTCCTACCACAGATAGAGGATGATCAGGCTCATGCATTGTATTTTAAATGAATCCTTAGAATGTGCAAACTACTGGAGAATGTACACTAGAACTTTAGGAGCCAAGATTACATAAACACACACAAGTGTCACCTGTCTGATGTTAAGGCAGGGCTTTGGTCGCTCAGGTCTCCCTCCCTCATGCAAATTTCGTCAGGAGAAATAGACCATTTTCTCTTTGGTCAGGTGAGGCAAGAAGAATGCAGTTATAGAAAAGTCTTAAAGACCTCACTCAGGCAACAAAGTGTTGGTTGCACTATTACACAAACCTGAACAGACTAGGGGACGTTTCCTTAGATGGTGCTAAAAGTCTTAGCAGTTGCCCACTGAGTTGGGTCTCGAGTTATTTTTTTAACTTGTTTACAAGTTGATTTTATTTTTTTTCTTCCAAACAAACAAAGGCATTGTCCATGCCAGGTTTCAAGTTGCAGGGCCAGATCTTCAAACTGTGTGACTCAGTGCAACTTCACTGTCATTAAAAGAGCTAATTTGTACAAACTGAGAATCTGCCCTATAAACTTCATAAACTGCTTTTGCTGCAACTTTTTTCATAAAGATCTGGTATAATGTTCCTCCTCACAATAAGAAAAGTAAGTGTCTGAAAGGATTTTACTGAAAAACAAATTTACCATCAGAAAATTTCATCCATGAGGTGAATATTTCAGAAGTTAGGAGTGTATGAAAACAAGGGATTATAATGCAAATTCTTTTACAATTTACCAATCAACTGCCATAGCTACAACCATGCTGCAGGACAAAGAAGGGTAATATGCAGCACTACTATATGAATTGTTGTGTGTATAAAAGAAGTAGTACTGCCATTATACAATCTCACTATCAGCCTTTACAATATCAGCGCAGAGAGATATCTTTAAAAGCATACCTGCAAGGAGAGGAGAAAAAGCAGAACAGACAATCTTTCGGTAGATAAAGGAATTTGGAAAGATGACTGTCTAGAACACAGCATGAATAATATGAAATGTTTGTACTGATTTGTTTATCACCTTCCTGGTTAGAGGTCAATGTAAAATGCTATCGGAAAGTTACAAACATTTTCTCTTGTGAACCCAGTATTTGTAAACAGTTTCAAGGTGCCAGTCTTCTTTATGGCTCAGGCTTCCATGATCCTACCACACCCATGCTCATGTCCCTCCACAGGCCCCCAGTCTGCATCCAATGCCAGTTAGTTCTGGATCTAAATTTTCCAAGCAATTCATAGATCAAGGCCCAACTACATCAAAGAAATATTGATTTATGAACCACTGTGACAGCTGTGCTACTCTGGGACAATGCAAATCAAAGCCTAGGTCAAAGCTTGTGAGAGCTTGAGAACCAGGCATTCAGTTATAGAAGAAACATACAGAGTAGATCAGGAAAATCCAAAATCTGACCTTTATTAGGCAATGCTGTAAAACCTTCCTCTTCAAGGAATCCTTTCCACTATGAGAATGATGTTCACACCAACATTCCCCTCTATCTAATAAACATACCAAAAACAACCAAAAACCCTACCCGAGGCAGAGGGACTTCACTACTACTATTGGATTTTACATGGAAGATACTCAGATACTACAGCAATGAGTGGCAGTATAAGGTTCTAAAGCCTGGTCTACTCCTAAAAGTTTTATCAGTAGTATTATTTTGGATAGGAATATGTTTTTTGGTAAAGCAATCTATGACATATGTGGTGTTTTGTTTTTCAAACCCAAATAGTTACACTAGTGTAACCTGTGGGCTGGCTAGAGTTTACTTCATTGCCCTTCTCCAGTGTCTAAAATAACACAACTCCCAAAGAAAAGCACCTGAAGACCCAGAATTCAGTCACTATGGATTTTCGTCAAGGATTGCACTGGATCAACTCTCACCTTCATGTCCAAGAGAACAAAAAGGAATGAGCTTAATTCTTAAGTACCAACTTTATGAAATCTTCATGTTTCTTTATCCTAACTTGGGCTCAATTTCTACAACATAACTTGGCTACTTTATAATCCACATACGTTATCTTCATAGTTACACATAAAGAAAACAAATTAAATTTAAATAGGCCAGTCCCCACATAAACACAGTGAGAAGAAACTCTGAGTACCCAAAAGCTTAGACTGAGTTCCCCTGAGTTTCAGTTAGTGTCTTTGCTCAACAAATCTATACAGCCTAACTCAAAAGGCGACATATTCCCTCCACTTGTTTGTAGACATCTTCAGTTGGAATCATGCACTCTGCTGCAATCACTCAGTTAGACAGACAACCAATTAACCACTCAGTTAAGTATTTAGATTTAAAAAACCCACAACAACACTGTTAGAAGAAAATACAGAACTGAAAATAGCAAAATATAAATTATTTTCCCCATTATCACATTTAAATAAAAGTTGGTGAATCAAACTAGTTGAGACAATTTAACACAGTTTGGCTAAAATTAAACAGTAAAAGTATATAATTAAAATAAAATAAATTAGTTCTCCCCTCTTCCCCCTTCAATAACACTTCTCTGTTGGAGGGTTAACAATAACGCTAACCAGCTGCAAATTGCTTCAGACTAGAGTTGAAGAAAACAGTGTACACGGCCTATGGCAAAGCAGCTGCCCAGACAATTTGCCTTCATGGACTCTAAGTTCAGCAACAGGGAACCTATTGAGAATACCCAAAATGACCATACCCAATTCCTGAAACATCTCAGTGTAGAGAGCTAATTGTGCATCTGCCTAGCAACAGGCACAGCTCATTCCTACCCATTCCCCAATATTTCTTAGAGATTTCTCCCTACTGGGCACGGGCTTACACTAGCTATTAGCATAAACCCTAGAGTGAATGCAGTTATATTGGTGCAAAGTTATAGTTACTCTCCTTCCAGTACAGAAATAGATCTACCTGTATAATTGAATTCACTTTAACTAAACTATAAATAAATCATTTAATACCATCATTCAGCTAATTAAGTTGATCCAATTGGAGTCCTCAACAAGAATTTGGGGATATAGCTGAAATATTGATCCAACAAACAGCATGACACTGTGCAAAATAGCTTCGGTAAATAATGAAAGGCACTTCCAAATAGGCTCTGATTAATATCTTTTTATAACTTTGTCTCACTGAATTATTTCTAGATATCTCAAACTATAATATAGACTGATTTTAAAGATTTTTCATTTCACATCTGCAGTTTATTCCTTAGTAACAGCATACAGACTAATATGATAAAGCATTATGGGCTGATCCATTCAAGTCAATGTGAGTATTTTCATTTACTTTAATGAGCTTTGCATCAGATTGTAATTAATGTGCATCCAGGATTTTAAAAACATGAAGTACTATGTAAGAACTTAATTTGCAGAATATTTTTTAGTACAGAATGCACAAGAATTAAGCTGTTTGGGGGCAGGGACAGTGTTTTCTTTTATGTTCCTAACATGTACAAATATTGTGTGCACAACCAGAAACACATATTAGCCAAATAACAATAATAGAATTAACAAATGTATTGTATTTGTATCCAGGTCCAGAGAGGGTTAACAAAAGTTAGATAGAAAATAAAGTTATTTTGACCACAGTCATCTTTGAATTCTTAATAGTAGGTTTTGATGTGCCAAACATTAAAGGCTGAACACTGACCCTTTCATCTTAAGAGACTTGGCCTTACCTGTGTTTATTCCAATATCTATTGACAATCTAAATTCCAGGAAATAACAAAAGACCTCAATTCAGTCCTCTTGGAATGAAATATATAGGTGGCCTCCATTAACGCATCATTTCCTGTAGCAAAACTCTGCATTTTTGTGAGTTTAGTGGGCAAACCATGTAACTGAGTCTAAACTACAAATACTCACAGGTAAATGAGAATTTTGTGCATGGACAAATACAGCGGGTCTGACACGGTGGTCTGTGAAACACTACCAGTCTGCACAGCCCTTCCTGCTAACTTACAGAATTAAATAAGTCAAGCAGTGTAAGAATCAGCATGTTGGCAGAGTAAGTACATCTCAGAGAATTTCTCTCTTACAAAGTGGTCTATGAAATGAAGAGGTAGGAGAATGCCAAAAAGATCTACTCGCAGCATGTTAACGATGGACGGCTAAAAACATGGTTGTTGAGTTCTTTGGTAAAACTATTAGGCTATACTCTGTCGTCAGATCCCCAACAGTAATGTGCATATCTAAGAGTAGAATTTGAGCCTTTGGGTCTGACCCTGGGCATTTTACCATGGGCTTTCATGGGAGCAGAATTTATGTCTTGCCTACTGAACTCAAAAAGCAATGAACCCCGTTCTGATCCCACACTGGTTTTACTCCCAGCCTTCCATGGAGCTATTCCCTCCTTGTAACGGAAATCAGAATCCAGCCCACTGCACTGTAAGTAGCAATTGGTTACTTGTAAAATATTTAGATAAAGTATTTAAATCACAAGTATTGCTATGCAGCCTATTATACCACAATCATCTCTTTTGTTAACATTGCATCTGCATGTACTTGACTTCATCATGATTCAAACTACATTACTGCAAATCAGCATTAATTCCAATTAAATAAATGGATTTATGCCAATAGAAAACAGGGTTAAATGTTAAGAGAACCAGGCCCACCGTGCTTCTAGCAGTGAAGTCTCTGGGGTGAATACAATATTAGCAGCCACCCTTCAATAATATACTCATGCAATACAACCAGAGTCTGTAGAAATAATTTCAGAGAGTTTACTGTACAGTGTGCAATTTCATTACCTTTAATGAGGCTGCATGTAGAGCAAGCCAGGACTGACTTTGGCCTTATATCCATGACACTTCATCAAAATTATCACTGTTACAGGAGCCCTAAAGCAATTACAAATAAAGCAGCTTATACTGATCTTGTTTATGAGATCACAAACATACAGGAAACATCACAGAAACACGAAATACTAATCAGTGTGCTGCCCTGGGTAATAAAACACAAAACCAAATAAATATTGAGATTTCAATATTCTGAATATACTTTGGATGCCTTTCTTTAAAAGGTCATTTTTACTACTTTTTCAATTATTTAATTTTTAAGTTGTTTTATTTAAATAGAATCGGAGAGGTAGCCGTGTTAGTCTGGAATTGCAGAAGTGACAAAGAGTCCTGTGGCATCTTAAAAACTAACTAAAATTTTAGAGCATAAGCTTTCGTGGGCTAATACCCACTTCGTTGGATGCATGCAGTGGAAGTATCCAGGGGCAGGTATAAATAGGTAGGCAAGAACCAGGTGGGAGATAACAAGGTTAGTCCAATAAGGCTGAACCAGCTTGTTATCTCTAATCAGGGAGGGTGGGGTATTCCTCTAGCAGCTGAAGTGGAGGTGTGAATAGCGAGAGAAGAGAAGCTGCTTTTGTAGTTAGCTAGCCATTCGTAATCTTTGTTCAATCCTTGATAGATTGTATCAAATTTGCAAATGAATTGCAGCTCTGCAGTCTCTCTTTGCAGTCTGGACTTGAAGATTTTTTGCTGCAAAATGCTGACCTTTATATCTTTTATGGTGTGTCCAGTGAGGTTGAAGTGCTCTCCTACAGGTTTTTGTATATTGCCATTCCTGATATCTGATTTGTGTCCATTTATCCTTTTTCGTAGGGACTGTCCAGTTTGGCCGATGTACATAGCAGAGGGACATTGCTGGCACATAATGGCGTATATTACATTGGTAGATGTGCAGGTGAATGAACCAGTGATGGTGTGGCTGATCTGGTTTGGTCCTGTGATGGTGTTGCTGGTGTAGATGTGTGGGCAGAGTTGGCATCAAGGTTTGTTGCATGGATTGGTTCCTGAGTTAGAGTTATTATGGCGCGGTGTGCTGTTGCTGGTGAGAATATGCTTGAGGTTGGCAGGTTGTCTGTAGGCCAGGACTGGTCTGCCTCCCAAGGCCTGTGAAAGTGAGGGATTGTTGTCCAGGATAGGTTGTAGATCACTGATGATGCGTTGGAGAGGCTTTAACTGAGGACTGTAGGGTGATGGCCAGTGGTGGTCTGTTGTTTTCTTTCTTGGGCTTGTCTTGCGGCAGCAGGCTTCTGGGTACACGTCTGGCTCTGCTGATCTGTGTCCTTATTTCCTTGTGCAGGTATTGTAGTTTTGAGAAAGCTTAGTGGAGATCTTGTAGGTGTTGGTCTCTGTCTGAGGGGTTGGAGCAAATACGATTGTACCTCAGTGCTTGGCTGTAGACAATGGATCGTGTGGTGTGCCCGGGATGGAAGCTGGTGGCATGAAGGTAGGCATAGCTGTCGGTAGGTTTTCGGTATAGGGTGGTGTTGATGTGGCCATCATTAATTTGCACCGTGGTGTCCAGGAAGTGGACGTCCCGTGTAGACTGGTCCAGGCTGAGGTGGATGGTGGGGTGGAAGCTGTTGAAATCATGGTGGAATTCTTCCAGAGTTTCTTTCCCATGGGTCCAGATGATGAAGATGTCATCAATGTAGCGTAGATAGAGAAGGGGTGTGAGTGAACGAGATTTGAGGAAGTGTTGTTCCAGCTCAGCCATAAAGATGTTGGCATAATGTGCGGCCATGCGAGTGCCCATAGCGGTGCCACTGGTCTGGAGTATATATTGTCACCAAATTTGAAATAATTGTGTGTGAGGATAAAGTCACGGAGCTCAGCAACCACTTGTGCTGTGGCATCATCAGGGATACTATTCCTGACAGCTTGTATTCCATCTTTGTGTGGGATGTTTGTGTAGAGAGCCTCTACATCCATGGTGGCTAGGATGGTGTGTTCTGGAAGGTCACCAATGCATTGTAGTTTTCTCAGGAAGTCGGTGGTGTCATGGAGATAGCTGGGAGTGCTGGTGGCGTAGGGTCTGAGTACTGTGTCCACATATCCAGACAGTCCTTCAGTGAGAGTGCCAATGCCTGAGGTGATGGGGCGTGCACGATTTCCAGGTTTGTGGATCTTGGGTAAAAGATAGAATAACCCCGGTCGGGGTTCTAAGGGTATGTTAATTTGTTTCTGTGTTAGTGTAGGGAGTGTCCTGAGTAGACGGTGCAGTTTCTTAGTATATTCTTCAGTGGGATCTGAGGGAAGTGGCCTGTAGAAATTGGTGTTGGAGAGTTGGAGAGTTCCTAACTCAGGAACCAATCCATGCAACAAACCTCGATGTCAACTCTGCCCACACATCTACACCAGCAACACCATCACAGGACCAAACCAGATCAGCCACACCATCACTGGTTCATTCACCTGCACATCTACCAATGTAATATACGCCATTATGTGCCAGCAATGTCCCTCTGCTATGTACATCGGCCAAACTGGACAGTCCCTACGAAAAAGGATAAATGGACACAAATCAGATATCAGGAATGGCAATATACAAAAACCTGTAGGAGAGCACTTCAACCTCACTGGACACACCATAAAAGATATAAAGGTCAGCATTTTGCAGCAAAAAATCTTCAAGTCCAGACTGCAAAGAGAGACTGCAGGCTGCAATTCATTTGCAAATTTGATAAATCAATCAAGGATTGAACAAAGATTACAAGTGGCTAGCTAACTACAAAAGCAGCTTCTCTTCTCTCGCTATTCACACCTCCACTTCAGCTGCTAGAGGAATACCCCACCCTCCCTGATTAGAGATAACAAGCTGGTTCAGCCTTATTGGACTAACCTTGTTATCTCCCACCTGGTTCTTGCCTACCTATTTATACCTGCCCCTGGATACTTCCACTGCATGCATCCAGCAAAGTGGGTATTAGCCCACAAATGCTTATACTCTAAAATTTTAGTTAGTCTTTAAGGTGCCACAGGACTCTTTGTCACTTATTTAAATAAAATATCTAAATGTTACTTTATCTGTTGATGCTTGCTGTATGTAAGTAAACTGTTCAGAAAACAGCACGGAAAACACGGCATCCCTCATCCACATTTTTTCTGTTTGAATCTGGTTTTTAAACACAAGGTCACTAATATGGAGTTCATTTGCCCTTATATGTAAGAAAGCGATTCAAAATGACTCCCAAGAACAACATAAAGTCAATGGGCTACATCTTTTGTACTTTAAAAAGAGTTACAGAAACAATGCTAGTCCTGATTCTTAGAGCTTGCTTCTGCTCTCACATTAGTGAGAATCAGGGGTAACTCCTCTGACATTAATATAGTGCTAAAACATCTGTAAAGTCAGAATCAGACCAGCTCAGCCTCAGTCCTGCTCAAATTGATGTCAATGACCAACATCTTCAAGACCAGCCTTTTCACATGGCCTGTGCTCCAGGTTAAATCCCTGGAGCTGGGGAATCAGCACCCCAACTCCTGCACATGGCCACTGGGTGCCAGACACTCCATGAGGAAAGGAGGGAAGATACGTGGTATGCTTCACTGAGCATTCTCTCCCTCACTGCTGCAGCATTCCCCTTTTGCTGACAGACCATTCACCTCCGCCATCTGCTGGGCAGATAGGTGGCATTTCTGTGCCCAACATAGGCACTGGGTTTGAATACAGCTTTAAGCTGGTCTAGTTCTGAAGTGCAACTTAGAGCAAACATATGCCCTCATTTTACACACCTATCACTGGCAGCACAGAGTACAGAAGAGCAGACAGCCAGGCCCTGTGTGTCATGGAATAAAGAATAAAATGAAGTATTTGACAGTATTGAAGAAATATGACTATATGCTGCTTGAATAAGGTGAAAGGAGAATGGCCAATGCATGTTCTGTGTTCACACACAAAGCAGGAAATAGTAGATTACACTTACTATCAGGTTATCTGGATATGGTCTTTTTGCAGCATCCTATGTACCTAGGTCCACCTCATCTGCTGTGCATGCAGATATGGGACCAACCTCTGCCGTTAGACAGATAGACTTCATGGAGTCATATGGATGCAAGTCAGAGCAGAATTTGGTCCAATGCAATTTAGAAAGATCAAGAAAATGAAAAAGTCATACTAAGGGAAATGAGGAAGAAACTTAACTGGTGTTAATCTATAGATTTCCCCCTTCTAATGGTATAATTTTAATATCCGAACAGTTATCCCATCTCAAGAGCAATGTTATAATGTAGCTTGCTATTAAACTCTTTCCCCCTATGATTAGCTCTAACGTGTTCACATTATTAATATCCCCAGTTAAATTGTGTCAGTAGTTATTACTAATCTCCATTTTAACTCTACTAAATATTAGCCATGCTGGGTGAAATTTTGAATTTTTAAGACTAACAATGTTAGATGTCTGCCTCAAATTGCAATTTGATGAGAATGCATTCACATAGTTTCAAGAGGAAAGGGAATGCCTGTTGGTGAACTCAGTTACTTTTGGAATTTTGTTTTCTCAGTTTTCCTTTTTTAATAGCTTTCTTAATTAAACAATACATTTTCATTGAGATGACAGTTTAATTTGAAATACACATTTACAAAATAAGCTTTTTATGATGTTAAAAAGACATTATATATAGGATGCTACAATTTAGGCAGAAAATTGGATATATTCAACCTCCTCATAATTACAATGTTATTAAGCAGCTAAACCACCAGTGCTGCAAAGCAAAAATAAAAAGTTACCATTTAAAGCTTGAAACAGAAATTATGTCACTCCACAAAATGCATGGTAAAGACAATGTAAAAAAATAAATAAATCTATTAATAGCAGTGATTACGGATTCATTTCACACTAATGGTAGGGCCTGACCATGCTTCCACTGGAGTTAGTGGTAAAGCTCCCTGCTTCAATAGGATCCTTAAAATGGTTCTTACCTCACTGTAATAGATTGTTGCTAAGTGTTTTAGACTATACTACAGAAAATAGGATTGTATCAGTGTCCTCTTTCCCTTCAGATCTCCAGAAATTACTTTTAAAAGTTCTAATCTATCAGGCCTTTTTGGATACCAGAAACCCTCCCCCCACACTGCTTTGATTTCTGATTAATATCTTCTTGGTTTAATACTGCTCTCAACAGGGCCGGTGCAAGGATATTTTGCGCCCTAGGCGAAACTTCCACCTTGTGCCCCCCCCCACTCCCTTGCACATTGGTTCATTGAGGGGCAAATCCCGATGAACCTTTATATACCCCAGGGGCCAGCCATGCCCAGGGGCTACTCCCTAGACCAGGTTCTTCCCTTCCTGCCCCCTAAGCTCACCTGGAGGGTACACAGTGCCCCCCTCCCCCAGTGAGCCCTCTCCACCTCGGCGGCTCCTCTCTGCCAAGCCAGGCAGCCGCGCTGGCCTCCTGGGAAGCTTCAGTGCAGCAGGGGCCGCTCGGCATCCCATGCATGGGGCGGGGAGGTCAGGACCAGCTCCCTGGGCAGGGCACTGCTTTTTGGCACACACACCCCCAAATCTTGATGCCCTAGGCGACCACCTAGTTTGCCTAGTGGTTGCACCGGCCCTGGCTCTCAGTTATACTCAGGCACTCCACTGACTTCAGTGAAACTGAAGGAGCACAACAGAGGAAAATTTGGCCTCTTGTGTATAGCCTCCTCCTAAGGACATGCCATGGACACTATGGCGTCTCTTAGCATAGGACTTTATGTTTGTGGTCAGCAACATCTCCTCACAGATCAATCAGGTCTAGTCTGAGCAGCAATTGTGGTAAACCCAGAGCAGGCAGCTACCAGAGGGGGTGGTAAGGGAGGTAATCACAGGTCAATTGGGCTCAGCTGAGTAGAGGTTGCCAGAGACTCAGGCAAGATCAGCTGATACCAATTAAGCCCTGACAGAGACCTTTTTAAACCCTCCTCCTCAGCTAGGAAGGGGAGGGAGAGATAGAGGGAGTGAGGCTGCCAGCAGGTTGGGGGCAGCAGGACAGGGAGCCTCTCCAAGCCGGGAGACTGCTTTCCCTGGACAAAGGGTAAAAGACCCAGCCAAAAAGGAGTGACTAGAGGAAGGGAAAAGCCTGCCCTTGGGCTTTCTAGATGGTTTGCCTGGGCAGCCCTCGCCTCGCCAGAGCTTAAAGGACTAGAGCCTGGTGAGTCAGAGAAGGCACTTTGCCACACAATAAAATATCAGAACAAATGGACATTGTATTACTTTAGTGTCAATTTGTTGCTGAAGTGAGTCTCACACAATGCATCATGAATAGATGTAAAATATTTTTTAAAAAGATACAAACAAATTACAGTTCGTAATTAGAAACAGTAGAAAATATTCAGCTCATCATGGTTGATGCTACAATCAAATTTCCAGGTTTCTAATAAATTATTGACACTTGGATGACTTATTGACAATTTTATGTTTCTCTTGAGATGGATTCTTGCAATTTGACGTACGCTCATTATAACTTACTAAGTACACAAGGAAAGAGAAATCCACATTTGAACTTTGACTTTTCCAAGGGTCACCAATATGTCAGTCTTTGTATTGAGCGTTTTTGTCCTATAATCTTGAAATGTGATTTATTTGTTCATTATTGAATACTGTGTACATAAAAGAAGTTTTAAAATGGACATTTCTTCCACAGAATAGCAAGAGTTGAGATTAACTATTTACAAAAGTTATCTTAATTTCTGATATATGGCTAATCTGTGGAATATGAGACCTCCAGTTTGTAGAAGTTAGGGTCATCTGAAAATCCAGCTTACAATTATTGGGTTCAGGCAAGAAAACTGAAATGTCGAGCAAGGGCATTGCAAACTCTAGTGCTGCTAGCCAAACCCATCTGAAGGCTGAACTGCCATCTACAAGTGTATGACAATATTCCCAGGCTATGTTCAGAAGAGACCAAACCATTAACTCCTTCTCCAAGAGCAACAGTCTGCCTATGCTCTTGGCAAGAGTCACTATGTAATGAAACAGGTGCCTTAGAAGTCAAGACAATAAAATGCTTTCACATCTCTCATCATTCTTTTCTTGGGAAAAAGAGTGTTGGTTAAAATGAAAACACAACAGAAGAGAAAAAAAATAATTAAAAGCTCTAATAGCAAATCTGGTTTGCACATTAGTCTGCAATTGACAGTGTAATACCCTGCAGTTCAGCCAATAAAGTATCAAATGTATTGTTAAACACTTTAATGAAAAATAATCCAAAAGATATTCTGGATAATTAAGTTACAGACAATGGAATACTGAACCATAATTGCAGCAGTGAAAAATGTTTACTTTTTTTTAAGAGAAATGCAGATAGGAAATCCATATATATTCTATAAAATCCCATTCCATATTATTACAACAAACTTTGTGAAAAGAACATAAAAGTTGCAAAACCAAGCACTCAAAAGTTAGCAAATGCCACAATAAAGCTTGCTTGTGCTGTTTCAATCTCCTTGCACTGCCAGTCCCAGTTCCTCCCTCTCGTGATGCCTCAGCTACTCTCTCTTCCCTCCTTCCCTCGCCCATGCTAGCCTCCATCCACCTTTCCCCACCCATGTTCTCTGTTCCCATTGGCTCCCTGTCCAATATCCCTCCCCAAGCTCCTTGTCCAATCTCAGTGTCCATTTATCCCACATCCCAGTATTTCTTCCTAGTCACTCCTCGCACAACTCCCAGTCCAAATTTCCCTCTCCCACTGCCAGCCTTGTCTCAGTTTCTGTACTCCCCTTCTGAACAGATATGGCTCTTGTCCCTTCTGTATTTTAATTAGGCAGTTTCCTCCTCCATGATGCCTATATCCAGCAAGGTTTCATTGAGAGCACAGAAGAGACAGGTTTCCCTTTCTCAAGTGACTAGATCTAAACCCAGTATAGATGCAGGACAATTGAAAAATACCAGGAAAGTCCTCTTGTCTTCAGCCCTAGGCCAGCGCAGACAGAATCTATGAGGAACTTATCTGCTGAAATCTCAAGTCTCTACTGAACATGTGCAAACCTCAATTTTTTAAAGGCTCACAACTTTGTCAAATTTTGACAGATTTTCACCAGGAGTGCAAAAGGTACATCACTGATACAACAACCACCCCTACCAAATTCCAAGTCCCGACTCCAAAGCATAGGGGTGCTAGAGCTTCTCAAAGAAAGATTTACTAGAATTTTTTTAAAAAAAAAACATGGGCAAAACATATTTTTCACTAGACTCATTCACAGAAATGACTAAACTTGTTTTGGCTGAAAATTAAATAAAAATAATAATAAAATTAAAAAATGGATAGTTACCCAGCGTGGAAAATTTCAGGCAAAACAGCTACAGTGTAGCAAAGATATAAGCATCTGAAAACACAGTCTTATGTTGAGAAGAGCCGAACAACCTTAAGAGGCGGTGCTAATGGCCATCTACAACACAATAATCATTTGTATAGATAGTTATTGTAAGGTGCTCCTGCAAAAAATTTACCATACCAGACACTCACATAGAAGTCTTTAATAATGCTTGTAGCACCCTGCGTAAATCTTGGAGGAAGTACAGGTTGAAGAAAGAAAGAGTTTGGAGGACACACCAGGAAATTAAAATATATGTTCATGGCTTAAAGGTTAGCTGCAGTTGCAGCATATCTGTGAATAGTTCTCTTAAAGAGCCAGTGTAGTTTTACAAGCCTGAAGTTTTCATATTATTATCCAGCACCTGCAACAATATGCTTTGTACAGCTATACACATCCTCATTTTACTCTCTAGACTTACAAGACGATGGGTGCCAAGGGAGATTAACACATTCTATCACTCAGTGCAGAGAGTTATAGGTAGTGATTATCTTGGGCTCATGCAAATACCACTGTCATTTAAACTAAGCATATCCACCTTGCACACACTGCTACACATCAAGGCTGCAGCAGCACAGCATGTTAGGGCCTGATTCTGGACTGAGTTCTATTGCTGTAAATCACAAGTAATACAACTGAAGTCAATGGCGTTACAGTGGTATAAAACTAACGTCAGTGAAATCAGAATCCACCAAGTTTCCAGGAAGGCTTGTAGGTTTCCCACTCTTAAACTAATAGCTCACACTGCTGAGAACTGTCCTGAAGGATATATCTGGAAATATAGTTTTGATGAAGCTATCCTACTATGCTTCCCTGGTTTTCTCAAGAGTGAAGCTCCATCCTCACAATGATAGTACAGTTTTTGACATTTTCTGTAAGAGAATTTACTTCCTCCCTGCCCCCCTCCCATTTCTGCTTGAATTCCTTGGCTTCCTTCATCAAGCTGTGGCATCAGACTCCAAAGGTAAAGCTAGGAGGCTACTATGTGCATGCTCTGAATCCAAGTGTCCCTGTGTCTTTGTGGGACACATTCCGGTCCTTATATCACCACCAAAACACTAGACTTAATGATGAGTAGTTATTTAAAACCAATTTCATCAACAAAGGGCTCTTCTAATCCCAAAGGACCAGCCATATATCCAGGTCAATATACAACTCAGATCTTACCCAATGATCACATTGTTGCCAGTCCTTTAGTATCTAAATTCTAAAGGTTTATTTATCAAAAAAAAGATGAGAGTTAAAATTGGTTAAAGGAATCAAATACATACAACAATTGCAAAGTTCTTGGATCTGGCTTGTAGCAGTGATGGAATAAACTGCTGACTTGTTAAGTCTCTGGCTGCTTCCAAATCATCAGAAGGTCCTCAGTCCCTTGGTTAGAATGCTCCCATTAGCATAAGTTCATTGTCCAGAGGTTTGAACAGGAAAGAGGCAAAATGGAGATGATTCCAGGGCCTTTTATAGCTTTTGCCAGGTGAAGGGAAACCCATTGTTCTAGTTTGTGGAAAACTACAGTAACAAGATAGGGTTTGGAGCCACATGGACATGCTTTGCTTAGTCAGAGCAGAAGCGATTACCCATACTCTAGTTAGAACATTCACATGAAAGTCCATCAGGTGTGGATGTATGTCTTCCATGGTCCATTGTGAGTTAAGTTTTCCTTGATGGGCCACTCAGCTTGAATAGTTCCTTCACAATGTGCTGGCTAAATACCTTGTGGATGCTACAACAGGAGCAATCATTTGAAATACAGCTACATAGTTAATATTCATAACTTCAGATACATGCATACAAATGGAATAATCATATTTAGTAAATCATAACCTTTCCATAGACGCCTTACTTGACACAGTACGGTAGCTTCATCAAGACTATATTTCCAGGTATATCCTCCAAGACTGAGGTGACAGTTCTCAGCACTGTGAGCTATTAGTTTAAGAGTGGGAAACCTACAAGCTTTCTTGGAAACTTGGTGGATTCTGATTCACTGACATTAGTTTTATACCACTGTAACTCCATTGACTTCAGTTGTATTACTTGTGATTTACAGCAATAGAACTCAGCCCAGAATCAAGCCCTAACATGTCGGGCTGCTGCAGCCATGTTGCCAAGAAGGTCAATGGCATAAAGGGCTGTATTAGTGGGAGCACTGCCAGCAGATTGAGAGAAGTGATTATTCCCCTCTATTCAGCACTGGTGAGGCCACACCTGGAGTATTGCATCCAGTTTTGGGTCCCCCACTACAGAAAGGATGTGGACAAATTGGAGAGAGTCCATCAGAGGGCAACAAAAATGAATAGAGGAGAGGTTGAGAGAACTGGGTTTAGTTAGTCTGCAGAAGAGAAGAGTGAGGTGGGGATTTGATAGCAGTCTTCAACTACCTTAAGTGGGGTTCCAAAGAGGATGGAGCTTGGCTGTTCTCAGTGGTGGCAGATGACAGAACAAAAAGCAATGGTCTCAAGTTGCAGATGGGGGAGGTCTAGCTGGATATTAGAAAACACTATTACAGTAGGAGGGTAGTAAAGCACTGGAATGGGTTACCTAGGGAGGGGTTACCTCCATCTTTAGAGGTTTTCAAGGTCAGGCTTGACAAAGCCCTGGCTGGGATGATTTAGTTGGTATTGGTCCTTCCTTGAGCAGGGTATAAGACTAGATGACCTCCTGAGGTCTCTTCCAACCCTAATCTTCTATGATTCTCCTATGATTCTTCGAAGGTAGGTCACTGATATTGTAACAATGTGGGAAATGCACCAGTTCCTTAGCTTTAGTGCTTCCGCACAGAGGGAGCATGATCTGACATGCCCATGATGATTTATGCTATGTCATGACTACTGTGTGCAGCTTTGATCAGTGGAAGGAAGTGAGCACAAGCATTCCTGAGCACCCTGATTTCAAGGATGTTGATGTGAAGAGATGTTGAAATGTGCGCCCCACCCGAAGAGGGATTCACCTGTGGTGGGAAATAACGATAGGGAAGATTGTGAGAAGGGGATCTCCATGCAGACATTTGCTGAGTCCTTTCACCAGTCCCTGGTGTGTTTGACTTTGGTGGGCAGTGATAGAGGTTTGTCTAGTCTGTCAATGTTTGGCCTGTAAACTGAGCTGAATCACAGCTGGAAACATCTCATGTGAAGCCTGGCATGAGTTATCACAGACATGTCTGCAGCCATGTACCCCAGAAGTTGGAGGTAGTGTCAGGCTGTACATTTGAGTCAGTACAAACCAGCCCTCAAATGAGTGTAGACAAGCTTTGGAAATTGTGCTGTGGAAGGAGCCAATGAGTCAAAATTGGCTCCTATAAACACTATTGGACATTGATCTATAGACCCAGAGCAGTGAACAACTCCACACAGTTGCTTAGGTGACCTGGAGGATCTCGTCAAAGGAGCAGGCTCCAAGGAGAAAGTTAACTAGGTAAGAATAGATCACGATCTCCTTGGAGTGTAGATGAGCCACCACTATGGAGAGGTCCTTTGAGAATATTCTAGGAGCCGATGAGAGGCGAAAAGGGAGTATTTATACTAGTAATGGTCCTAGCGTATGGCAAATCTGAGCAATTGTCTGCGGGAAGGTAAGATCAATATATGGAAATAAGCATCCTGTAGGTTGAGGGCTGAGAACCAAAGACGGAATAATCACTGCTAATGAAAATCTTCCATTTTTGAGCCTTGACAAACTTGTTCAGTGCTGTAAAGTCCAGTATGGGTCTCTGACCACTCTTCTCCTTGGGTATCAGGAAATAACAAGAGTAAAAACTTTTGCCCTGTAGGTGCTGAATTACAAGTTCTATGGTTCCTAGGCAGAAAAGATCTATTTTTTGTCGCAACACACTCTCTTGAGAAGGATCCCTAAAGGGGGACAGGGAAGAGTTTTTCAGGATGGGGGAGAGGTGATAGTGGATGGAATACCCTTTGCAGAGAATTTCTAAAAGTCATTTGTCAGATGTTAACTGTTCCCAGCTGTTATGGAATGGAGCACGGAGGCACCCAAATGGATATGACAGGTTGGTTAGCTGCAGTTGGTGTTGAAGGGAATGATCTCTTGGTGCCTTGACCAAGGCACAGGCCTGGACCTTGAGGTGGCTGATCCAAGCAGTGGCCCAGGATGGCCGGCAAAAGAGGGCACTGTGCACAGGGTTTGCCTGATTCCTACCTGACTGTCGAGAGCCACTTGGGCTGGAATAGGCGGCAGGCAGGCAGGTGGAGCACCAGCGTCTGGTGAAGGAGGGGGACTTGAGCTTCAGTGAGCAGTTGGATGAACAGCTGAGCCTGGTGACTTTTTCTGAGCACGGGTGCTCCTCCTCTCCCTGCTCTGCTGCTTGTGCAGCTGCTGCTGCTACTCTTCTCTACTCCCTTTAGTGCCTCACCTGGAGCTGCCCCTGGCCACTACAGACTGGGAGAGTCTTCCCGACTGCTGGCAGGGCGGCAGGAAGGGAAGAGGCTGATGTCTGGGTGTCCTCCTTCCCTCACCCCTGTACCCCATTTTCCACTGAGCTGCGATGATGGAACAGGGGGAATCTGTGTGTGCTGCTTCCGCTCTGGGTCACGAGATGCTTACCCTAAATACTTTTTTATAGAGACAATGCTCATATGCTCACTCAAGCACACACCCACACTCCTTCTCTATGATACACACAGTCTCCCTCACACAATTCCCCCCAACACAGACAACACTGGGCTCTTTGCATCCTGGTCAATTTCCCCACCTGGGCTGTGAGGCATCTGAAGCTGTTCCTCTCCTGCCCCCTCCTTATGTACCCCAGGCAGGGAAAGTGACCTGGATGCAGGGAACCCTGATATCACTCATTGCCCCGCCCCTCACCGCCTCCTAGGAGTGTGGTGGGTGGGGCAGCAATAGTCCAGTGAGAGAGTGGGCAGCAATGTCAGCTGCTCCATCCATGCATCCAGGTCAGTTTCTCCACATAAGTGCAGAAGGGGGATGCAGAGGTTAGGGACGCAGGATGAGTGGGCAGGGGCAAAGGGGGCACAGTGCAGGGGTTAGGGGTGAAGGAGAGTGGGGAGACTGAGGAGCCTATGAGGGCCAGGGGAAATGAGAGAGGCACACCACGCCTCCCGGGGCACCAAAATGCAAGTTTGCCCAGGGTGCCATTTCCTCTAAGGGCGGCCCTGCCAAGCTATCAAAACTGATGTTTTGAGGCAGGTGGTTGTGAAGCGGAAGGCTGAGGGCCTGATGGATTATGCTCTGAAAACCTGGATTTTTTTCCTTTTTGGCTCAGAGGAGTGCTGAGTGGGAAAGTGTGCTGTGCAGGATTTATGTTTAGGTGGATGACTACATTTTCTTTTTTTGGACGGGTGTATAAATCCCTAATGACTAAAAAGTAGCCTGGAATATGGAGGACGCATCAATCTTCTCAGCAAACACTTTAGTGCTCTTGCAAGGGAGATCCTCTACTGTTGTTTGCACTTCCTTAGGGAAGCCGGTGCATAATGACACCAGTGGAGAGGGATTGGACGGCTAAGTCAGCTGCATCAAGTGCTGACTGGAGTGCTGTCTTGGCCACCAATTGTCCTTCAGTAACAATGGAACAAAACAGTTGACGATGTGACTCCAGGAACTGATCAATAAATGCTTTGAGCTTGGAGTAACTGATGTAATTGTACTTTGTGGTCAGGGCCTGATAATTTACAATGCTGAATTGCAGTGTGGCAGATGAATAGGCCTTTTTTCCAAAAAGGTCATGGCACTTTCAATCTCTGTCACAGGGTGGACTTTGCCTGTTATTGACAACCTAGGGAGTTCACTGCATCTAGAACAATCAAATTACCGCGGGGATGGAAAAAAGAGAAAATCTGTATCCTATGCCAGGACGTAATACTTCTAATCGGCCCATTTACAGATAGGTGTGACAGATGCTGGAGTCTGTCATGCAAGCTGGGTTGGATCCAGAAGGGCCTTGTTGATGAGGAGGGGTATTCTGGAGAGAGAAGAGGAGTGTAAGATGTCCAGAGTCTTTATGGTTAGTGTTTTTTACCTACGCAAGAGGTATCTGCAATGAGTCTGCCACCTAGTTAGCCAGATCGTGAAACAGTCTGCAGTTATCTCTGAGAGACGACAGAGTGATCATCAGTGCCTCGTCTGGAGAGGAGGAACAGATGTTGGTCTGTTGTATGACCTCCTCTCAAATCCAACCTCTTGTTCCTCTATGATCTCTTTGGGAGGATCAGAGACTCTGGATACCATGGCTGAGGAAGAGTGCCTCAAAGGCTCATGGTGGGCTATGATGGATGTTCAGGAGGTGTGGAGTCTGTTTGCTGCCCAGGGATCCTGGTAGGGCCACTGGGGTGGCAAAAAGGGTCCCAGTGGTTGGGACAATAGTTGGCCTACTGTAGTTGAGGAACAGATGATGGGTATGACTGAGGGGGCCCACGCTGGTAACAAGTACTGTAAGGAGTATAGGAGGACTGATAGGAGACAATTTTGTGATGTTGCACTCCATATGCTTCATGAAAATATGCTTGGAATGTGGATATGATGTAATTGGAATATTCTTTATACAAAAGGTCTCTTGTAAGGTATCATTACAAAGCTTATAATCTACTAAGTGTGGTCATTCTATTTATATGAATGTATCATTCTTGTATCTGAAACTAGGAATATGAAATATAGCTCTGAGGTCCTATTGTAATTTTGCAAAGTGTGGGCCATTAATGGTGGTTTGGAATCTTGATGGCTCCCATTAACCAGGACAACTGATTGTAAATGATTCTGTTTACTTGCAAACTTTCCTGGGTACATGCAGGCCAGCCCTGAAAGAATGAGGTCTTACAGTGACATGTGATCATGTCACCTGGCACTGGAATTCATCTTAAACCCTGGCGCTTTTACATTTAGAAGGAAGGATGGGAACCCAGAGAGAGAGAGAAAGGATTCTCATCTTGTGCCAAAGCTATAAAAAGGGGCGGAACAGAACAAAGGGGGCAGCAGTCATGAGAAATCCCCTAGTTACCACCTGAGCTGGAACTAACAAGAACTGTACTGGGGAAAGGATTGGGCCCAGACTAGGATGGAGTCTAGTCTGTGAAAGAAGCTTATTGGAAAATATCAGGGTGAGATTCACCTGTATTCAGTTTCTTAAATATATTAAGCTTAAAACTGCATGTTTTGTTTTATTTTCCTTGATAATTTACTTTGTTCCTTCTGTTATTTCTTGAAACCACTTAAATCCTACTTTTTATACTTAATAAAATCACTTTTGTTCATTAATTAATCCAGAGAAAGTGATTAATACCTGGAGGAAGATAACAGCTGTACATATCTCTCTATCAGTGTTATAGAGGGCAAACAATTTATGAGTTTAACCTGTATATGCTTTATACAGAGTAAAACAGATTTATTTGAGGTTTGGATCCCATTGGGTGCTGGAGATCGGTAACCTACTGAGGGTTTTCAGTTAAAGCCTGCAGCTTTTGGGGCGTGCACCAGACCTGGGCCTGTGTTGCAGTGCAGTAGCATGTCTGGCTCAACAAGACAGGTCTCTGGAGTCCCAAGCTGTCAGGGAAAACAGGCTCAGAGGTACTTTCAGCACACCAGCTGACAGTCCCAAGGGGGCCTCTGGCCAAACCTGTCACAGATGTCTTTCTAGATTTTCCACTAGAAAATGGAGGTGCATGAAGAGTCCCATCTTTGAGATAAACTCTGGTATTTCAGATACCGTGAGATTCTTTGAGTATCTGAGCTCTTGTGGTGCCGTCATTATTCTGTACTGCTGGCAGTCATTGGTGCCGATCGATGGCACTGAGGTGGGTCAGTGATCTTGGCCATACTAGTTGCTCTGCGTCTGGATGGCATACCGTTGACTATGCCGATGCTAAGGTCCATACTGGCAGTGTCTTCCCAGAGGTGGTGCAGTCCCTGTCCTTGCCTTTCCCTGTTGCTTCAGTGCCTGTGCCCGTCACGTCTTTAGGTGTATAAATGGTATATGCCACACTGGATCCTCATGAGCTATGGATACCATGTCTGGATGGCTTCGGTGCCATTGGCACCAACAATACTGAATGTGCTGAAGATCTTTTTTGGCTAGTCTGGAACTCATACCTCTCTTTTTTAAGCCTCACATGAGGGGGTCTATGGTTGTTTTCTTTGACTCACAGTCCTTAGATGTCAAGGGCTGTGGGA
The DNA here is from genome assembly GCA_007922305.1 of Dermatemys mawii. NCBI lineage: Eukaryota > Metazoa > Chordata > Testudines > Dermatemydidae > Dermatemys > Dermatemys mawii. The sequence continues at coordinate 31,112,950 of ML677352.1, forward strand.
AAGATGCACAGTGCCTGGGTGACTCTTGGCACAGTTAGAGGACAGTTAGAGCGCGGCTTCCAGGAGGAGGAGTTTTAGTCTCAATTCTCAGTCCTTCCAAGATCTGGACTTCAAAAAGCAACAGATGCAGCAGGAACATCAGTCCACTACCAGGATGGCCTCTTTGCATGAGAGGCACCTCTTAAACCCCAGAGAACTGGGCATACTCCATGGTGGGGCAATCCCTAGACAAGGGGGAAAGCATTTTTCTTTTTTTGCTGTTGTTTAGGGAAAGAAAAAGAACACGAGCAATGATTCTCAAAGTGGGGGTCGCGACCTCCCGGGGGGGGGGTCACTGGGTGATTCCTAGGGGGTCACGAACTCCCTGTACTGCAGAAGCGCTGCCAAGCCGAACGCTTTCTGTACTTCAGAGTGTCCTCCAGAAAGCCGCCAAAGTGAAAGTTTCCGGTTTTGGCAGCTTTTTGGCGAACACTGTGAAGCGCACGGCATGTCCACTGAAATGCTGCCGAAACCAGAAGCGTTCAGCTCGGCAGCATTTTGGCAGACACACATGGGTCATGGCAGCCCGCAGGGAACAGAAAAAGGGCCGCCGACCCAAGAAGTTTGAGAACCACCGAACTAGAGTAACTCTAGAACTTAGAAAAAGATTAACTAGCTATTTGAATTCTAATAGATTTAACAATCCAATGAATGGACTGCTAATACCTCCATCTCTAGCCAGTGGTGGCTGATAAAGAACTGAGGGGGGTCCACCCACACAACGCTGGTTAGCCTCATGGCAGAGCATGGGGACAGGGGAACAGTGTATGTGCAAGCTGAACGGACACTGCAACCAAACTTCTCCATTCACCAGCGCAGGGATGCAAGCACACCTACAGTGGAGCATCTATAGGACACTATTCAAAAGAAGAATACTCAATTGTTTTCACAATAAAGATTATGGGGACATAGGACTGGAAGGGACCTTCTAAACTGACAGTCTTCACAAGACAATTCTGTTCTACGATTTCTTCAATATATTCATTAGCTTTCACACTTAGTGTAAGCACTTACCAACAGCATGTGCCAAACTTACATAAGCACCCTAAAATTTTACTAAATAGGCTGATAAGAAAAAAGTGTGCATGCACAATGTAAAATTTAAATCACTTTCCGAACACTAGTCTACTTCAGATGGAACTGACTTCCCACAGGGGAAAAAGTGAGTTCCTAAGTAAGTTCACATTATGCTGAACATTTTTAAAAAGATGTTTAATACTAATCATCTTGCTTGCTGCTGGAAATTCAGGTCTGCCATACAAGATTTTAATTGTGTAATCTCTATTAATGTGAATTCAATTCCGTGTGTGTGTGTGTGTGTGTGTATTCGTTTTGTTTTACAGTTGAGGATGACTGCACAGATTGTTGCACTGAATACTAATATGGATTTCTCCAGTACCTAGAAGTCGTCTGGCCTCATATAAAGTCATATAAAAGAGGACAAACCACATAAGGTACTGAGTAGCTGCCCATCCTGTTGAAGTCAGTGAAGGGTTGCAGCTGCTCATCACTAAGGATTTGACCCAAAATAGATAGATCATGCTAGAGTACTCCACATCTCCCCAGTAAATCTCACAATAGAAGAGGTTGTGGGCACAAGATCCACTGGCTCAAAATGGCATTTTAGAGGAGAAAGAGACCATTTTGAATGGCCTTCACCCACTCTGTGATTTTCAATATAAACCTGGACCAGCTTCACAGGCCCCAAAACAGGTTGGGAATAAGAACTCTGACCCCAACAGAGAAACACACTTTCAGCTGGTCTCTACTTCATGTCCAGGAATGTACCCTAAATAATTACACAGTAGCTGAGCAGTTCTCCTACTGTGCTAGACAGGGCACTGGTGTTCTGCAGAGCATTTCCCAGTGGCCCATGGAGCTGCTTTGGGCAGAAGGTTGAAGCACCCACCAATAAAGTGAGACTTCCTGATACCTATAACTCAGTCTAGGATTCCAATGGTGTTTCCAATGGAATTTCTGATCTCTAGATTCTAAAAAACAAATCCCTCTGTGCCCCCTGGAATTGCTTCATGTCTTCCATAACCAGAATGTGACTGCAGAGCCATTGGCCATTATCTTTGAAAACTCATGGCGATCAGGGGAGGTCCTGGATGACTGGAAAAAGGCTAATATAGTGCCCATCTTTAAAAAAGGAAAGAAGGAGGGTCCAGGGAACTACAGGCCATTCAGCCTCACCTCAGTCCCTGGAAAAATCATAGAGCAGGTCCTCAAGGAATCAATTCTGAAGCACTTAGAGAAGAGGAAGGTGATCAGGAACAGTCAGCATGGATTCATCAAGGGCAAGTCATGCCTGAGTAACCTAATTGCCTTCTATGACACGATAACTGGCTCTGTGGATGCGGGGAAAGCAGCAGATGTGTTATTCCTTGACTTTAGTAAAGCTTTTGATATGGTCTCCCACAGTGTTCTTGCCAGCAAGTTAAAGAAGTATGAGCTGGATGAATGGACCATAAGATGGATAGAAAGTTGGCTGGATCATCGGGCTCAACGGGCAGTGATTAATGGCTCCATGTCTAGTTGGCAGTCGGTATCAAGCGGAGTGCCCCAAGGGTTGGTCCTAGGGCTGATTTTGTTCAATATCTTTATCAGTGATCTGGAGGATGGCATGGACTGCACCCTCAGCAAGTTTGCAGATGACACTAAACTGGGAGGAGTGGTAGATATTCCGGAGACTAGGAATGGAATACGAAGGGACCAAGACAAATTAGAGGATTGGGCCAAAAGAAATTTGATGCAGTTCAACAAGAACAAGTGCAGAGTCCTGCACTTAGGACAGAAGAATCCCATGCACCACTACAGACTAGGGACCGAATGGCTAGGCAGCAGTTCTCCAGAAAAGGACGTAGGGGTTATAGTGGACGAGAAGCTGGACAAGAGTCAACAGTGTGCCCTTGTTGCCAAGAAGGCTAACGACATTTTGGGCTGTTTAAGTAGGGGCATTGCCAGCAGATCGAGGGACGTGATCGTTCCCCTTTATTCGACATTGGTGAGGCCTCATCTGCAGTACTGTGCCCAGTTCTGGGGCTCACACTATAAGATATGGAAAAATTGGAAAGAGTCCAGAGGGGAGCAACAAAAATGATTAGGGGGCTGGAGCACATGACTTATGAGGAGAGGCTGAGGCAACTGGAATTGTTTAGTCTACAGAAGAGAAGAATGAGGGGGGGATTTGATAGCTGCTTTCAGCTACCTGAAAGGGGGTTCCAAACAGGATGGTTCTAGACCAGGGATCGGCAGCCTACAGCACACGTGCCAAAGGTGGCATACGAGCTGATTTTCGCTGACACGCCGTGGAGGGCTCAGCCTGCAGCCGCTTTGGGGTTTCCCCTGCTGGCCCCTTGCCAGCCAGAGTCCTGCCGCCTGCCCCATTCAGCTCCCGCTGCTAGCCTGGGTATAGAGAACTAAGGCTGGCAGCGGGCTAGGACTCTAGCTGGCAGAAGCCTGCGGGGGAAACCCCAAAGTGGCGGCGGGCTAAGCGCTCAGCCTGCTGCCACTCTGGAGTTTACCCCGCAGGCTCCTGTCAGCCCACTGCCAGCCTGGGTTCCCTACATCCAGGCTAGCAGTGGGAGCCGAGTGGGGCAGGCGGTGGGACCCCAGCTGGCAGGAGCCCGCAGAAGAAGCCCCAAAGCGGCGGCGGGCTGAGCCGCTTAGCCCGCCGCCGCTCTGGGGTTTCCCCTGCTGGCCCCTTGCCATCCGGGGTCCCACTGCCTGCCCCACTCAGCACCCGCTGCTAGCCTGGGCTTCCTTCACCCAGGCTGGCAGGAGCCTGCAGCGGAAACCCCAAAGCAGGGGCGGGTTGATCCTCTCAGCCCCTTCCCTTCTGCCTGAAGCCAAGCCCCTTCCGAACTAGCACCCGAAGCCTTAAATTTGACTAAATAAATGAAGACTGGGCACACCACTTCTGAAAGGTTGCCGACCCCTGATCTACACTGTTCTCAGTGGTAGCAGATGATAGAACAAAGGGTAATGGTCTGAAGTTGCAGTGGGGGAGGTTTAGGTTGGATATTAGGAAAAACTTTTTCAGTAGGAGGGTGGTGAAGCACTGGAATGGGTTACCTTCATGCTTGACAAAGCCCTGCTTGGATGATTTAGTTGGGTTTGGTCCTGCTTTGAGCAGGGGGTTGGACTAGATGACCTCCTGAAGTCCCTTCCAACCCTGATATTCTATGATTCTATGATAAGAAAAAACTGGTACAGTAATATATATTCTGCTTTGACCAGATTTGCTGATGATACCCAAACTGGAGCAACAGTAACACATAGGAGGCCAGAATTAAGCTACAAAATCAGCTAGAGAGAAGAGAATAGTAGAAGCTGCAGGAAGTAAAGAGTCCTAAAAAATATAAATTATCCACCCTATGATACAAAGCAACCAGGCTCATCACCTCAAAGTGAGTCTATTTTCATCATGCCTCATTATTGTCTTAAAATTATGTTCTCAAGTACTGAATAAATACAGTTGCCACAGCATAGATGCGGGATTGGAGTTGGGAGAGCAGATGTTCATGAAAGAACCTCTCCTTTAGGAAACAATTCACAATATAAGACAGGCTGAGAACCATTGTATTAATGATTCAATGTACTTTAAACATGTTAAAGTGCTATATGAAGAGGGATCTTAGACTTGACAACTAACGCCAATCAGAGGCCTGATCTAATGCTCATTGAAATTAGTCGAAAGATTTCCATTTGTTTCAATGGGCTTTGGATCAGACCCTAGAGCTAAAAATTGAGCAGCCCTTTAAATTGTTACACTGAAATGAACCTGAGAAACAGGGCTAATTAAATGTTTTCCAGTATATACAGCTATTTACTATGACATGTCATCCAAACTCAGTTGAACTTCAAATAAAATGGAGAAGATGTGAGTTGTACAGTGAATTATTTTTGTTTTATCTCCCCATGAATGCTATTTGTATAAAATTAAAAGCAAGAAATTCAAAGAGAGAGGGGGAGAGAGAGAGACTTTATAAAAATTAAGATATCATGTGCAAGGACTGAACAGGATGAGAGTTTGTATTGCACCTATTTATTTTAAATCTGGTCTACATAAAAATAGCACTGATGATTACAGCACTGCAGCAGTCGTCTACTTCTGAGAGACAGTCCCATGACTAATTTTTTAACTTATCATAGTTTATACATTATCACCATTATAAATGGAAATAATCATTCAACAGCAGTGTATTAATGCTTATTTTTTTAAAAGTACATTTCCCTATGATTTGTTTAGGAGCATGTATGAAAACGTTTATTCTAAAAGAGCTTCCAGAGCACAGACTTTGAAACTCCATGAGGTAACAAGTCAAGCCTTTTGACATTTTTATATTTATATATTTTATGTATCAAATATATCATCATGACTTTTTTCATATATGCTCCCATAGGAATATTAAACATGGCTTTGCCAGGTAAATCTTTCAGTATTTATAAAACTTACTGCAATGTCAAATGTAATCCCAGAAAAAGAACAAAAACAGTTGCATTTTATGGCACAAAACAAAAATTCTTCCTTACAGAATACATACAAACTACTTCTTTATTTAAAAGTGACAAACATTCCATTAAAATGGAATGGTAAAGAACTGCCTACTTTGTTTGACATCCATGACATTCTTACTGAGTTGACCTTCATCCTGGCAGTAGCTCTGAATCACACACATTGTTCAATGGATGACATTTACAAACCAGTTTGTTACATACAGCATATGTGGTTCTACATACAACATATCTGTGCTCTAGCATTTCATGCATAAACTAAATGTGTATGCTGTTAAGCGTACAATACATACTATCATTTGACAATAACAACATTAAATTTCAGTACTGACACTTTCATGGGTTGTTCATTTCTGAAAGTAATGGATACAGCTACTGCATTAGATCAGTACTCCCCAATTGGGAATATATTAGTACTACAAGTGAAACGCATTATAAGTGAGATGTCTCTTGATGACATTTCTTTCTTTGATCTGATTAACCTCCTTTATACTTAAACAATAATCTAAAGAAAATTTAAGGATTATGTAAATTAAAATCTAATAAAGCTACACGGTAACTATTAAAGAAATGAACAAAGCTTGGAAAAATATTAGAACTGATCATAAATTGTAGATAAAAGAAATGGAGTTCAAAAAGTAACTCCTTTCCATGGTATACATATAGGTACGCAATTTTAGAAAATTCACAGACAAGCAAATTGTGACGGAGTCAGACCAGAAGGATATAGGAGAGTGCTGGAAGGC
>ML677352.1:31119264-31269557 GCA_007922305.1 Dermatemys mawii
AGACTTGGAGCTTTGTCACAAAATCCATATGTATAATATCTCTGTTTACACTGAAACTCATCTCAGAATGCAATATGCTCCCATTTAAGTGAGAAAGAGCTGTACCCAAGTGCAGCAGAGAACAGAATTTGCCCATCAGATTATCCATCAGATCTAAGGGAGGCTGCACTGCTCTACAGCCAAAATGCTTCTGAAATAAATGTAGGCAAACTTTACTAATTCTGAGTCGCTGAGAATGAAAATGATGCTTAAAATTGTTGATTGGCTCTAGTTTTCAAGATATGCTATTGGGTCAGTATATATGACCCTTGACATGGGAATGGCGGAGGATAAGTGAGTTATAAAGGGAAGGAATCTCAATTTAAACCAGAAATGAGTAAAATACATCTTTGACTGGATCTATGAATAAATCTATGCCTGGGTTTGGACAGTACTTGCTTTTTAGGCAAAACAATGAATGATGCAATCTGAAGCTGGTATTGCGTCATACATGATATGAATTGCATCATGTTATTCCTAGAAGTCATGGATGATACAATCATAACGAAGCTTACATCACTCTGCTGAACAAATTGCCCTATATCAGCTCTAGAAATCATACAGTGTCGTGCTCTCTTATTTGTCAGTGTCTGATTTTGCAAAGGGACACATTTCTGTTTAGCCAAAGTGAGCAGAGATGCCTCATACTTGTGTGAACAGTGCAGATAACTTCTGCTATGTTTGTGGTGAAGTGACTTTTGCATCACAAAAGCGCAGTATAACCGCTATGGTTAAGAAAGTCTATCACCTTTATTTTGGCTGCAAAATTGGAGATCAGGACAAGAGGTGGGCCCCACACATATGCTGCAACACTTGTGCAACAAATCTTCGCCAGTGGTTGAACAGGAAAAGGAAATCTATGCCTTTTGCAGTGCCAATGATTTGGAGAAAGCCAACAGATCATACCAGCAACTGTTATTTCTGCATGGTGCCTCCAGTTGGGAAAGGTGTGTCAAAGAAGAAAAAGTGGACTGTGCATTATCCAAACATTCCATCAGCTATACGCCCAATACCCCACGGAGGAGGACTGCCAGTTCCTGATGCACCAGAATCATTCTCACTTGAGTCAGACGAGGAAGAGGAAGAGGATGAAACTTCTGGTCCTGAACCATCAATGTCACAGGACCCACATTTTCTCCCATCCTCCTCCTCTGAACCACACCTCATAACACAAGCTGAACTGAATGACCTTGTCAGGGATTTGGAACTACCCAAGAGTAAGGCAGAGCTGTTGGGCTCCAGACTACAGCAGTGGAATCTCCTGGCAGGTGATGTTAGGGTTTCCATGTTCCGTGACCGTCAAAAGGATCTTGTCCCATTCTTCTTCATGGAAGGTGATCTTGTAGCCTGCAACAACATCGATGGTGTGATGGCAGCCCTCAACATCGTTCACGATCCAGATGAGTGGAGACTCTTCACTGATTCATCGAAGACGAGTCTTAAAGCTGTTTTGTTGCATAATGGCAATGTTTTGCCATCAATTCCAGTTGGTCCTGCAGTCCATATGAAGGAAACCTATGACAACATGAAACAACTTTTGAGGTGCATAAACTATGACCAACATCAGTGGCAGCTTTGTGGCGATTTGAAGGTTGTTGCTCTCTTGCTTGGTCTGCAGACTGGATACACAAAGTACTGCTGTTTTCTCTGCGAATGGGAGATTCCAACTACATCAAGAAAGATTGGCCACTCCAACAGTCATTGGAGCCTGGGAGGAAAAGTGTTCAGCATCCACCACTTGTTGAATCAAGGAAGATTTTGTTACCACCCTTACACATCAAGCTGGGTCTGATAAAGAACTTTGTCAAGGCCATTGACAAAACACGAGCAGCTTTCAAGTACCTCTGTGGAAAATTTCCAAGGTTAAGTGAAGCTAAGATAAAGGAAGGTGTCTTTGTTGGTCCTCAGATTCGTGAACTTCTTCGAGATGATGCATTTGACCATGCACTGCGTGGCAAGGAAAAGACAGCATGGAAAGTCTTCCAGTCAGTGGCAATACGTTTTCTCGGAAACAACAAGGCAGACAACTACAGGTTGTTGGTGGAAAACCTCCTCAAGGCATACAAAAGCCTTGGTTGCAACATGTCACTAAAGATACATTTTTTGCACTCTCATCTAGATTTTTTTCCACCGAACTGCAGAGCAGTGAGCGACGAGCACGGCGAGCGATTTCACCAGGACATTGCAACAATGGAGAAACGCTATCAGTGCAAATGGAGTCCATCAATGCTTGCAGACTATTGCTGGACGGTGACAAAAGATGCTCCATTTTATGAATACAAGAGACAAGCTAAGAAGCGCCGAGTAGACACTGAATAGGACTAAACTATGTACAGAATAGTTTTTTGCCTTTTGTTTCATAATATATTTTGTTTATATAACCCTTTTGCTGATTTTTAAAGTGTTACATAAACAGGACAGGTGAAATATTATCATGTAAAGCAACCATAAACACATGAAAAGACCTAGGTTTACAATTTATGATTAAAACTCTACTATCTACACAATATACATAGACATAAAATGTAAAAACTTAAATATCTTAGAAACAGTAGCCAATCAGTTGTTTTAATTGTCATATTTGAATTCAGCACATCAAAATACATAATAAATATCACATTTTATCTCTGAAGCAGACGACTTCTAAAAAATTGTAGACCAGTGCTGTCAGACTGGGAGCATTTATGTAATAGAGTTCTGCAGGGCGTTTGTTACAGGTCTGGTACTATCCAACATTTTCATTAATAACTGAGATAATGGAGCAGAGAGCATAATAAAATTTGCAGGTGACACCAAGCATGTAGGAGTTGCAAGCACTTTGGAAGACAGGATCAGAATTCAAATGGATTTTGATAAATTGGAAAATTGGTCTGAAATCAAGATGACAAAATTCAATAAAATGTGAAGTACAACACTTTGGAAGGAAAAATACAAAATTCATGAATACAAAATAGAGAATAGCTGGCGAGGCAGTAGTACTGCTGAAAAGAATTTAGGGATCATAGTGGATCACAAATTGAACATAAACCAATAATGTGATGCAGCCATGAAAAAGCCTAATATACTGGGGCATATTAATAGAAGTGTATTATATAAGACACAGAAGCTAACTGTCCCGTTCTACTCAACAACAGATAAATTCTTGTAAAGAATGGTCTAGATTTACTTGGTCCTGCCTCAGTGTGTTGGAGGCAGAGGGATGAACTTCCAGCCCTACATTTTTTGGTGCTATAACTGTATTCCTCATCTAAATCAGACTGGGTTCTGTGATGATCCCAGAATGATCATGACAATTCTACACCATGAAATTTTAGGCCCACAGAGGTCCAAGAAATTCCATGAGGTGAACCTGAGGGATAAAAGGGTTTTCCTTTATGTTGGGGCAAGAAAGAGGGACAGAGGAAGCAAGGATGGAAGAAAGAGGTTGGGGACCACTAGGAAGACATAGGCTGTGGCTTTCAAACCAAGTAAATCTAGTAGATCCAAAAGGAACTCTAGATTCAACTTTGTTGGTTACCTCTCCTAAGAACTTTTCAGCCTCACTAGCTGCATCTTCCAGTCCTGCAGCACATCCCAGTATTAACATTTCCAATTACATCTGTGCAAACTCTCCTTCTCTGAAACGTGCAGACATGTAACAAAAGTTGAAAGGCATCACTAACTTTCAAGGAATCATGCTATGGAGAAAACAGCAGCCTTCTCGCCATTCTCCAGCAGTGAGGCCTCCCACTCCAGAGCTCTCACCACACAGTGAACTTCCATCAGTTTTCAGTTATATCATCCAGGCCTCACTTGCAAATATCACAGTCTAGACCAGGTATTGTCTACACATTTTCAAGGCAACAGAGCGTTGGCCCTTAAAATTCCTCCTGTATACGAGATGAAAGTGTTTTTAGGATTGAAATCAGTTTTAGTCACTGGAAATCATCCTGCAGGATGGGAGGTCAAGACTGTATGCTTTTCACATGACATGTAAGAAGTTATCATAATCAGAGAAATAAGAGGTAAATTCACTTTAGTGTCAGATCATTTAGTGCATCCACTGCAATTCTGGTGTTTTGTCCATATTCCAGTTACATCATCTCAGAAATGGAGACTCAGACATAGTTTTAGAAGACAATTTCACACCTCAACATCAGGATCCTTTCGTGATACACAACCTAAATCTTTCTGTTCTTAGTCTCAACTTTTTAATCTTGATTATTTCCCCATAGATAACCCTAAAAAATGCTTCATCCTCAGTGCTTGCGTCAGTTATGTCTCTCTTTAGTCAGTGCTGAGTACATATCACCACAAACACTAGTTGGTCCAATAAAAGATATTCCCCCACCCACCTTGTCCCTCTCAAATATCATTTACTTCATCAGATTTACTGTGTGACATGACATCAAAGCTTCTGGTACTACACAAGGCAACATGTCAAGCGATATGTCACTTTGTCAAGATACACAAAATTCTTAGCTTGTCTTACAGTACTCAGTTGGCAGTATGGTCAAGACACCACAAATTTGAAATGCCAAAGAGGCTGAAAACTAGGGAAGGGTATCTTCCTCCAACCTAGAGATGAAAGAGTAGATAAGAGTCACAATTCAAGGCCGCAATAGCCAGAGGGCTCCCTTATTGATTTCAATTAAGTGACAACACCTACTGGTACTTGTCCTCTGGAGTCTGTGCCTTGTCGTGGCAAGACAGCTTGCGTGCTCTAACGATCTCCAGAGTTTCTGTGGGGGCTTTTTGCTCCTGGTAGGTTCAATCATGCTGGATTGGTCTGTGAGGGAGAAGTCAGATAAAAGAAACACCCTAGTACTCCACGTTGGGGATTAGGCAAAGGGCTAACAACCCCACCCCATAAAAACAAAATATGTTACGGAAACAACGATGGAGAATGGGGATGGAGATCATTAGTGTGTGTGATGACCTGTATGACTGCCCGTGGTGAAAGCTGAAAGGAAGCCACAGGCACGAAGACCGAAGTGCTCAACACCAAGACAAAAACCAAGCTTGTTTTCTGGAATGTATGAAACAGGGAAGTTAGCTAGGGTCACAGCACAGATGAGACATTATATCTTACACATCCTGGGTATCAGTGAGAACAGATGGACAAGATCAGGAAGATTAACAACAGACTCAGGAGAAACTTTGCTGTATTCTGGACGGGATGATGGACAACACCAGGAGGGTGTTGCCATCCTTTTGAAGAAGAAGAAGCATTTGCTGATTGATTGGAAGTCCATCAGTAGCAGACTTTTAAAAGCCAGACTGAAAGGGAAATACAATAATATCACCCTGATTCAGTGCTATGCTCCAACAAATGACAGCGATGAAGTAGTAAAGAACAAATTCTACCTTACACTACAGACGGAGTTAGAGAGAGTACCATGCCACGACCATGCCACAACCTATCTATTTTATGGACCCAAATACCAAGGTCCATGAGGGCAACAAAAGAACAATAGAGCAATGGGAAGACATACGTGTGGCACCATGAATGAAAATGGAGAGAGGCTTGTTGATTTCTGTAATATGAATGACCTAGTCATCGGCAGAACCATATTTCAACATCCTGAAATCCACAAGCTGAGATGGTGTTCTCCAAATGGCAGAGAAAAGAGCCAGATTAACCATGTGATCAATAGCAAATGGTAACGTTCACTGACAGTTATGAAAGTGAAAAGAGGTGCAGATGTTGGCAGCGACCGCCACTTTGTTACAGCCTCCATCAAGCTAAAACTGAGAAGTGTCAGTCTACCAAACAAGAGACATAGTCTTTATGACATTGACAAGCTAAAGTCCCCTGAAATACAGAAAGCCTTCATTCTGCAGTTAAAGAACAGGTTTCAGACACTTGCAGATTTTGATGAAGAATTGAGGAATGCAGATGAGATCAAGAAGTGAGGCAAAGTAACAGCAACTTATAAACAGACCACTGAAGCCTGTCTAGGATACAGGCAGAAGAGAATGGAGAAGTTGATTATACCCAGCACATGGAACACCATAAAAACTAGATGAGCCCTGAAGAAAAAAAAAGTTGTACACAAAAAAATCCCAGAAGCTAAAGGACAAATACCGCAATCAGTATAGCAAGGCATACCAGAAGGGAGCAGACAAATGATATTATATTGATAATCTGGCAACACAAGTAGAGGATGCAGCTGCTCATGATGAACAAGGAACAGTCTACAAAATGATGTGGCTTATCAGTGGTAAACAGTAGACACCAAACAAACACTCATCAGGGACAAACAAGGCCACCTACTAACAAGAGAAAAAGAACAATAAATACGCTGCACAGAGCATTTCAAAGAATTGCTGAACAAAGAGCCACCTAAAGAGGAGGCAGAAGATGATCTTGATATCAACATAGATACCCCAGCTAAGGATGAGATCATTCAAGCCATCAAATCCTTAAAAAATGAGAAAGCTCCTGGAAAGGATAATTTGAATGCAGAATTATTCAAGGTAAATCCTGAGTTAGCAGCATCTATCCTGAAGCCTCTATTTACATCAGTCTGGAAAAGGGAAAAAGTGCCAGATGAGTGGACATATGGGGTTATAGTGAAGCTACCAAAGAAAGGAACTCCCCTTGTTGGAAAAACTGGTGTGGTATCACACTTTTATCTGTGCCAAGCAAAGTACTGTGTAAGATCATAGTCCAGCATATATCAGAGGCAGGTGATAGAATTCTCAGAAAAGAGCAAGCTGGTTTTTGGAAAGGGCATAGATGCACAGACCAGATCTTCACTCTATGAAACATAACAGAACAATGCTTACAATGGCAACAGCACCTCTACATAAACTTCATAGACTTTGAGGAGGCTTTTGATAGCATTCACTGGACCAGGCTATGGTGCATTCTGTGGGCATATGGAATCCCTCTCTGCTTAATCAACATCATCAAAAAAATTATTTCAATTTTACATGCAATGTTGATTACAGTGAGCTCACTTTTGAAGTCAAAACAGGAGTATTTCAGGGATATATCATGTCTCCAATCCTCTTCAACATTGCCATTGACTGGGTAATGCAGCAAACAACAGAAGATATGCCTAGAGGCATTAAATGGACACCCTTCTTATTCCTTGAAGACCTAGACTTCGCAGATGATCTCGCTCTCCTATCCCATATCCAACATCAAATACAAGAAAAAACAACTCAACTCAATGAATTCAGTCAGCAAATTGGACTGAAAATCATTGCAATAAGACAGATATCATGACCTTTAATATTGCCTTACCATCACCAGTATGGATAGAGGATTATGTTCTCACCAATGGAGAAGCATTCACATACTTGGGCAGCACCATCAGCCAGGATGGTGGAACAAGCCAGGATATCCAGAATAAAATCAGTGAAGCCAGGAACACTTTCAGGAGCTTAAATATAGTCTGGAAATCATCAAAATACAATAGCAAAACCAGACTCAAGATTTATCAGAGCCACGTACTTTCAATAGTACAGAATGCTGGAGAATGAGGAAGTATGACATGTCCAAACTGTCTTCATTCCATATAACCCTCCTCAGAAAAATCCTCCGTATCTTTTGGCTCAGAACAATCTCAAACCAAGATCTATTGACACAGTGCAGCCAAGAGGAAATGAGCACCATCATTGCCAGGAGGCTTTGGAGATGGACTGGCCATGTGCTTTGGATGGAAACTGATTCCATCACCAGAGTAGCAATAAGATGGACACCAGAAGTCAAACAAAAAAAGAGGCAGCCTGAAAACAATATGGTGAAGCACTGTGGAAGCCAAGCTGAAAAACCTGGGGTGCAGCTGGGGAACAATTGAAAGACTTGCCAAAAACAGACAGAAGTGGAGGAGCTTCGTTGCTGCCCTAAATGCCAGAGGCGTAATGGGAACATGATGATGATCTATTGGTATCTGAGCATCATTTCTTCCAATGATATTAACCTGTACGATATGTATGGCTTAGTAGGCCACATTGTAAGCTATTTTCCACAGCAAAAAATTGAAGAACATTTCACATCTGACTCATAACAAACATATAGCACACAGCTCATCAGGAAGATTAAACTGCAAAATAGTTGCAGTAGAGAACATTCATGGATATGAGAAAAAAATCTTTTGCCATATAAGGACTGAGAAAAAATTTCCCATTTTAAAAAAATGTGTGGGATCATATTCACAGACATAGAAATATGTTCTGTTCTCTAACACCCACAGGCCCTAGAACATTAGGCTGAAGTGTTGGCATGAATAAAAACGTTCATTAAGCAAAAAAACCTCACAGATTAGAACACTGTTGAAAACCACCAATTTAGTATTCAGCATCTTTTCAAATTTTATCATTTTTATTGTAATGAAAGTTACAGTTTCATTATGACCAAAAAAGTCAAAATGCACATGACACGAACAATACAAATGATTGGCACGGAGTCAAAATTAAATACAAAGACAAACAAAATTCTGTCACCTACCACATAACACCAGCAGAAACTAACTATAAATATGGAAACAGCTCACCATGCAGTAAAAAGGCAACTTTCTCCCTCTTCATTCTTCTTAACCTAAGCAATCAGTGCTTTAAACTATTCCAGCCTCCAAGCCTGTCTTTATAACTAGGTAGGCACCTAGGTCTCCCTTCTATCATAGCTCTGTACCTGTCAAAACTCCCCTTTTACTGTCATTTAATTATTAAGGAGGTCAATAAATATTTGCAAGGTGTTTTACACAAATGAAAACAGTCCCTGCCTGAAGAGTTTACATTCTAAAGTAGATAAACACAGAAAATGAAAACAGGAAAGATGGGGTCGGGCAAGATCTAGAATGTATAATACTTGAAGCTTGACTGAATTTTTTTTTAATTTGAAAATAAGATGAGGTAAGAGAAATAGAGAGCATAAGAGGTCAACTACAGAGAGCTTCCTAAAGAAGTAGGTTTGAAACAAAGATTGAAGGCACAGAGAGAAAGGGAGATTTTGTGCAAAGAGAAATTGATCATGGGGCTAAAGCACTGGAGTGGAGATGTGGGTTCAATTCCTGGCTCCGTCACAAGTTTCCTACGTGACCTCAAGCAAGTTTCTTAAGGGCCTGAGCCAAAGTCCACTCAGGTCAACAGAGAGAAACTTAACAACTTCAAGTGGCTTCATGTCAGACCTTTGAACTATGCTTCAGTTCCTCATTTGCAAAAAGGGGATAATATGTCCCCTCTCCCTGCCTTTCTCTGTTTTACCTAGTTAGAATATTAACTCTTCAAGCAGCTGCTCTCTCTTACTAGGAGCCCCATTTGGTACCTTGAAAAACAGTAACATACTCATCACTTGGGCCTCTAGTTGCTACCATAATACAATAATAAATTAGTACCACAGTGGCCGGTCTGTAATTTATCACACATGAATTTTTAATTAAACTAATGTTCTAAGGCTTGGGTTCTTTAATATAATACTTATTTTAATAATATTCTTTCATAATATTCTGTGGCATGCCACATTTCTTCCAGGTATTAAATATGCCATTTGAATTCACCAAAATTATAATAAAATTAAGAACAGTAGCAGAAAAACAAAAACAAAAACCTGTATTTAAATAAAATATTAACAGATCAGGCTGTAAACTGAAAAATGGACAGATTAAAGTAGACTGAAGTTCTAAATTAAATAATAAATCATAGAAGATTAGGGTTGGAAGAGACCTCAGGAGGTCATCTAGACCAACCCCCTGCTCAAAGCAGGACTAACACCAAACTAAATCATCCCAGCCAGGGTTTTGTCAAGCCGGACCTTAAAAACATCTAGAGATGGAGATTCCACTACCTCCCAAGGTAACCCATTCCAGTACTTCACTTCCCTCTTAGTGAAATAGTTTTTCCTAATATCCCACCTAGACCTCCCAGACTGCAACTTGAAACCAGTGCTCCTTGTTCTGTCATCTGCCACTGGTGATGACAGCTGAGCTCCATCCTCTTTGGAACCCCCCTTCAGGTAGCTGAAGGCTATATCAAATCTCCCCTCGCTCTGCTCTTCTGAAGACTAAATAAACCCAGTTTCCTTAGCCTCTCCTTATAAGTCATGTGACCCAGCGCCCTGATTATTTTTGTTGCCCTCTGATGGACTCTCTTCAATTTGTTCACATCATTTCTGTAGTGGGGGACCCAAAACTGGACACGATACTCCAGACGTGGCCTCTCCAGTGCTGAATAGAGGGGAATAATCACTTCCCTTGATCTGCTGGCAATGCTCCTACTAATGCAGCCCAATATGCCATTAGCCTTGTTGGGAACAAGGGCACACTGCTGACTCATATCCAGCTTCTCATCCACTGTGATCCCCAGGTCCTTTTCTGCAGAACTGCTCTTTAACCAGTCGGCCCCCAGCCTGTAGCAGTGCATGGGCTTCTTCCGTCCTAAGTACAGGACTCTGCACTTGTCCTTGTTGAACCTCATCACATTTCTTTTGGCCCAATCCTCTAACTTGTCTAGGTCACTCTGGACCCTATCCCTACCCTCCAGCATATCTACTTCTCTCTCCATCTTAGTGTAATCTGCAAACTTCCTCAAGGTGCAATCCATCCCAACATCCATATCATTAATGGAGATGTTGAACAAAAACAGCCCCAGGACCGACCCCCTGGGCACTCCGCTTGATACAGGTTGCCAACTAGACATCGAGCTGTTGATCACTACCTGTTGAGCCAGACAATTTAGCCAATTTTAGACAAAAATACTTTGCGAGACTGTAATCTTTACTAGTCAAGATATATCATGTCCACTGCTTTCCCCATATCCACAGAGCTAGTTTTCTCATCATAGAAGGCAATCAGGTTGATCAGTCATGACTTGCCCTTAGTGAATCCATGTTGACTGTTCCGGATCACCTTCTCCTTCTCCAAGTGCTGCAAAATGGTTTCCTTGAGGACCTGCTCCATGATTTTTCCAGGGACTTATCCTCTCCCTTTGACTTGTGCCTCAGCTCCATGAGTCAGGACGCCACATTCCACTCAGTTTCACAGCTGTAAATCCAGAGTAACTGGAGTTACGCTGTTACAAAGTTACTGGAGTTACAAAGTTAATGGAGTTACTCAGAATTTACATCAATGTAACGTGGCAGAATGTCTTATATCAGACTTGCCTTTGAATTTCCAAGTTTGTGCATTTGTATTTAAAATACACTTTAAAAAAAACCCAACCCAAATGATACAGCTGCAGCAGTGTAGGCAAGAATGATCTATTTGCACTTCACACCATATCTTTGGATATGAAACCTTGAGAAAAAAAGCACTGGAGCAGTGGCGGATTTAAAGTTAGGGGAGCCCTCTATGCAGCTTCATTTTAGGGGCCCTACCTTGTGACCCAGCCAAGAAAAAGAACATTCTCTCTTATCTCCCACCACCGCATTTTTAATTATTTTCTTCCTTCCTCTTCTTCCTATATTATAAGTAATGGGAAGTAAATGAAAATAAAGTGAGATACCTTGACTGGGACAGGGATTTGGGGTGCAGGATCTAGGAGGAAATTTGGGTGCAGGGTGCAGGCTCTGGGCTGGTAAAGGAGGGATGGGAGGGGACAAGGGGGTGGCACTTACCTCAGGTGACATGGCTCCCAAAGCAACCGGCACACACACCTGTCTGGCAGCAGCTGCTAGGCGGGGGAGAGGGGAGAAAGGGGAACCAGGAGGTCCAGGCGGGGGGAACCAGGAGGTCTCCATGCATTGCTGCCCACAGGCAACTTCCCCGCTGCTCCCATTGGCCGCAGTTCTCGAGGCAGGGACAGTGCACAGAGACACACACATCCCAGGAGCCACAGAGACATGCCAGCTGCTTCCAGGAGTGAAGTGGCTCAGAGGGAGTGAGGGAGGCAAGCAGAACAGGCAGGGAGCTGCCTTAGCCCTGCTGCTGGCACATCTCTGTGTGCCCCTTGAGGGAGGGGGCAGCGAGTCTCCTCTATCCCTTTTCTTAGAAAAAGCTGCCCTTTTTCTAAGCACAGTGGAAGACTGTAGTAATCTCAGCAGAAACTACTGATAAGTAACTTTGTAATAGCTTCCACACTACCTTCTGTTCTAAAGGCCAAATTCTGCCACAGAGAATGGCATCAATGTAGTACTGTTATCAGATATGAAGAAGCCACACAAAAGATGCACATCTTCTGTGTGGGATGGAGTCCTACTCAGTGAAATTTACTCTACTATGGCATGTAGGGTGGGTTGCATCAGGGCAGGGACACACACAAACCATTGAAGATGTTTCACACATTTGAGAGTGGATGTTTGCATGGTTTAAAAATAAAATGAAAACAAAAAAACCCCAAAGTATTATATGCCAATTGTTGGAAAAGGGTGAAAACTCAAATGAACCTAAAAAGAAATTTCCTGTAATTATTTCAATTTGAAAACGAACCCTCTTTGTGCATATCAAGATTCTTGGTTATATGGTCATCAGCTCAAATTCATTCAGATCTTAAAATACAGGATATGTTTGACAACAAAGTAGCTTCCTTTTGTAGGAATCACATGAAAGAAAATTACTAGGGCTGTCAATTAATCACAGTTAACTCACGCTATTAACAAAAAAATTAATCGTGATTAATTGTAACTTAAATCACATTGTTAAACAATAGAATGCCAATGTATATTTTTATTACAAATATTTGCTCTATAAAAATGATAAAGAAATAATATTTTTCAGTTCATCTCTTTGAAGTATTGTAGTGCAATCTCTTTTTCCTGAAAGTGCAACTTACAAATGTAGATATAACTGCACTCAAAAACAAAACGATGTAAAACTTCAGAGCCTACAAGTCCCTTCGGTCCTACTTTTTGTTCAGCCAATTGCTAAGACAAACAAGTTTGTTTACAATTACATGTGATAATGCTGCCCTCTTCTTATTTACAATGTCACCAGAAAGTGAGAAGCAACATTCATTCATGTGGCACTTTGATAGCCAGCATTGCAAGATATTTATGTGCCAGATATGCCAAACATTTGTATGCCCCCTCATGCTTCAGCCACCATTTTAGAGGGCATGCTTCCATGCTGATGACACTTGTTAAAGAAATAATGCATTAATTAAATTTGTGATTGAACTTTTTGGGAGAGAATTGCTCTGTTTTACCCCACTTCTGACATATATTTCATGTTATAGCTGTCTCAGATGATGACCTGTTGTTCATTTTAAGAACACTTTCACTGCAGATTTCACAACATGCAAAGAAGATATCAATATAAAATTTCTAAGGATAGATACAGCACTCGACCCAAGGTTTAAGAATCTGAAGTGCCTTTCAAAATCTGAGAGGGACAAGGTGTGGAGTATGCTTTCAGAAGTCTTAAAATAGCAACACTGAGATGCGGAAACTACAGAACCTGAACCACCAAAAAAGAAAAACAACTTCTGTTGATGGCATCTGATTCAGATAATGAAAACAAACATGTGTCGGTCCACACTGCTTTGGACTGTTATTGAACAGAACTCGGCATCAGTATGGACACGTCTCCTGGAATGGTGGCTGAAGCATGAACAGACATATGAATCTTTAGTGAATCTGGTGCATAAATATATTGTGACACCGTCTACAACAGTGCCACGAGAATGCCTGTTCTCACTTTCAGGAGACATTGCAAAGAGGAAGTGAGCAGTATTATCTCCTGCAAATATAAATGAACTTGTTTGTCTGAGAATCAGAGGGGTAGCCGTGTTAGTCTGGAATTGCAGAAGTGACAAAGAGTCCTGTGGCACCTTAAAGACTAACTAAAGTATTAGAGCATAAGCTTTCGTGGGCTAATACCCATGCATCCGACGAAGTGGGTATTAGCCCATGAAAGCTTATGCTCTAATATTTTAGTTAGTCTTTAAGGTGCCAGAGGACTCTTTGTCACTTTGTTTGTCTGAGTGATTGGCTGACCAAGAAGTAGGACTGAGTGGACTTGTAGGCTCTAAAATTTTACATTGTTTTATTTTTGAATGCAGTTTTTTTGCATAATTCTACATTTGTAAGTTGCACTTTCATGATAAAGAGATTACACTACAGTATTTGTACTAGGTGAATTGAAAAAATACTATTTATTTTATTTTTTTACAGTGAAAATACTTTATATTTATTTTTGATTACAAGTGAGCACTGCACACTTTGTATTCTGTGTTGTAATTGAAATCATTACATTTGAAAATGCAGAAAACATCCAAAAATATTTAAATAAATGATATTCAATTATTGTTTAACAGTGCGATTAATTGTGTGATTAATTATTTTAATCGCTTGACAGCCCTAAAAATTACACTACTTTTCCCTTGCCTTTTCATCAAAAGAAAATAAAAAATAGTGTGAAACAAAATTTATTTTTAAGAAAATTAAGTTTAAAATCTGAGAAAATAGATCAGTTTTTCAAGATGCTTTATTACCTTATTTATTGACATACGTACTGTAATTAATGTGTATGTTAGTGTTTGTATTTCTTTAAGAAGGTGCTGCTATGTCTGAATCAGTATATGTTCAGTAACATTTGATGTAGGGGTTGCCATGGTAAGTATACATGTCTGATTGAATTCCAGATGAACAGATGCATAAAACCAATACTCACATAGCTAGCCATTGCAAGTTACTTTCCTTGTCTGATCATGTAACACTAAAATTAAAAAGCAATTTATAGAGTTCAAATGAAAATCTTCTACACATTGAAATCATCCAAGGCAGCTCAGATTAAAAATAGAAATAAAACTGGGATACTAAAAATTGGAATAAAGCTTTTAAGCTGAAAGTTATGGGATAAGAGAATTAAGCATTTTGCCATGAGAACAGGCATGTCAAAATTTCCAAGATAAAAATACCACCTCTCTCTCTAACCTCAGGGAACTTTTAATAATACTTTCACTGTTGTTATCACCTTTCACTAGCCCTGTCTCACAGAAAAAAAAACCCAACTCAACCTGACTACTCCTTAAAATACAGCAAAAGCCTGATTCTGCTTTCAGTTGCCCCAGGGTAAAATAGGACCCCTCATCCCCTATTGAAGCCAATGGCATTATGCCAGTGTCAGAGGGAGAAGAACCAGGCCCACTGAACCAACATGTAGGCCCTCTTCCTCCTCCCACTGAAATCAGTGGAGTTTTGCTACTGATTTCAATAGGACTAGGACCTGGTGCATACTTATTCTCAACCTCCTGGAGTTATAAGAAACCAAGTGTTTCAGTGAACTTACATACCTAACACACTAAGCTTCCCAAAATTGGTTACTGTTTAAAAGTACCATTGCTTTAGAACAGAGGTGAGGAAAGTCAAGCATACAAAGAATAAACTAAGCCTATCTTTCTGGAAAGATGGCAATATTAGTATTTCAAAATGACTGCATCACTGTTTGTTTCTAATCATTAGAGGTTCCACTGGAGTTAAGATATGAAGATTAGAAAGGGTACAGACCTTTCCAAGAGGATTGCTAAGATTAATATCTTATTTCAGAAGGTCAAGAGGTGGTGGCAATGAAAATACACCATCTCCGCAAAAATACATTTTACCTATAAACTTATCCTTTTTAAATGCACCCTGGGGGAGAAAACAATACATACACTGACTATTCATAGGCTTGGTCAGAAACAAAATAACTCCCAATGTCTCCTCTGACTGAGGTATCAAGTGTTTTATTTTCATTTTAATAAACTCAGTAATGCATTTAATTGTGTCCAGAAAGGTGGTTTTCATAGCCCTTTACCGTCCATTCCTTAGAAAGAACACTGGAAATACTGAACCAATTGTTATAGCCTACAGAGATCTTTTAAGTCCCTAAGGGACTTATTCTGATCTTATTTACACAGGTGTATGTTAAGAGTAACTCATAGGCCAAATTCATCCCTGATGTTACTGTATTCACTGAGACAAATGCATTCCCTAGAGTAACTGACAGTGAAGTTACACTGATGTAAGTTAACTCTAGATCAACCCCCTTCCCCCAGTATCTTTATCTAAATCTTGAACAACCTCAAGCTCACTGTGGGCATTATGTTGGAATGATGATTAGGAAGGAACCAAGAAGTGAAGTAGGATTATATATCAACCTGTTTACTGATATTCCTAAAGAAGACCTGCCTGAATCAAGAATCATGTTGCTCTAGATTCAGAAAATGATTTAATTGGTGGGATGAGGTGAGACACAAGTTGTGTGATAAAGATTTCCAAAATTTTGACTTGGTCGCAATGAAGCAATATGGTAAACAATTTTATATTTAAACAGGGCAACTAAACACTAAGCAAAAGAGGACTCTCTTTGAAATAGCACTTCAGACTCCTTGAGGTTCCTGACATCACGTATGTGATCACCACTGTAAGACAATTTCCTTATTAAAACATACCCACCTTACTGTGCCATTGGTTTTGCCTTTCCCCTCCTCCCATCCTATTTTTCTGCTGTACAACTAAAATAAATGCCCTTTTCTCTGTCTATGTATGGGAAATAGAAGGAAGCAGCAGTGGAATTTCTGAACAGGGAGGTCATCAGCTTCTGCACATGGAACACAAAGGCAATTTTGAATCACTGAAAACGGACCTTTTATGCCTTTAAAATATATATTCACATACACACACTCTCTCTCTCTCTCTCTCCATATACATAGTCTTTTTCCTTCTCCAAACAAGAATATGCTTAATGAATCTCCCTGTCTCCCACACAGTCACGATCAAGCATGATCTTAAGAAAAGAGGCATGGAGAGCAGCAGCAAATTTCCCTCTCCACAAGTGTCAGTGGTGACTGCAGCCAGGGAAGAGCTTCCATTACCGATTGACCCCCACCCCTACCGCCGCAAGAAACTGCCCAGCATTTCCTTTCCACATCTGAGCCCAGAAGGGGCAACCCCGTTCGGGAACAGGATCGTCCCTTCCTTTCTCTCCCTATTCTCTGCACATGGGTTTTTGGGGGGGAGGGATAAAGCGTTGCTGGGGGTGCACAGCAGCGGTAATTACAGCCATCCTTTGCCGTAGCTGCTTTCCTAACGCGATTTCATCTGGCAGGTACCATCACACCGAAGGACACCGCTTCCCTTTCATCCCACCATCCCTCCACCGGCAGCAGCACATCCAGCGAGCAGCGAAGCCACAAGCAGCGGCTCTTTCCAGGTTCCCCGCTGCCCACGCAGGAGAGTGGAGCGCCGTGCGCCGCTGCTTGCATTTCGCTGCTGCACCCCCACACACGCCTCTCTACAAGGGGAGCAGCAGCACAGCAGCTGCCCCTTCCTCAAAGGCAGCAGGCACATACTCACATTGCAGAGTGGAGTAACTGTCCATCAGTCTCCGCTGCCCGGAGATAACCAGCCGGATTGGTTATTCCTAAGGTATTGGAGTCCGTAGCTGGGGGCGGGGGGGGGCGGGCGCGAGAGAGCGGGGGAGGGGGGAGTTTTTTCGTGGGAGATCCCTCGCTAAACCATGATGTAAATGCCCTTCAGGTGAGCGGCTGGATATTTCCCCACGAGGCGGAGAGTAACGCGAGGGAGGCTCTGTAGCACAGGCACCGTGTCAGCTGAAGTCTCTCTCCTCTCCCCCCCCACAGACCGACCAGCCACCAACCAACCAACAATAAAGAAAGAATAAAAATCTTCGTCCAGTAAATCCCCGGGAAGAGAAGGCGACAGGAGACACACGCACACAGAGGGGCCAGGCTGCCCCCGCCCCACAGTACCTGTCAGCGGGGGGTGCAGGAGCGGGTCTCCACAAGGGCATGCGGGGAGATCCTCTTCGGCTCCCGCACGGAGCAGGGGCGGGAGGTTAAGGCGGGGGGAGGCGGAGACCCGCGAGATGATGCTCAGGACCCCCGGCGCCGCTGCGTGTCTCTCCGGGCCCTCCTCGGCGCAGCGGCTTCATTCGCTGGCGGGTGCAGTCACTGCGGACGGGGAGATGCCTGTGGCTGCTCCCGCCACGCTCGCCAGCCTGTCCCGCGCTTCTCGCAACGCCGCCGGGGGCCACCGCGGCTCGACGCCGACAGGCGGTTCACGGGGAGCAGCAAAACCACATCGACGGGAAACAACCGTGTGCGGCGGCGCTGTGGCCCCGGCCGGCCGGCGGGCTGCGGGACCCCGCGCCCGGGAGAGCCCGGCAGGCGCGGGCAAAGCAGCAGGCGCCGGCTTGAGGGAGCAGTGCCCAGAGCCCGCTCTCCGGAGCAGGAGGTGCACGGGCGGCAGCGACAAGCAGCCTCCCGCCAGGGCTGAGTCAACGGGAGAAGCCCCAGTGCTCGGCAGCTGCCGCCGCCAGCCCCTCCCGCCCCCACAAGATCCGCGTCAGAGCTCGAGCGGCTGCCGCGGCTCTAACGCGGGGGGGGGGGGGGCTGCGCCCGCCTCTTCGCGCGCCTTTAGCCCGAGGCTGCGCCGGGAGAAGAGGGTCTGCGCGCGCCACCTCCCCCTCCCGCGCCTCGCTCTCTCCAGCCGGGCCGGGATCCTGCACCCCAACCACTGCCCGTCCCCTCCCCCCGGCCCTGCTCCGTCCTCCCACACCTCAGCCCCACCCCGCTGCTGTCTCCTCCCCATATGCTGCTCTCCCCCCTATCATTCCCCCCGCCCCCGCCACACACACACACACAACTGCTTCTCGCCCACCAGCGCCTCTCCCGGATACTTTCCTGCCTCAGCCCCCCGCCCTCGTACACCCCTCAGCTGGCCACTGCTTGCTTCTTCTCACCTTCCCCCAGGGGTCCTATCCTCCACTCACCTTTACTACTGCTTCTTCCTTTCACCCCCCGCCCCGACCTCGCTGCTGTGTCCCTCCAGCTCCCCACCTCACAGCACTGCTGCTTCCTTTCTTCCCCCAATGTGCTCCCGCTCACCCTCCTCTCAGTGCTGCCTCCCTCCTTGTATCCCCATAGAGGCCCTTACTGCTCTCCCCCACCCTCCACCTTTGCTGCTGCCTCCCTCCCTCCAACCCCCCGGGAAAGGCTATAAACCCTCCTGTATCGGGATAACCTATAACAGAGCGTTACGAAGAAACTTCACTCTAGAGGCAAGTTATTCCCTAACTGTCCGCTGCCGTGGTCCTTGCAACAGTTGAGGCTTTTATTACTGGCTGCTGCCCAAAACAAGAGACTGGACCACGTGGAGCTGTGCTCTGGTCAGGCATAACCTTTCCTAGGTTCTTCTCACCAGTGCCCTTCCCCACACCTTTTAAAGACAGGACCCATTTGGAAGACTGAGCTAGCTACAGTCTTAGAATACTGTACTGGGGTTGGAAGAGACCTCAGGTAAAGCCCTGCCTCTTCTATTCAGGGCCAAGAGAACACCTTTCCCAATAGAGGGCGTTTCCATGTGCAGGGAAACCCCTAGAAATTAGGATAGGAGCTTCACACCTCGGTGAGTTGGACTAATGCCAAGGGCTGAGCAAATCTTTTCTTGGGCAGTTCAGGAGCTGGAAGAACTTGGCAGATAGATGCAGACTCTACCCTTACCTTGTTCTCTCTCACTGATCTATCTAGGATCCTATAATGGCATCACTGCTGCAATATGTGAGCATCTTCCAGGGCATAACTAAAATTATAATAGACCAATTGTCACATTTTCCTCCCTACTTCCTTCCTTTCTATGCAGTAAGGCCAAGGTTTTGGAGCAAAACTTGGTCTTACTGCATAGAAAGCCCAATGTCTCCTGCTCTCACGAGCTTCACAGTCCTGAAGAACACTGGTTTTTATCATGCAGTGAAAGGCTCTTCTCTGAGGTATCATGAACCAGTTCCATAGATAGACTGAAGATTACAACTAAAACTTCACATCTGAAGGACTATTCTTTGGTGAGCTTGTGCATCAAACAAATGTTACATTAGTGGGAAAAATACCCTTTCAGTGGTTGGTATTGCTGAGGTCTAACAGAAGCTCATTTAAAGGTGAAGCATTCATACCATACATACAGTGAGTTGAAATAGTCCAGCCTGCAGGTTATAAAGGTGTGGATCACACTGCCTATAATCCGTGCTTGATAAAATGCATGGTCTCTTGGCAAGTCACACAGAAGTGATGGTTTTGGTTTGGGTTTTTTGCAGCTGTTGTAATCTGAGTGTCCCACGGCAGTGAGGAGCCATTTGACAATCTGGGGGCAGATCCCTTCAGGAGAGAGTGAGATGTCTACAAACAATATTCTTCTTCCCATCACTACCATCATCTCTACTGCCTGAGTTCAGTTTCATCAAGCTGTTTGTCTCATCAACGTAGAAGAGTATCTGGGAGTTGGAGGTAATATGTACAGCAGTAGGATATCTTCTAAGGCCATTGGGGAGAAGCTAAATGAATTCTTTGCATCAGTCTTCATGGCTGAGGATCTGAGGGAGATTCCCAAACCTCAGCTATTCTTTTTAGGTGACAGATCTGAGGAATTGTCCCAGATTGAGGTATCATTACAGGTGGTTTTGGAACAAATTGATAAATTAAATAGCAATAAGTCACCAGGACCAGATGGTATTCACCCAAGAGTTCTGAAGGAACTCAAATGTGAAATTGCAGAATTACTAACTGTAGTCTGTAACCTATAATTTAAATCATCTTCTGGTACCAGATGACTGGAGGATAGCTAATGCGATGCCAATTTTTAAAAATGGCTCCAGAGGTTATCCTGGCAATTACTGGCCTGTAAACCTGACTTCAGAACCAGGCAAACTGGTTGGAACTATAATAAAGAACAATATTGTCAGACATATAGATGAGCATAATTTGTTGGGGAGGAGTCAACATGGTTTTAGTAAAGGGAAATCATGCCTCACCAATCTACTAGAATTCTTTGAGGGGGGAGGTCAACAAGCATGTGGACTAAGGTGATCCAGTGGCCATAACGTACTTAGATTTTCAGAAAGCCTTTGACAAGGTCCCTCACCAAAGGCTCTTAAAGCAAAGTAAACTGCCACAGGATAAGAGGGAAGGTGGTCTCATGGATTGGTAGTTGGTTAAAAGATAGGAAACACAAGGTAGGTATAAATGGTCAGCTCTCAGAATGGAGAGAAATAAATAGTGGTGTCCCCCAGGGGTCTGTTTTGGGACCTAGTCAACATATTCATAAATGATCTGGAAAAGGGGGTAAACAGTGAGATGGCAAAATTTGCAGATGATACAAAAGTACTAAAGATAGTTAAGGTCCAGGCAGACTGCGAAGAGCTACAAAAGGATCTCTCAAAACTGGGTGACTGGGCAACAAAATGGCAGATGAAACTGAGTGTTGATAAATGCAAAGTAATGCACATTGGAAAGCATATCACCAACTATACATATAAAATGATGGGGTCTAAATTAGCTGTTACCACTCAAAAAAGAGATTTTAGAGTCACTGTGGATAGTTCTCTGAAAACATCTACTCAACGTGCCGCAACAGTCAAGAATGCTGGGAATAATTAAAAAAGGGATAGATAATAAAACAGAAAATATCATCTTGCCTCTATAAATCCATGGTATGCTCACATCTTGAATACTGCGTGCAGATGTGGTCATCCCCTCTCAAAAAAGATATATTGGAATTGGAAAAGGTTCAGAAAAGGGCAACAAAAATTATTAAGGGTGTGGAACGGCTTCTGTATGAAGAGAGATTAATAAGACTGGGACTTTTCAGCTTGGAAAAGAGATAGTTAAGGGGAGATATGATTGCAGTCTATAAAACCATGACAGGTGTAGAGAAAGTAGATAGGGAAGTGTTGTTTACTACTTCTCATAACACATGAACTAAGGGTCACCAAATGAAATTAATAGGCAGCAGGTTTAAAACAAATAAAATGAAGTATTTCTTCACATAACACACCGTTAACCTGTGGAACTCCTTACCAGAGGATATTGTGAAGGCCAATACCATAACAGGGTTCAAAAAAGAACTAGATAAATTCATGGAGGATAGATCCATCAAGGGCTATTAGCCAGGATGGGCAGGAATGGTGTTCCTAGTCTCAGTTTGTCAGAAGCTGGGAATGAGTGACAGGGGATGGATCACTTGACAATTACCTGTTCTCTTCATTCCCTCTGGAGCCCCTGGCACTGGCCACTGTTGGAAGACAGGATACTGGGCTAGATGGGACCTTTAATCTGACCTAGTATGGCTGTTTTATGTTCGTACTGCTCGCATTTGAAACTATGGTGTCTCATACTTTTCCCCCAATGGTTTCATATAGAACTTTAAAAGGATGGAAGCCCCCAGGTGAACAATCTAGATGTAGTGGAGTTGCCTGTCAACACTTTTAAAATCTGTTCTGCAAGGAAAGTTTAGAGTCATTTCAGACTTTTTGCATAAGCCCCCAGTCAATCTGTGAAGAGAGTCAGTAGGATGTTCTGGCTGATAGTATCAAATGTTCCAGGTGATCCAGGGGAAGGAATATGGCTATCCTGCCTCTGTGTATGGATAGGAAGAGGGCATTACTCATCAGCCCTTGGGACATCTGATTAATGCATACAAGATGAGGACAAGAGTCTAGTGTTTGTAGTTACTAAAGAGGAGATAGAAAAGCAAAGCTATGGGCAATTAAGAATGGTGATGCTGGCTATTTTAATGGTTCTAATAGACTTTATATATGTCTGACAGAGCATTTGGTATCCTGTTGGTTTTGATGTGCAGCATTTATTGGTGTTTTAACAAAGCAGTTACTCTAGCACAGGGGTAGACAACATATGGTACGAATGCCAAAGGTGGCACGTGAGCTGATTTTCAGTGGCACTCACACTGCCCAGATCTTGGCCACCAGTCGAGGGGCTCTGCATTTTAATTTAATTTTAAATGAAGCTTCTTAAACATTTTAAAAACCTTATTTACTTTACATACAATAGTTTAGTTATATATTAAAGACTTGTAGAAAGAGACCTTCTAAAAACGTTAAAATATATTACTGGCACGCAAAACCTTACATTGGAGTGAATAAATGAAAACTAGGCACACAGCTTCTGAAAGGTTGCCAACCCCTGCTCCAGCACAAACATGAGTCCTTTTTGCCATGCCCATCCAGCATAAAGTTTGTTTTGAAATACTTCAAAACTTTCTTGAATGCACAAATTACACCTGACATTTAATAGTTCCCACCTCTCCCTCTCATCATTTTGTTTATATAAATTGCCTCTGCCCCTTAATTTTGTAAGCTTCGCACAGGTGTGAGCCATAAAGTGCCTCTCTCTCTCTCTACACTGGGAAGGTGACCTCTTAACAATCAATGTGACCCGGAGGTCACTCAACTGGGATTGAAAATGGCTTAGTTGTAGCGATGGGTGTAGTTTTGGGGAGCATTGCCTCCCCAAACAGAGGTGATGCAGAACTCGGGGTGGGAAGGGCAGTGTCACATGCCCCCTCATGCAAGTGCTGAGCTGCCCTTGCAGAGTCTGCTGAGGGGGGAGGGAGGGCTCTGTCCTTCTCAAGTTGCACCTCCCCCAACGCCAGCATGTTTCTAGCTTGCTCAGCCCCTCTCCCCAGCCGTACGGCCAGATGGAGAGCAGTGGCGGTGGGATGAAGCTGCTTCTCCTGTTGGGTGAGTGTGTGCGCTCCACAGCGTGTGCCTCTGAGAGGGAGAGCAGGGAGAGCACAGCAGCCCCAGGCTGGGCGTATGTTTCCTCTGCTTAGCCCAAGTTAGGGGCATTGTCTATGCCCCTCCCCTCCCACTGCTCCACCTGAGTTGTCTGTGAGGACATGGGAGTTCTGGGGAGAAACTTAGAGTTATTCCCCTCCACCCCCACACAAGCTCCCTACTCTTGTGGCCTCAGCCCACTCCTGTCAGAATTGACTGCCCTAGCCCAAAGAGGTGGGGCTGGAAGATTCCTGCATCCAGAGGCAATGCGTGGGGTGGGGTGGTCAAGTGATCCTTGCAACATTTAAATTGGGCCTATCAGCAGGTATGGGTCATCTCTGCTCCCAAACTGCAAGGCCCAGTCAGGCAGAGAATTTGACTCTCCCCATGGCCTTGTTGGCCTGACTGAAGCTAGCCCACCCAAATACAGGAGTCAAGCTACACCTATGGTTGTAACATAGACAAGTTTTCAGGATTGACTATAGAATGGCTTTTCTAGTCACCACTCCACTGTGGGAGTCACAGTACACCAGCAGCAGTTCCTGGAGCTTTGAAAGAGAGTCACAGGCAGATTGCCTCCAGACCTTTGGGAGCAAGTACACAGAGGAGCGGACATTTTCACTAAGTGCAGAGTATCCACAGTGCCGCTTTTGGTGTGATTAGCACCCCCAGTGGAGTTAACTCCCTCCCATTGCTGGTGTTCCTGGCAATCAAGTGGTGGAATTATGGAGCCCTCCTGCACCAGCACACATGGAATTGTTGTAACAATAAAGAGTTCCCTGTGGTCTCTCCTCTCACACACCTGCATGATAGGAGCCAGAATCTGGCTCACTGTGGCCTTGTGCCAACCACTTTCTGTGGGGGAAAAAAAGAGTTTGGTCTTGCAAACAGTGAGACAGGGGTCTCAAAAGGTGATGTCCTATGTCAGCAATAATAAGTTGTTAACTAGCAGAGATAAGGCCTCATAGAATTTGTTTTGTATTGCTCATGAGGTTATGCTTGGGTAGACAAATCAGCGTGTGTCTGCCTCCATCAGACCACAGTCACCAACACAAAAACAATTACTCCACTGTCTGCTACCTAAAATATGCTTCCCTAGGCAGCCATCTATTCTGTCTCTAGGGGAGAGCCAGCCTTGATTCTGCACATGTCGTGGGATCCCACTAGAATTACCAATATTGCACAGCTAAAGAAATGACTAACTGTACATATAAGATTTCTTTTCAGCAGCAGTGGCCATTAGAGAAGGAAACAGGCCTTTGTCTTTTATTCTATTATACATGATCTTCTATATGGCTATGTGGAACCACTGGGCCTCCTCCAGCTCCATTATCTGAACTTGTGCCCTGAGATCTGCAGAATTTAAGACTTCCACAGGATAGATCCTGCTACTGGGGAGTAGCAAGATTTGCAACTGTTGAACTGCAGAAAACCCTGGCTGTGCAGCTTTATGTTCCCATCAGAAACTGATGTAATACATTTTTTCAAAATCACAGTGGCAGAAACAAGAGTCAAAAGGCCTATGGAAGGAGGGAGGAGACAAGTTCACATGGGGCTGCTATGGCAGAATGGTTCCTCAAGGAGCCATACCAGCAAACTGGTTCATTTTTAAGTGTTCACAGTAAATTCCTTTATTTTTATTCAGTTTTCCTAGGGCTACAACTCTGACTCTGCTTTAGAAATGTATGCCTTTAAGGAGCTCTGCAGCACAGGGGACTATGGAAGTTATAGCTTTTAATAAAAAATACAGTGCAGAGAAGAAACCCATTGACACCAAGAGTAATAAAAAAGAAGTCTGGGTTCATTGTTGGGACTGCTTTGTGCAGTATATAAGCAAAATAGCATAGCAAAATATAGCAAAATATTTATAAAGTAGATAGCACTAGGGATGGACAAAATGAGTCTGGTATTTGCTTGCATTTATAATCTCGCAGTTAAACATGGAGAGGTGGGGAAATGTTATACTCATGGGGCATCCACCTAGATTACACACTTAGTTCCAAGCTAACCAGCTTCTGAATGTGTCTTATATTAAATACAGTATCAAGGGACCCAAAATATCATTCATTCAGTATAACAAAACATGACTTATAAAAGTTCAGATGTTAAGTTTTCAGGTTTCCAGCTCATCTCTAGGCAGTTCCTGTTATGTTACTTATGCTAAACCACTGTGATACTTTACATTGCCTTACTGTATTGCTGGCCCTGGCACCAAGAAGCAAATAAAAGCGCAGTTTCTGTAGCCTAGTGTCTTTCTAAAACTGTGTCACAAACAGCTGTTGCATTACATTATGTCAAAGAGTGAAAAGGATACATTTGCAATAAAACCACATTCTTTGACAGTCATTAACGAAATAGCATATGGTTAATCTGAGATACTGTATCCCGAACATTAAGAATACTGAAAAAAAATCATGCTTTTGTTAAACCAACTGCACTGTATTTGTATTAGAACTTCTGCCTGTGTATAACATTTGAAAGGTTGAATACCAACAAAGAAACATCTTCAATCCTGAATCATTGTTAGTTTAGCAAGTGAATACAAAAGTGATTCTTCTTGGTCTTATGGTTTCACATTGGTTGCAATTCCACTACGGAGTCATTCCTGATTTACACCAGATAAACAGTAGATTCAAGCCTAGCATATTTGCTTTAACAGAAAAAAAATTAGAATAACTCTAAACATAGTATAATAAAATTATGAGATGGAAATATAGCTTGCTTTTGAAATGTGTGTTCAAATGTATTTTTCACCAGTATGCATATGTAAAATACACAAATTTGTCAATTAGAGTACTCTTCTTTGGGGTATTTGGGCGGTGAAAGCTTTAAAGCCATCAACTTTTTGGTGTTTTTTAATAGAAAGCTAAATAAGTATATAAATCATAACTCTGATTACACCAGTTTCTAATGCAGGGGTGGGCAAACCAGGGCCTGTGGGCCACATCCGGCCCACAGGCGCCTACTAACCAGCCCCTGAGCTCCCGGCTGGGGAGGCTAGCTCATCTCCCCTCCCCCACTGTCCCCTCCCCCACAGCCTCAGCACGCTGCATGAGCTGTGCATTCTGGCGGATAAGCATGGCAGCGTGTCTGGCAGCATGGTAAGATGGCCGGGGCCAGGGTTAGATAAGAGGCAGAAGGTCTCAGGGGGTGGTCAGGGGATGGGGAACGGGGGTGTTGGATAGGGTGTGGGAGTCTCAGGGGGCCTGTCAGGGGGCGGAGGTGTGGCTAGGGGTCAGGGCAGTCAGGGGACAGGGAGTGGGGGGGGTTGGATAGGGGGTGGGGTCCTGGGGGGTAATTATGGGGTGCAGTGGTCTCTGGAGGGGGTGGTCAGGGGACAAGGAGCAGAGGGCTTTGATAGGGGGTGGGGTCCTGGTGGGGCAGTTAGCGTGGGGAGGGTCTCTGGAGGGGGCATTTAGGGGACAAGGAGCGGTGGGGGGGTTGGATGGGTCAGGTGTTCTGAGGGGGGCAGTTAGGGGGTACGAAGTGGGAGGGGGCAAGATAGGGGGCAAGGCCAGGCTGTTTGGGGAGGCACAGCCTTCCCTACCTGGCGCTCCACACAATTTTGAACCCTGATGTGGCCCTCAGGCCAAAAAAGTTGCCCACCCCTATTCTAATGGAATGACACCAACCTGCAACTGGTGTGACTGTGCTGAATCAGGGCCTATACAAGTTTGAAGAACGTGTATATGTTCTTTATATACTTGAAGAACTAAGTTCTTGAAAAACTATTTGAAGAGCTAATAGTGCTAATATTAAAGTACAGGTGTGTCGCGTCTTACGCTGATTCAACTTACGCGATTTTAGCCTTACACAGTCGGCAACCAGGAAGAAAGAAAAAAAAACTCTGCTGCTTCCAATTCCGCCTGCCAGTCGATGCAATCAGCATAAGACAGGAGACACGAATCAGCTGTCCCCACAATAACAAAACTGCACTGCTGTTTCCAGAATGAAAACATTGAAAAAAAAACCTGTTTAAATAGTGCGGGCAATTCCGCCCACCATTCCACTCAGTGAGCACACGGCATGAAATGGTAGACGTGAATCTGCTGTTTCCACTACTGTACTGTAATGCTGTTCCCATTACAGTATTGTGCCTCTCATGTGTGCATCTTGCCGTGCTGAGAGTGATACGTGTGCTACCTGTACTGTACACTCAGTGATCTAAAGAGACAGTACAGTCCAGATTTTTTGTACTGTATAACCATGGCCCCTAAACGCAAGGCAGCTGCTTCATCTGGTGCTCAGCCAAAGAAACAGCGATCTGTTCTAACGCTGGAGGAAAAACTGGCTGTGTTGGACTTATTGAGAGACGGAATGTCAGTCTCCAGCGTGGCACATAAATACGACTGCAATGAATCTAGCTTCCGTGCCATCAAGATTCAGGAGAGAGAAATTAGTCAAGCAGTGGCATCAGGTGCTCCAGTAACTGCTAGGATGATGAGTCAGGTGCGTGATAAGACTTTAGTGAAAACTGAAAAGGCATTAAACTTATGGCTGGAAGACATGAACCATAAATGTGTGTCTATCAATGGCAGCATATTGTGAGAAAAGGCTCTTAGAATTTATGCACAGTTAAAACATCCCGCTGGAGAGGGACAGCCTTCTGATGAGAAGGAATTCAAAGCCAGCCAAGGTTGGCTTAACAGTTTTAAGAATAGCGTCAACCTGAAAAACATCCAGACTACTGGTGAAGTAGCATCTGCCAATGAGGAAGCAGCCCAAGCCTACCCCGAAAAATTTAAGAAAATCATTGAGGACGGGGGCTATCTTCCAGAACAAGTTTTTAATGCTGATGAGACAGGGCTCTTCTGGAAAAAAAATGCCCACCCGCACTTACATATCAAAAGCAGAAAGACAAGCCCCTGGCTTCAAAGCAGCTAAAGACCGTGTGACTGTGTTGCTTTGTGGCAATGTGGCTGGGTATTTAATCAAGCCAGGCTTACTCCACAGGGCTGCAAATCCCCGTGCCCTAAAAGGCAAGAACAAAAATCTCCTGCCTGTGTTCTGGCAGTCCAATAAAAAGGCATGGGTGATGGCAACATTGTTTCTGGATTGGTTCCACAAGTGTTTCATTGTGGAGGTCAAGCAGTACCTTGAGTAGAAAGGACTTGACTTTAAAGTGTTGCTGATCATAGACAATTCTCCTGGCCACCCTGAGGCACTACGGTTTGCGCATAGCGGCGCTGAAGTCATCTTTCTCCCTCCCAATACCACCTCCATACTGCAACCTCTGGACGAAGGTGTCATTAGCTGTTTTAAGGCCACGAACACGAGACTTACGTTCTCGTGGATCCTTAGCGCTATGGATGCGATGCAGTGTTGGAAGTCCTTCAACATTGCTGATTGCATCACTTATATTAAACAGGCGATGGATGCAATCAAGCCAGAAGCTGTCAATATATGTTGGCAAAACCTATGGGAAGGCTGTGTGAAGGATTTTAAGGGTTTCCCGACCATTGACCAAGAAGTGGGACGCATTGTTCAGGTGGCCAGGCAAGTGGGTGGTGATGGCTTTGTTGACATCCTCGAGGAAGAAATTGAGGAGTTACTTGAGGCCCATACAGAGACATTGACTACAGAAGAGTTAGAGGAACTGATAAAATCCTCTACAGAAGACGAAGATAATGACAGCGAACAGGAAGAGCCAGCACGTTGGAATCTTCATAAGTTTTCGGAAGTGTTCCAAGCAGCGAAACACTTGAATGATTTAATTTCTGATTATGATCCCTCTATGGAACGAAGCCTCAAAATTTCACGTGGCACTACCGATGCTTTGAGACCATATCAAGAAATGTTTGAGGAACTTAAGAGATAACAGTGACAGTTGCCAATCACCACGTTTTTGAAGAAAAAACAACCAGCTGCAGATGAACCTATACAGTCAACTTCTCGAGCTGAACCAGAGCCAGCCACTTCATCTACAGCTCGCTCTCTGTCACCCAAGCCTGGTCCATCATCTCCTGCATCGATATCTAGCCTTGACGACTCCCTCATAGCGTTGTCAGGGGAAGATGAAGACTAATAATTGGACTGTGTGTGCATTGGATGACTGATGACTGTACTGTACTGTTTTCATTTTTTTTCTTCCGTCTCCGTACTGTTATTCATGTTATTAAAATATCTTGTTACAATATTTGGAATATGTTCTCTTTATTATACCCTGCACTGTACCTTGCTCTACACAACACACAAGACATAATATATACACATAGTACGTAATATGTACACAAAAGTACACTTTATGGTCACTTTAAGGGACTTTTAAAGCACTGTCTCAGCTATACGCGATTTTGGCTACACGTGGGGTCCGCAGAATGGAACCCTCGCGTAAGACGCGACACGACTGTATTTTGTCTGAAGATGGAACAGTCTAGAAATATGTAAAGAAGCAAAAACCATTAAGAATGATTTTCTTAATTTATATAAATAGCCATGCTACATTGTTTTAAGTTTTCTTCCCTTTAAAACTTTTATATTAATCTATTTTGTTTGTCATATCACATTTCTCTCAGTCTCTGCTTAACACATCTCTGAACAGTGTTTTTTTCATTAACATATTAGGATTAAGGGGACTGGATGTCGCAGGGAACTATAGTGGAATATGTATATGTTCACTTCTAGGTCACTGGTAGGACCTACCAAATTCACGGTCCATTTGGTCACTTTCATGGTCATATGATTTTAAAAATCATAAATTCCATGATTTCAGCTATTTAAATCAGAAATTTCACGGTATTGTAATTTTAGGGGTCCTGACCCCAAAAAGGAGTTGGGGGAGAGGGTCGCAAGGTTATTGTAGGAGGGCTTGTGGTACTGCTACCCTTATTTTTGCAATACTTCTGGGCACATCACTACCTTCAGAGCTGGGCAGCTGGAGAGTGGTGTCTGCTGGCTGGGATCCCAGCTCTGAAAGCAGAGCCACTGCCAGCAGCAGCACAGAAGTAAGGCATGGTATGGTATTGCCACCTTTACTTCTGCACTGCTGCTGGAGGGGTGCTGCCTTCAGAGATGGGCACCAAGCCAACAGCCACCGCTGTCCAGCCTCCCAACTCTGAAGGCAGTGCAGAAGGGTGGAATACCGTGACCCCCCTAAAGTAACCTTGTGACCCCCACTACCCACTTTTGAGTCAGGACCCCCAATTTAAGAAATGTTGGTCTCCCCTGTGAAATCTGGTCTTTTGTGTGCTTTTATCTTATAATATATAGATTTCATGAGGGAAGACCAAATTTCAGAGTCCATGACACGTTTTTCATGGTTGTGAGTTTGGTAGGGCCCCAGTCATTGGCTCTGATGAGGCCAAGGTTGATAGTAACTAAAAAGCCATGGCCCCTTTGATGACTAGTTGCACCATATGAGAAAGGAGGTCAACTTCTAGTAGAAAAGTATCCACATCACAAAAAGCACCACCACAGTTGTCATAATGGACACTCTTGTTAGCAGAGTTAGAAGAAAAGCAAAGGTTTGAAGGAGTCTCACCCATGTAGATGGTTTCCTAGATTGAGACAGAGGACCTTACTAGGTCAGCATGTGGAAACCTACTCTATCCCTACCCAGGCTAGTCCTGTAGAAAAGAATCACAAGTAAAATGAGGGAAGCCTTATACATGAGACTTTTAAAACTAGACTAGTCAGAGTATGGGGATGGACCATGTGACCTAATTGGATGGATGGGAAAAACCTATTTCTGTAATATATTTAAATATTGTGAGGTGAAGATAAACAGAAAGGAGATATTGTAGGGACATGAAGAAAAAGAGTTTTGATGAGGAAAAAAAGATTAATTGAAAACAAACTTACTAATGATTCTCGACCAGCATACAAAGGCCTGATTTGTTCCAGCCTTCCAATACTTTTCCTGTTAGGCTAGTAGAAATAAATACAGTTGATGTGCAATGTAATACTGCTAATCTTTGGATCCAGTTTTTTTCAGCATTATAAATAAAGGGAGATGGAAACTATGCAAAAATTCTTAGGTCAAGGTGATGGCAGGACTTGTATCAACATACTGCGAAGTCTCTTTGCACCCAGATCTAGTCAGACTGAAAATATAAACTTATGAATTATAAGACACCTTGGCAGAGGTTGGTGTTCCAAACTGAACATAAATGGAAATGAAACAGGGACAGATGTTTATGGGTTAGATTTTGATCTCAGGACTCTGTGGAGTTACTCTGAACGGCCTTCATAGCTGAGGTTAGTAAGATTCTAGACTTATCTGCCCATGTTATCTCAAGAAAATGACCTTTTTCACTTCGTCCAAAACCAGTTTAACTCTTCTGGGGTGTATGAAGTCACCAATCACTATTACACTTTTAAAAATTGAAATAACTAATTCTATTTATTTCATAGCAAGATTAAACAATCTATATCAGTTAACAAGTACTTAAAAGAACCTTTGTTATACGACGACTATTACATTGCTCATTCTTTTCCACTCAGTGAACTCAAACTCCTTAGGTTTCTCTATAAAAAGATTTCCTAAATGTAGTCAGCAGCATTTTTTAAATGGTTGAAACATATGGGGTTATAATGGAGAAACTGACAGACCTTTAATTGTAATGGCATGAACAATGTTTCAAGAATTGATTACCTAGGTCTGGAATCAGTGGAATTGAATCTGAAGATCTTTCCTAATCTCCAGAACTCAAAGTGGTTCAAATTTAAAGTTCTGTGGCTAGCTGGCCTGTATCTAATTGTACCATGAAGTGTACACTGTCAGTTTAAACATCCATGGCCTAACTACACAAGCTAATTTTACAAGCTAATCGCTTCTTGTCAGTAGATTTCAGTGATCAATTAACTAAATTAAATAAAAAGGAGGAAACAGAGATTAAACATGTTCAGCAGAGTTAAAAGACTGCTGGCTGCAGCTATTTCTACACCTTTATGGCTGGTCTTCACTATTAGGAAGATCGACACTGCTGCTATTGGTGCAGCAGGGATCATTTTAGCGGGTTGAGTGAAGACCCACTAAATTGATGTCACAGCACTCTCCTGTCACCCTAGTAGTCCAGCTCCCCGAGAAGACTAAGAGAAGTCAACCAGAGCGCATCTCCCATCAATGCAGCGCAGCGAAGACACCACGGTAAGTTAACCTTAAGCGAGTAGCATAACTTAGGTTGACTTACTCCCATAGTGAAGAAAAGCCCTTAGGCTCCAGTTCTGTAATGAGCACTAGGCAAGCAGGCAGACCCCTGAGCCTTCATGGAGTGCCATTCATTGTTGGGGAGTCATCTATTTTGAACTCATTGCAGGACCAAGACCTAAGATCTTTTTATCAGTCTGCCCAGTAATGGCCCAGTTCAACTCCTTTCAAAGTCAACAGAAATCTCTCCATTGACTTTGAAGGGAGTGGACTGGAATCCAAATGAATTCTAGAATCCCTCAATTTAGTGGATATTGACTTCTACCATGTGATAGGGGTATGAATCTTTTGTAACCTTGACTCAAATCTTGTGATCAAGGCCAGAATATAAAGACTACTTCCTTACCAGCACCCCCGAGAGTTACATCCTTATTAAACTCACAAGCCCAAATCCCAATTGATAACAATTAGTAAACTAGTATCAGCCAAAGCCACAATATTTTGGTAATGACATTCCACCAAGTTGTATTAAGTTTCTTCTCAGCTTTTAAAAGCTATAACTTACTAGGGTGTGGCCATATGGAGAGAGGTACAGCAAATTAAGAAGCTGCCTGTGAGTGGTTAGATTTCACATGCTTCACATTGCCAACCCCAAGCATTCACAAATAAAGACTCCCAAATCATCAAGTTGGCTTACAAATCTGTAAGATTTTGACAAAAGAATATAATTAGAGATTTTATTTGCCTTCTGGTTTTGAATGCTTTAGGCAGACTTCTGTCACATTTTCAAGCTCCCATCTGAGGTCTGCTCACGCCACACCCTGGATCTGAGGACTGGTCTACACTACTGAAGTAAATCTAAGTTACACTACTTCAGTTATGTGAATAACGTAACTGAAGTCAATGTAGCTAGATCCACCAACCGTGGTGTCTACACTGCACTGTGTTGATGGAAGATGCTCTCCTGCTGAGTTCTCTTAAGCTTCTCAAGAAGGCGGGATACAGAAATTGATGGGAGAGCGCTCTCCCATTGGTTTGGTATGTCTTCACTAGACCCACTAAATCAACACCGCTGCACTGATCACAGCAGTGCCAATTTAGCCAGTAGTGTAGGCATCCCCACCTGCCTCATATCCAAGTGGGTTGAGCCTCCTGCTTCAATGAGTCAGTCAATCAGATCATAACTACTAGCTACGGGATCCCTGGACTGGGACCCATATGAGGCACATACTATGGACACGTTATGCAGCCTTACATTATCATCCCTATACTACTGTCCAGGTTTTGTGAATCCTATTAGATTATAATATATAAGAACAGGGAACTGAATCTCCAGTTTGGTGACCTTATAATCTACAGTAATTAAACATATGGGATGATAAGTACAGCAAGAATCCCAACTACCTAGTATCAGCTAAATGAAAATGAAGGTGCGGTGCACAGTGGGCAAGCGAACATGAATTAGTGTTCAATACTGTGGGGTATTGTAGGAAAGAGATAGGCACTTCACAGAATGCAGAACAGAAGTCATTAATGCCAGGAGTTCTACAAACTCAGCTGAATATTTTTCATTGCCATTGCCATTGCCATTCTGATCTTCCCATTTTGTTAGAAATTTAATGTAAATAAAATTTGCTGGATTAAAATATCTAACCAGAAAAGATTCATTGGCAGATGAGTACTGTTTGTGAATATCATAAAGCCCATCTTTGCTCTGTTACCATCTCACATGGATCTATAATTCTAAACTCTCCCCCCAAACAGGAAACCTTGTTTAATGGGGACAATTGTTCTAATCTATACTAAATGACAATTTTCACCAGCTTCTCACCTGACTACCAACAAAGGGTATATGCTCCCCTCTGCTGTGCAGTATAAAGGCAAGACAAATCAGAAGAAACTCACCTGAATGAGAATGAAGGAGCAGCCACACAAAGCCACGGTGCAGCTGCATTCCCCTGATTTCCTGCTGCCTATCTGCATGCAGTACCTTACTGACATTTCACAGGAGCAAGGATGGGAACACCTACTGGCAACACAACACCCTGTTCTTACTTGGAGGACTCGCATCCAAGTATTGAACCTTGGTCTTGTCTTCTAATTCTTGTTCAGGGAAAATGTGATTGAGTCCAGTTTGTGGAGGAGTGGGAGGCTTCTTGGGTAAAAAAGCACCCAACTCAGCTATGTTAACAGTAACGTGATTGGAATATGAAGTAGTATGGTCACTATAAGCCTCTTCATGAGGTAAGCATATTTAGCATGCCTTGCCTCATTCACTCAACAGATATAGCTCGGGATTAATAGTGCATGTTCCTGAGTGAATGGAGAATAAACCACAGGGACAAACAAGAGACTAGAACAGTGACAGAAGGAGATGTTGATATTTCACATGCTGTAACCAGGGCAAGAGGAAAGCACCATAGCAATGAGGCACTCCATAACTTTATGAAAACAATCTCCATAATAAAAGGCTTATGGAGGTAAGCAACTAGAAAGAGACTTCTGCAAGAGGGATTAAAATCATTTGACATTCAGCTTTATGCCTTACAGAATCACCTAATAGGCCTCTCTTCCCCATGTAGACCAATATAAATCAAGAGAAGTCAATGGAGTTGCAGTAGTTTACTTGAGGCAAATCAGCCCCTACACGTGCAGTAATCTCCTGGGATTTGTCATTGCTTTTTGATTGACCATTGTTCCCTACTTTTACAAAAACACAATGATGCTAAACAGAGGTGTCTTTCTTACACAAAAAAATAGAAGTGCACTGCATACGTTTATTTCTCAGATAACATACTGTGTGGGCATATCCTCAGATGGTGCAAACCAGCACAGATCAATTAACTAGAGTACATTGATTTACACCAGTTGAGGATCTGGCCCCACTGTGCCTTTTACAAAGCTCTTAAGTGCAACAATGAGAAGGAGACAAGGTTATACATTTTATTTGTCTAATAAAATGCAGTACCATATTACTGTTTTATAAGTCATATCTTAAAAGCAGTAATAAAATCTAAAGATTGAGGTAAGACTTTGGTTACTTTAATAATCTTCCTAATTTTGTGACCCAGTGCTCTCAGAATTTCTTGATTTAGCATGGCCCTATTATCATTAACAATGGAGCAGAACTAGCTTCTTGTTATACTAGTGCTGCTTCACTACCCATCTGTTTTACAAACGGGGGAACTAATAGTTTAGGTATTTAAAAGAGGTATAGACCAAAATCTAGATAACTGTACAGATGTGTATTTTTACAGAATAGTTACCAAAGAAATTATGTATCAAAGAACAAAAATACTAATTTCTGAAATTTTTCTTCTTCTCTCAAGATAACACATATAATCATTACCATCCTGGACCTAGTTTGCTCATGTTTGCCTCCGAATCCTCCTTATTTAAAAAAAGTAAGCAAAAAAGCAAAGAGACAGTGCTGTGGCTGGATTCTAATCTCAATTTGACTGGTATAAAGTCCATACCAACTTCACAGACCTCAATGGTGGTTTTTTGGATATAGGCCTTAATTCAGGACAGTATTATGCCTATTGTGACAAAGCTCCAAGTCTGTACTTGTGGGTCCTGCACTTCCTGGCAGATTTAGGGGCCTCAGAAACTCATCTAGGCCCCAGAGTGACCTCCCTTTCTCAGTATAATTGGCAAGAGTCACCACCTAGTGAGTTACCTTCATCACAGGCCAGTATGGAAGATGGAAAAGCGGGGAGCCCGGGCCCACCCTCTACTCCGGACTCCAGCCCAGGGACCCTAATAGTATCAGCTAAGACAGCTGACCTTTTATCCACAAAACACAATACAATTCCCTGGGCTACTTCCCCACAGCAGTCCCCGCTTCTTCAAACTCCACTTCACCCTTACCTCAGGGCCTCCTTCCTTCTGTATGATATGTTGTTCACCACTCAGTCTCACCAACAACATAACTTCCTTCCACAGCTCCTGACACCCACAGCCCACCTGACTAACTGGGAGGTTTTTAACTGGTTTCAGCCAGTCTCTGATTGGCTTCAGGTGTCCCAATTAGGCTAGCTGTTTCTACTCCTTTCTAGAAGGTTCTTAATTGGTCCCAGGTGTCTTGATTGGTCTGGAGTAGCCTTTGTTTGGCTATCCAGGGAACAAGGACCTGTACATCCTGAGGCTGATATACCTGCCTTCCAGCACTCTCCTATATCCTTCTGGTCTGACTCCGTCACACTATGCTTAACTTCACGCGTGTTCTTAGGTGCAAATGACTTCAGTGAGACTTAAACCCATGCTTAAGAGCTATCCCCAATGGGGATGTGTAGAAAAGTGACTTACCAGCTGGAACACCCTCTCAGGTTGGGCATGGCACAGCAGGCTCTCCTCTGGTGTCCCGTGCTGACAGCCTCTCTGACCTTTGTGGCAGTCTGCTTCTCATGACTCGGCTTTCTGGTCAGATCACTTATAGTTCCTGCCCCACTTCCAGGGTAACAGATACTCCCACCAAACCATAATCCAACCACCTCCTGTCAAGTCTTTGTCCCAAATATGGGCTCAATGGTTGCTACACCCCTTAAATCCATAGGCTTTCACACCACCTTCTTTGGTGGCTGGTAGGGGACCCCAGGCTCTCTGTTTTCTCTCGATCACAATCCAGGGATCCTGTAGCAAGCAGCAATGTTCTGGTCCCTCAGACTCCTTGCTCTCCCTCTGGACCAATTCCTTCCTCACCCTGTCTGTAGTCCCTTTTCTATAGCCTCTTCCAGGGCTCACTCCTCCTAAGGCTTTTCACGCCTTCCAAAACTCTGCAGAGTTTTCTCTTGATCTTCCACAGAGCAAGGCCTTCCATAGCTCTTTCCCTTATCTGTCTCTCCTTAGGTTCTTTTGTGATGTCTGTCTGTCCTGAGCAGCTTCCCTGATGTCCAGCCCTTATGTTAAAGCTTACCACAGGAGTTCACTCCATTCCTGTCCTTCCTCGGCCCCAACATTCTCTTGCCAGAACTTCCTTCTGAGGAGAAGATACCAAAGCCTACTCACTTTCTCTCCTTGGGATTCCTACCTCCCTTCTACTCCTCTGAAGTCCTCCTTTTATTAGTCACCTCCCAGCTGGGCCTCAACCTAAATTGGGCATGGCCTGCCCTCGAGGTGCAACAGAGTGCACTAAATTGCACTCTGGCTCCAGTGAACTCTGCCAGCAGG
This sequence comes from Dermatemys mawii, assembly GCA_007922305.1. NCBI lineage: Eukaryota > Metazoa > Chordata > Testudines > Dermatemydidae > Dermatemys > Dermatemys mawii. Next base: position 31,156,990 of record ML677352.1, read on the forward strand.
GGATATACACTCCATCACAGGATGCTTTCCTGTATCACTATTGTATTCAAGATTAAAATCTATCTATTAGGCTTTTCTGCTTGGGCATTCAGGAATTGAGCATCAGTAGAATAATGCACTAGGGAATCCTTCATAACTGTGACATTATCTCAGCCTTCATATGGTTATCAAGGTGAACAAACAAAAATATAACCACTGATCTACAGATAAGCAGCTCATCAAGATGAGAGATTTAGCTTTTATTATTTGGAATAGAGCTTTCAACATTTTCTCACTTAATTTACAGTATATGTAAAGTGAAGAAAGTCAGTTTTCAGCCCAATTGTTTCTACATATGAAGTCAATTCTCCAGATTTGCATCATTCTGACAGGACTGTAAGAGTATCTGAGCTTCTATAATTGGTACAACAAGAAACAATAGGAAAAAACGTTAACATAAAAAAGAGGGGTTCACAATGCAAATGCACAAGTAGGTGTAATTCAGTGGACAAGGTGGTCACGATAACTGGAATGCTTCACAGACCAGGTGAATTTTATTCCAAGAAGAATCATTTTTATCTGCACTCCAGCAGTGAACTCTTCAATACCATTTGGTTAGAAAGGTGCACTGAGAAGAAACACAATGTGGAGCATTCTAATAACATATCCATGTTTACTGATTCAACTGTTAAACTCTCAATGACCCTACTTTTAGTATATAAGACTGTAGTTTATATTCAAACAAATTTAGATCAGGAACAATTCATAATGACCATATAGGACAGAACTTTTCAGGCAATGTCTTCAAAGGGGAAAAAAAAGTCCAATACACTTATTCAAAGTGAAATTTTAAACAAGATCTTTATGATTATGCTAATCATTATAGAGGTTACTGTGGCTTGCTCCTCGCTGTGAAAAGCAACAAAATCCTGAACACTAAGTCTAACATGCACAGTAGTATGCTGTTTATCTATTCATTAACATTTTGTACTCAAGGTCAGCTTCCTTAAAGGTAGTTCAGGAAGGAGGATTTATATATATTATAGCATTACACACTGTATAGTCTTCAAGAAGTACAATGCATGGTCTATTGTACATTCTATAAAAAGCCCTTTTAAAAATTCAGTGCAAATTGAGAACGTTTTTATGACAGATTACTATATTATACCATTATTCCTCTGTCCACTAAAATTGATGGCATTTTCTTAATAATCTAGACAGGTTGACTGTAAAAACTACTTAAAAATTAAACTGGGCAACAACAAAAATCACACAGGATAGTACATTTTTAATACTAAATTTCAGAGAAAATACATTTGTGTTTTTTTTTCAAATGAAACAACTTGGACATCTAATTCTGTCATTAGTGATTCTTAAATTATGAGCCACAGGAAAGCACTTGTAAAGGGCAATGGAATTGCACTGATACATTATAACAGTATTTATCACTAAAGTGACGTTTCCTACTAGTTGTAGCTTTAATCCAGGTTTGTTTTCTCACAGGTAGTTTTGACCACTGTTTTTAAAGAAGGCAAGCCTTTCTCTGTACGTTGTGCAGCAGCTTCACAGCTTTTTCTTTTTGCCAACAGTGTCTTTGATGTAAATTCAACTGGAGGCATACCAAAGATACAAGAGGATAGAACCCTGGAGAGGGTAGAACAGTGAGGGCAGCACGAAACAGCGGAAGAATCAATGTTAATAAACATAAAAGCTTATGCTTCCTCCGGGGGGGAGGAAGTAAATAAAACTGATGCAAAATGGAAGAAATAAATACAAGCAGCCTTCACCTCACTGTAAATTTGTTTTCATTCTGTTTCCTCAATATGGTCCAAAAATTACTTTTTCATGCAACCAAGCACTCTCGGTGCTGCATGGAAGGTATCAGTAATTGGATCTGAGAGTGGGTGGGGAGCATGACTGAACCAGTGTCTATGATTTGTCTATAGGGCTATTTGTGACTAATTCAGCAACTGATGACCAGTGTCTGCCCCTGTGTGTAGAGAAGGGTTAGCTTAGGTCTGTATTGAGTTAGTTGGTCCAGTAGGCCATCTTCTTTCAGCAAAGAAGAAATGGTAGGACTTTCTTCCAAGTCCATTACATCCACCTCTTATTAATAACAAAACTCACAGGCAGCATTAAGGAAGGAAAGCTACTTCCCATGCCACAGATCAAGAGATTATAACTGATTCTAAGAATTCAATTAGTAGTATAGCTAGCCGCCTTGCTACTGCAATTTAAATAAGTGTATACTAAAAACTAGATAAGATATCCAGGTTTTAACCAAGCATATCTATTATATTTTGTATCTTCTAATATAGCAAATTATAAGATACATTATTTCACACCATAATTACCTTAGTTAATTGTTAAAATTGCACATTCTAATGATTGTTTTCACATGTTAACGACACTAATTGCAAGACAACAAATTTTCCATGACTAATTTATTTTAAAAAGCAAGAAAAAATCAGAAGTATTCTTACTGTCAGGAACTGATAACGTGCAACACATCCTGAAGTTAATGTTTTCATAACCAGCCATACTGTGTTTAAGCTTTCAAGGTGTAGTAACTACTGCTATCATAAAGCATTTGTGGCTTTGTGAATTATATTATTGCCAATTTACTAAATATCACAGAATCATGGAAGATTCTGTGATATTTAGTAAATTGGGCTGAAAAGGATCCTGAGAAGTCCTTAAGTCCAGCCATCTGTACTGAAGCAGGACCAAGTAAATCTAGACCACCCGTAATAGCGTTTGTCCAACTTGTTTTTAAAACCTCTAGCGATAGGGATTCCACAACTTTCCTTGGAAAACTATTTTTGAGCTTACCTACCCTTTTAGTCAGAATTTTTTTCTTAATATCTAATCTAAATCTCTCTTGCTGCAGATGAAGCCCATTACTTCTTTTTCCTACCTTCAGTGGACATGGAGAACAATTGATCACTGTCCTCTTTACAATACCTCTTCACATATTTGAAGACTTATCAGGTCCCTGTCTTCTTTTCTCAAAACTAAACATGCCCAGTTTCTTTTTCTGGCCTCATAGGTCAGATTTTCTAAGCTTTTTATGATTTTTGTTGCTCTCCTCTGGATTCTCTCCAGTATGTCCGTAGCTTTCCTAAAATGTAGTACTTTGCACTTGTCTTTACTGAAATGCATCTTGCTGATTTCAGACCCACTCTCCAATGTCAAATTTGTTTTGAATTGTAATCTTATCCTCCAAAATGCTTGCAACCCCTTCCAGTTTAGTGTCATCAGCAAATTTCTATGCATATTCTCCACTAAATTATCCAAATCATTAATGAAAATATTGACTAGTACCAGACCTAGGATTGACCTATACAGGACCCCTCTAGATACATCCTCCCAGTTTGATAGCGAACCATTGATAACTATTTTTTGAGTACAACCCTTCCATTAGTTGTGTACCCACCTTACAGTAATTTCATCTTGACTACATTTCCCTACTTTGCTTAGGAGAATGTCATGTGACACTATTAAAAGCCTTCCTAAAAATCAAAATATATCATGACTACTGCTTCCCACCATCCACTAGGCCAGTGACTCTGAAGGAAGGAAAGGATTTGTTCTTCACAAATCTATGCTGTCTATTCCTTATAACCCTATTGTTTTCTATATGTTTACGAATTATTTTTTAAATATTTTTTCCATTATCTTTCCAGGTGTTGAAGTTAAGCTGACTGGTCTACAATTCCCTGAGTCCTCTTTGTTCCCCCTTTTAAAAGATAGGTGCTATATTTGCCCTTCTCCAGTCCTCTAGGACCTCACTTGTCCTCCATGATTTCTCAAAGATAACTGCTAATGGTTCTAAGATTAAAGAACTAATTGAAGTAAATACCCAAGGATGAACATCAGGCTACACTGACTTGAATACATCTATCTTATCTAGATATTCTATAACCTGTTTTTTTCTTATTTTGGCTTGCAACTCCTTCCCTTTTTGTTAATATTAATTGTGAAAATTATCTGGTGACCATTAATCTTTTTAGTAAAGAACAAAATAAGCCTCACATCCTTCAGCCTCCTTGATGTCATCAGTTACTAACTCTTCTTCCCTGCTAAGTACAAGACCTACACTTCCCTTCATCTTTCTTTTGTTCCTAGTGTATTTAAAGAACCTCTTCTTATTGTCTTCTACATCCCTTACTAGTTGTAACTCATTTTGTGCCTTACCCTTTCTGATTTTTTTCCTATATGCTTCTGCTAATCTTCTGTACTCCTCCTTAGCAATTTGTCCCCACTTTTTATAGGATTCGTTTTTTGATTTTCAGGTCATTAGAGTGCACAATTGAGCCATATTGGCCTCTTACTATCAGGGCCAGCTCTACCATTTTTGTCACCCCAAGCAAAAAAAGAAAAACACTGCTGCTGCCCAAACTGCGTTGCCCCAACAATGGACAGAATGCTGCCCCTTACCAAGGGCCACCCCAGGCACATGCTTGCTTCGCTGGTGCATGGAGCCGGCCCTGGTGACAATTCTTCCTATATTTTCTTTCAATAGAAGACCTTAATATTGTCTCCTTGAGAAACTGCCAGCTGTCTTGAATTCCTTTATATCTTAGATTTTCTTCAGCTTTTGTCACTGCCTCCAACTTCCCCCTTTGAACCAGGTTCAAAGACCTGCGCACTAGGCTGCCAAGTACAGAATATACAAAGATAAGAATCATAGCAGACACAGAAAGCACAGTCAGACGCTGGTTACCGAGGTTTAGCATGAAGGATGAGGGATATATTCATTATTATAGTTTGCAGAAGAGAGCTTGCTTGAATATATGTATGGTCTAAAAATTGCACAGCAAATTTCAGCATCATACTCAAATTACAATAGGTTATGAAAAACTGGGTTATTTTTAGTGTGCATATTAATATCACTTATGTCTCAGGTGACTAGACTAAACAAAGGGTACTTCTATACTACCCGCCAGATAAATGGGTAGTGTTTGATATATCGGAGATTGATTTATCACGTCTCATCTAGACATGAAAAAATTGATTCCCGAATGCACTCCCCGTTCAACTCTGGAACTCCATCTCACCAAGAGGAGGAAGCAGAGTCGATGGGGGAGTGGCTGTGGTCGACTCACTGCCATGATGATGGCCAGGTGAGTCGTGTAGCTGAAGTTGAGTATCTTAGGTCAACACCCCCGCCTCAGTGTTAGTTAGTCCTCTTCGCTCCTAGTGGAGCATAAGGCGCCAACCATTCTTCTCCATTCGACTTGATCTTGGGCTAACCAGTAGATTTCATCCCAGGTCTTCCCATATTTTTCATTTCGCCTTCGATGGTTCTTTGCTACGTTCCCAGCGGTCTGCCTCTCCTTCTTTTTCCCTGTGGTATCCATCTTAGAGCAGTGTGAGGATGTCTGGTAGTATTCATTCTCAACACGTGCCCCAACCATCTCCATCTTCGTTGTTTCACCTCATCCACTACGTTGTTAATGCCTGTTAGTCGGCTCACTTCTCTATTGGTGACACGTTGCGGCCAGTGTATGTTAAGGATGTGCCTAAGACACCTTCCTTCGAAACCCCAAAGTTGCCTCAGTGTAGCGCAGCTCAAACGGACTAATTCAAAGGCCACTGAACTCAATGCAAATCTTTTTTTTAAATTGAGCTCAATAGGCTTGGATCAGGCACTAAACCTATAAAGAATCAAGTACCTTATTTTTAAATTTTCCCTTTCCCCTGATAGAGAGAATCCAGGGAACTACAGACTAGTTAGCCTCACCTCAGTCCCTCGAAAAATCATTGCGCAGGTCCTCAAGAAAACCATTTTGAAGCACTTGGAGGAGAGGAAGGTGATCAGAAACAGTCAACATGGATTCACCAAGGGCAAGTCATGCCTGACCAACTTGATTGCCTTCTATAATGAGAGAACTGGGCTCTGTGGAAATGGGGGAAGTGGTGGACATGATATATCTTGACTTTAGCAAAGCTTTTGATACAGTCCCCCACAGTATTCTTGTCAGCAAGTTAAAAATGTATGGATTGGATGAACCGACTATAGGGTGGATAGAAAGTTGGATAGATGATCAGGCTCAGCCAGAAGTGATCAATGGCTCAATGGCTAGTTGGAAGCTGGTATCCAGTGGAGTGCCCCAGGGGTCAGTTCTGGGACCGGTTTTGTTTAACATTTTCATTAAATGGATTGCACCCTCAGCAAGTTCCTGGATGCCACTAAGCTGGGAGGAGAGGTAAATATGCTGGAGGGTAGAGATGGGGTCCAGAGTGACCGAGACAAATTGGATGATTGGGCCAAAAGAAATCTGACGAGGTTCAACAAGGACAAGTGCAGAGTCCTGTACTTAAGATGGAAGAATCCCATGCACCACTACAGGCTGGAGACTGACTTGCTAAGCAGCAGTTCTGCAGAAAAAGACCTCTGGATTACAGCAGACGAGAAGCTGGATATGAGTCAACAGTGTGTCCTTGCTGCCAAGAAGGTGAACGACATATTGTGCTACATAAGTAGGCACATTGTCAGCAGATTGAAGGAAGTGATTATTCCCCTTTATTCGGTATTGGTGAGGCTAGATATGGAGTACTGCATCCATTTTTCAGTCCCCCACTACAGAAAGGATGTGGACAAATTGGAGATAATCCAGAGGTGGGCAATACAAATGATTTGGGGATAGGTCACATGACTTATGTAGTGAGGCTAAGGGAACTGGGCTTATTTAGTCTGCAGAAGAGAAGAGCGAGGGGAGATTTGATAGAAGCCTTCAACTACCTGAAAGGGTGTTCCAAAGAGGATGAATCTGGGCTGTTTTCCATGGTGGCAGATGACAGAACAAGGAGCAATCATTTCAAGTTGCAGTGGGGGAGGTCTTAGGCTGGATATTAGGAAAAACTATTTCACTAGGGTGGTAAAGCACTGGAATGGGCTACCTAGGGAGGTGATGAAATCTCCATCCTTCAAAGTTTTTAAGGCCTATCTTGACAAACCCTGGCTGGGATGATTTAGTTGAGGGTGGTCCTGCTTTGAGCAGGGTTTGGACTAGATTACCTTTTGAGGTCTCTTCTAACCCCAATCTTCATGATTTTTTGATACTGCAAGAAAGTAAACCTTTGCAGTGACATTATCCATACCCTGGAGCTACTGATTTTATACATACACATTTACTGGTGTAGCATCGTCACGGAATGAAAGACTGTACTAGAATACAAAAGATTTGCACAGCACAAATACCAAATACCCCTCATTTCCAGTGTCAGCTGCATAATAGCAGAAGTGTGGCTAAATATCCCGGATCAACACACAATGCCTTCATTTTCTAAGTAGCTCATTTAATTCAGGTAATTGATATATTATGTAAACTACCAGGTGATTAATTGTTGCATTAAGTGCACAAGACCACTTTTGTTGTACTGATATAGATCAGATATAACAAAATGCAAAGGAAATTACATACTTTGCTCTTATCATGACATACCACCCCAATACTTGACTTCTGGTATTTCTATCGACAGTCACTTAAAATAAAGCTCATTTGTGCACTTGTATGGTAACTTGAGACCGCTTCAGTAATTTTAAAATGATATTTCAAGTGTCACCGAGAATAACAGTGGAATCAGAGTAAAAAAAGAGAACAGAAATTTCAGCCTCCATTCCGCAAAACAGATCAACATGCAAATGACAATTGCAAGACAACTGCCTTAAATATAGATAGCAAGATCAAGAGGTTAATGAGCTAAGCAGGACTCAACTAGGCTAACAAAAATATTGAAGCATAAGCTTTTGTGGGCTAATACCCACTTCGTCGGATGCATGCATACATCCCACGAAGTGGGTATTAGCCCACGAAAGCTAACGCTTCAATTCTTTTGTTAGTCTTTAAGGTGCCACGGGACTCTTTGTCGCATCTGCAGATCCAGACTAACATGGCTATCTCTCTGATTCTCAACTAGGCTAGTCAACTTAAGGGAAAGAAGGAAGGGACAACCTCTGTACATATGTATTTTTCTTAGATAAATGCAGTATAAGCTTGTATGGATTATCATTGGTAATATGAAATAAATTATACTGTGTTGATCACAAAAAAAAGAGTGGTTTGTGTGCAGAAGATTAGTCATAAAATAAAATATATCAGTCTGTGGTGCAAGCTCCCCACAAGTCTATCTCCCAGTCTGTGCAAAACAACCTGAGGAAGCAAATTCATCCTCACAGCCCATAAACAAAGATGAAGGGAGCAGAAGCTGGTAATTGATTGCTTTTTCAATAATCTTTTCTTCCTTCTCCTGTTGGATGATGGTCACAGGGGGTGCTTCAAAAGAATGCATTGGTACTCTACTGAGCAGGAGGTTTGGGTATGGAATGGCAGCATGTGGTTTCTGAAGAGGCTTTAGAATGCACTCATTGGACAATAATGATGTGGACTGAGGACTGTTTCAGGCAATCAGATCACAGCTTTCATCAAAGCTACTTTTACAAATTAATGTTTAGTAATTTTTACTGTAGGGTATAGTACACAAGTAGCTTTTCATACCTCATAAAGTCAAAGTCTTCTTAATTTTAGTAATGTAGCTTCCATAAATAAGACACAGGACTTTTTGCTTCTTCTGCTACAGAGATAGGATAAGAACCTACCCTTTAACTCATGGGTGGGCAAAACTGCATGGAGGGCTGGGTAGGGAAGGCTGTGCCTCCCCACACAGCCTGCCCCTGCCCCTATCTGACCCCCTCCCACTTCCTGCCCTCTAACTGCCCCCTCAGAATCCCTGACTCGTCCAACCTCCTGGCTCTTTGTCCCCTGACCATCCCCTCCAGAGACCCACCCAACCCTAACCACCACCCCCAGGACCCCACTCCCCATTCTAAGCCCCCCTGCTCCATGTCCCCTGACCACCCCCTCCAGAGACCCCCTAACCCTAACCACTCCCCTGGGACTCCTGAAAGGGGCACAGTTGTCTGGAAAGGTTGAGAGTCACTGGTCTAGATAATACTTAATCCCGCCACAAGTGCAGGCAACTGGACTAGATTACTTCTCCAGGTCCCTTCTAGTACTATGAGTCTATGATTGAATTTCATCAGCTATTTTGTAGTCCATCATCTCACACATGTAGCACTATTATCACCACTTTTAATGTTTCAACTTTTAAATAAAATCTTCCATAATTCTCAATCTTAATTCTCAAAACTAATGCCCCAAAGAATTTTCTATTGTATGCTATAAACTAATTTTAACCATAAATTGATGAACAAACTTCCCCATTAGAGTGAATATATAATCTGTGGAAATTATTGCTGATTTATTTTCATAAATATTTGGGGTAGGGAAGAATCAGCTACACCATGTCTGCTCTTTGCACATCTACATCCTAGGTTCCCTCCCCACATAAGGTGTTCAAACACTCCTGAGGGGGATACGTGGGGCCATGAAAAAGCATGATGTGGAGTTGTCACATTCCATTGATTCGGAGGAAGAATTCTGTCCACTCCCATAAGCCCTTAGAGTTTATCAGTACACTAAGAATGTTTTCACTGTTATGCTACAGTTTAAATAATAGTGCAGAAAGGACACTACCTATACAGATATATTTGACTTCCAGGCGGTTTCACAAAGGATGAATTGGGCCTGAAAGATTTCAGTGCATTAACTTTGATTTAGTTTTGTTTCTTTGTGCTATCCAGAAGTGCAGCCTCTTTCCAAAGTTTAACATAAAATGAACATTTCAGATTTTTTATTATAATGCTTTAGTTCATTAATTTTTCCTGATGACACATTGCAATTAATCAAAAACTAAAGGCACTCAGCTCAACCATAATGTAAAAATGACAATATTGGTCTTCAGCCCATGTGTCTATGAGTCTCCAAACTCTTAATGCCTAGGAGAAAAAGGAACTTTGGAACCATTCCTTTTATTTAGTGTTACAGATCTTTCCTCAATAAATGGTTGAAAAAGGACTGATTGTTTTTCCATGACGGATGTTTGTTTCCATGATGTTTGCTATGATGTTATTTAAAATGTCTGTCAATTTAGAGGTGTTAGAGTTCTATCACTGAAAATATGTGGTTGTGTAATGGACACCAAATATTCATTTTGAAATGAGATGCAAAGTGCCTATTCCCTTCATTGGTTTTACTGAAGTGACTACCATTATCATTGAATAGTAACTTTACTGCCTTAGTTTTTTTAAATTTCATGGCATTCACTATTTATACACCAGGGTCTCACTGAAAAGGATGCAGATCATATACAACCCCCCTCCCCAAATAAGTGTCAAGCAGAATTTTGATGCATTAATGTCCATTCAATAAGAATTAAAATGACTCTTCTCCCATAAGATATTACACATATGAAGATAGTGGACCAGATCCATAGCTTCTGTTAGGTGAGGTAGTTCCACTGAATTAAACATTGATTTAAACCAGCTTAGCATCTGGCACTTTATGGCTAGATCTGTGATAAAGTTCCTTCCCAGGACTACTGCTGTAAGAGCAAGCATTAGAATGACGAAGAAAGTACCATCAAATATAATAGCTGACATTTTCAATTAGCTAAGACTTTTCAGAGGAAAAAGTCACTTGAGGATTGATAGACATGTTAGAACAAGTGGGGAGGAGAAGGGAGAGGAAGCAGTCAGTGATATTAGAAGTTGCTTCAAAATCCCAGATACAAACAATAAAATTCTATATATAAAAAAAAATACTCAAATGTTAAATAGATTTCTAGGTTACGTGGGTGCTACAAGTCAAGATGATCTCTAACCAAAAGAGAGAAGCAAAAAGATTCCGTATGTTGCCTTTTCTTTTCTTTTTTCTAAAAAAAACCTTATAACTAGATCCTCTGCTGATATAAACTGATGTAGCTCCATTGAAATAAATGGAATTGGAGCTGAAGATCTGGCCTTTAGAATCCGATTCTGGGCAGGGGGCTCAACTTGGTTTCCATTTTGTTATTCTAATTTCCTGCACACAACAACTAAATGAAGATGCACATGCATTTATACATCTCTAATTACCCCATTGTCAGCCATAATCAGGTAATTAGATACAAAACTTGTGTCTGCAAAAACAGAAACCTCTTTTTAGTATGGATTGCTCCATGGTCTGAATAATTTATAGCTCTCTTATAATGTTACTATCCTGTCAAATAGGGAAAAAAAGCCAAACAAGAGAAAGTAAAGGCTAGTTCATCTCAAACAGTTCATCCTTTGTGACATACATGAAAGACCTTGGCCTCATCTGATGAGTTGAAAAAAAAATTAGTCCTAAACATTTCAATGCACTCTGGCTAGATAGGAAGCGTTGGCACTTGACAAAAAACTTGTTTCATTTTGGAAATGCGTATACTTTGTTTATTCCAAAGCCGAAGAAAGGTGCTCTTCAGAAGCATGAGCCCCAGAGATAAAGTAATTTTTGGCAGGGATGATTTGGCAGTATCAAGAGGTGGGGGAAGGGAGAGGGGCTTCATCAGTGGCAGGGATAACCATCCTCAAATGACCTATCAGTTAGGCAGCAGAATTATAACAAGGGGCTCCTAGGAACCTCCTCCAGAAATTCATTGCCTGGTTGGACATTCCTAGTTACCAAGCTCTGTCATAATGATATAGCTGCTTTTTCTGCAGTAGTCACCAAGTGGGAAAAAGCCAAATGACTATATCAAACTCAGTGGAAGGTTAAGATTTAATTTTTTCTCTGGTGTTCTTATATTTATGAAAGAATTTTTCTTGAAGTAGAAGATCCATCAATGATAATTCACCAAGTTCCTTTGAAGTTTGCTGCCAGATACATAATTTGAGCAGCAACTTATACAGTACAAATGCATTTAATGGAAAATTACGTACTGTTGATGTATCTTTCCATCCCCTGTACAAACTGTTATGGACTGTTATGATCAGATCAAGTGAAACTGACTTAGTGTTGACCCCAAATATTGAAGTAATTGAACACAGCAAGTTCTTCTATACATCCCAAGAGTACAGAGATGCATCATTAATTTATATAGCTAGACAGCACATCCTTCTTTGATTAAAGCATCCAAGAACAATAAGAGTTTATTTGGGATTCAGTCTTAAAATAAATTTGGGATTTATATCATAAAAGTATTTTACAATATTTGCACAACATACATGTGAAGTAGTCAGTTATTCTCATTTTTCAGATGGGAACACTGAGGCTCATAGCAGTTAAGTGGTTTTCCCAAGGCCACACATCACAGACCAGAATATATGCGAGGAGTTGTTGATTCCCTGTGCTCAATGCCATACATCACGTGGACTCTACTAGAAATGTGTTTTGGAGTAATCATAGGAATGCAGATGCAGGAATAGAGTCTCTCCCCTCTAAAACCTCTTTCCCAGAAAAGTCCTGCCACTTAAGTAGAGAAAACAGGAGAGCGGGTGAAAGAACTGGGCAGAAGACAACTTTAGTCAAATGATGCAGACACAATATGAAAAAAAAGGTAAGGTACTGAACCGTATAATAAGGATTGTACCGTGCTAAAAGCATTAGCCACTTAAGAGATAAGTATTTTAGTCACCCATTTTAATACAATGACTGAAAAAATAGAATAGTTACACTTATAATGACAACCGCCATAGTTAGCCTTCACTATTTTTGTACAAAATGTGTTAATTACTAAATTAAAAGGGTATTGAGTAATCGTTATGTAGTTACCATTCTAACTACAAGTATCATTACAACATAAAAACATCAGTGTACTGCATTGTCCACGGCATCTGGAAATGCAGGGTAACTGCAGTTACTATTTATGAATTCCATTCACTGTGTTATGAAGTGTAACTATACAGTTGTATGGATAAGTTGAATAATTACTTAGTCCACAGCCCATCATTGCCATTCCTCAGTATCAAAACTTCCTTGCAGATGTTTTACAATTGATCCTAAATCAGTGACCAGCTGTAGTTTCCTCCAATTTAGATGAAATCTCAACCCCATTGAAATCAATGGCAAAACACCCATTAACTTAAATGGAGTTTGGATTTCAGCCTCCACCTGGAAGGCATCTTACATTTTCTGTTAAGTGGAATTTGTCAATGCTATGAACCTGAAAGAAATTTTAATTAAAAACATGGAAGTATGGTGATGCATTTTGCTGAGAATTTAGTACTTAACCATGAAGAACCATTACTCTATAATGGGAATGCATATGTCCCTTAGTTGAGTAATCTCAAAAAGTAGCTAAAACAGCTATTGAGATAATTTAACCACTATCCTCCTTGTAAAAAGGTAAAAACTCAGGAAGAACTCAACAATTTGTTTAAATTACTTATTTTCTCTTGATTAGTAAAAAGTAAAAATGAAAAGCAAGCCCTTCAATATACCTTTAATATCTCCTGCACTGAAAATTGGTACAAATACTTATGTACAGATAATGCTCAGTGACTTAATGGTAATCATTAGTCACTGTAACATTCTGTGGCTAGAATAAGAGAGCCATCAAATTGGTGGCCTTGGTATTAACCACTTGCATCTACTTTTGACAGTCAAGACACTTGTTTCATGAGGGATTTCTATACACGAGCTTTTTTTCAATGTTATGTAACAAGTGCAGTGCATAACAAGAGTGCTGGGGAAACAGCAAGATTTTTCGTCTCCCCTGCAAATATTACTGCTCTACTGGGAGGCATACATTACACTCATAACAAATAATTTCATATCTGACTAACTATGTCTCCCCTGTGAAAATCATAGGATTGTTCTGAGACTGTTCCTTATTAGCTAGATCTTTACAATTGTGCACACTGGAGTTTAGAAACCCACTGCTAGTTGGCTAGATTAGAGTGCTGCTGTAGCTGGCACTCTAATATACTAACATTGTTTCCTTGATTGTGTGGAATGTTACCTGCCACTGACAGTGAGGTTATTCCATTTCTCGGTTTAGGATGATTAAAAATTCAATTTGCCTCCCAGTCAGATTAGGTGCCTTGAAAAGCTGTTCAATTAACGAAAATGTTTCTTTACAAACAATGTATTCAACCATTGATGGAAACAATGTTGAATGAATTATTTGCTGAATATTATTCAATGATCCATAGAGCTAGTCAAGTAAAGGAAAAAAGCAGTTATGAAAAATTAGACAAGTATAGCAATCATTCACCAGATAAGTGACACTTTGACCAATTCTGGCTAGTGCTCTGACAAAATGACAGTGTATATTTCTGCTTCCCAAATAAAATATTTAATATTGATAGGCCATGAGCAAGGCTGTGTATTGTCACAGCTGTGGTGCATGTGACAAATCATGAATTTGGGGGTTTTCTACAAAAAACACTATGACCTTTGCCACCTGCCCAATTTATTACTAAGATGGGCTCTTCTGTGGGTTTTTGCATATTCAGCTGAATGCGGAAGGGTGAAAATCCTGAGCCATATCAGAGAAATATTTAGCACAGCTCAGAAATGAAGCATATGCACAAGTGGCTTTGAGACTCTTACTCTGTTGATCATGGACCAACCTGCATCAGGCTTAGATCATCCCAAGGGAATTAAGGGTAGCAGAGATCAAAGAAGGACACCTGCATCATACCCCATTTGCCTGGCTACAGTCTTTCATACATAAGAGGATACTCAAGTGGCATGGGGCTGCCCTAGTAGAACCACTGGCGTACTACCTATGTTGGGAGGACCCTCTTGTAGCTGGTTACGCTGGTTTAAGAGCAATCATGCAAAGCTGTTCTCATGTAGCAAGGGCACACTGTTTACTCACGTCCAACTTCTGTCCACTGTAACCCTTAGGTCCTTTTCTGCAGAACTGCTGCCTAGCCATTCGGTCCCTAGTCTGTAGCAGTGCATGGGATTCTTCCATCCTAAGTGGAGGACTCTGCACTTGTCCTTGTTGAACTGCATCAAATTTCTTTTGGCCCAGTCCTCTAATTTGTCTAGGTCCCTCTGTATCCTATCCTTATCCTCCAGCATATCTACCACTCCTCCCAGTTTAGTGTCATCTGCAAACTTGCTGAGGGTGCATTCCATGCTTGTGCCTGTAGCAATTAACACCACAGATCCAGGAAGTTACTTACCAAATTTGTACGGTAATTTCCTGTGTTTTGTTTTTCCTGTGTTTTTCTCCATTTGCATTGCAAAGCTTCTCTCTGCAGTCTACAGCCAGAAGCTAATTTTCTCCATCAGTGAATCAATGTCTCACACACATCTGCATATGGAATGGCTGTTATGCTAAGCAATATGTGTCAAAAAAACCTGAAAGAGTGGGTTTCAAAAACTAAAAAGCCTTAGGGCTCTTGTATTATTCACTAGAGCATTGGTTCCCAAACTGGGGTTCATGAATCCCTGGGGGTTCACAAAATGTTACAGGAGGTTCTCAGGAAAAAAATCCCTAATGGCAGAGAGAGCTGTCCCTATGGACCCCAGCCAGCCCGGGGCCAGCAGCCTGGAGCCCTTGGACTTCCAACAGCTAAGCAGATCAAAGCAAGCGTATCTATCATACTAAGGAGATTTAAACTTCAAAACTTCTTATAAGAATTGGAGAAGGAGGTGGATATTTTTTGCTATTTTTAAAATTAAATAGGCAGCTAGTATTGTTTTTAAAATTATTATGAAGAATAAGTTTCAGTTTTGTTGTAATGTGAGTTGTTTCCCTGGACTGCTCAAGACCTGAATGCTTGTGTAGGAGGAACTCTTTGAGTTGGCCTCTTAAATCCTTTCCTGCTGTTTCCGATCTGATATTCCTTGATGAAACAAAGGAGCCTTGGCTTATGACAGGCTTATTCAGAATGATACAAACTACGAAAGTGAGATCTTGGAAGAATGTTGCTGTTTTCATAATGTAATCAAACTACTGTAATGATAAATAATTAATTATAAATAGTATGTCATGAGCATGTTATAAAAACAAATTTTATATTTCCAAGATCACTGCTTTTATAATTTACACTCAGATAAAGGAGAAAATCTCTGGAAATACTCCTTTTTAGGAAGGGGTTTGCGAGACTTGACATTTAAGTGAAAAGGGTTCACAAGTTGTTAAAGTCTGGGAACCATTGCACTAGAGGATCAAATACAAATCGATCAGTTTTACATCGCCCCCCCCAACCAGATTTTGAAGATATTGTAGCGCCACGCCATCCTCGCTGCTTAGCGACCACCTGAGAAGAACCCTGTTAAGTTCTTCGGGTCAACAGCTTTCTGAGGGAACTCAACTCTCTCAAAGATGTCAAGCTCTATGTCAGCCTTTCTGAAGGCTATTGTATCTTTACCCTCTCTGCCAGAAATAAGATTCCTGAACATGCTTGAGGAAGAATGGTGGGCAGAAAACGGAATTAAAATGGTTGGGTGGTAGAAAAGAACCACTAGGATAAATGGTGGATTCTCTGTAACAAGTCTAATCATGATTTGAGGACTTCAGTAACTCAGCCAGATGTTAGGAGTCTATTACAGGAGTGGGTGGGTGAGGTTCTGTGGCCTGCAATGTTCAGGTCAGACAAGCTCATCATGATAGTCCCTTTTGACCTTAAAGTCCATAAGTCTGTTTGGGTGACAGTGCAGTAAAAATATTAAATAGAACATGTAATAAGTGATCGTGATGCAGGAATCACTGGGTGAAGTTCTATAGCCGACACTATGTCATCAGACTATTAGGTGATCATAATGTCAAGCCTTGTGACCTTGAATTGAAAAACGGGAAGCTCATTGTTTGCCTCTCTAGGATGTAAATGCTTGGTGGCCAAGCATACCATTAAAAAGATGCTTGCAAAGTAAAAAAAAAATTTTAACTTTGAAAAAAACACCCATGTGTTTGGTCTCTGGAGGAAAGTTCAGATTTGAATACATAGTGAAGTAAATGTTAATCAAAAAAATGAGAACATAAATACCCCTCCACCTGCCTCTGGCAAAAGAGTATGGCTCTGAAGTGCAATATTAATTATTCAGAGTATTGATTACGTGTAAACAGTGCCCAGAAGCGCCACTCAGCCCCAGGGTCTCACTCTACTAGATGCAGTACAAACATTTAGCAAGACATGGTCTCTTCTAGGAAGGGCACATGATCTAAAAAATATTAGGAAAGGTTATGATATTATATAGGTTCACCAGATTCTTTTCCTCTGAAAATACTGAAGGATAATTTAAAGAAAAAGCATCTGATAAACCACACTGTTAATAATATAACAGCTTAGAAAATTCATTTCTCTATTTACTAACTGGTACATTCAGTTCTACCCTAGGCAAATACGTTTGGTTGGGGAGAAAACAAGGCAAAACAGTTTTATCTTAGCATAATTACATGGGGCACTTTATATATATATATATATTCATATAATTACCAATTTGTGCAAAATTATTAATTATTTGTTTTACTGCAGCATCTTAGGTCCCCAACTGAGATGAGGGCTTCATTGTACTAGATGCAGTACATAGAGCCTACATGGTAAGTCATATTTTATTTATACTGCAGTAGTGCCTGATGGTCCCAATCAGAACTGGAGATGTAGGGGGGTCTTAGCATACAATGACAGAGGGAAAAAAAGATTTGTCTGAGAATCAGTCAATTTATATTAGGCCAAACGCAAATGTGTCAAGAACGCATTTTAACACATGAAGGCAAGTTGAGATATTTCTTCACTAATCATGGCTAGATCACATTAGTTTAAGCTAAATAAATATTTTCTCTATCACTCAGTGATTGGGCCTACGCAGGATGGCATTTAATGGTGTAAGGCTCATTTGCTTTGCATTTGTAGCACTTGAATTCAAGTGGCTTTGTCTGTCATTTTTTCCAGTACCACATGGAGTTGTTCATCTCACCCTCTAGAAACCATTAGGGTGGGTGCCAAGAGGTTAATACAGCTTTGAGGTTAAACAGAGCATCTACATGTTATGGAAATTGCTTCCACTTCCAGTATATAGTGGTATCTAGTGCAACTCCCATTGGGAGATAGAGAACTTCAGTGGTCAGGAGAAAGCTCTGGCTTCCAAAAGATATTGGGGATCCAAGCGTTCCATCTTTTGGGACTTCATAGGGAAAGCAGTTTTCTTTCCCCTTATGTCCCTGCCATGGATCTTTCCTTGGGGTGAGGAGAGTAGCCCTTTGTCATCTATAAACAAATATTGCTGTACATGCTCTATAAGAGACAGAAAAAATTAAAATTAAAGAAAGCAAGATTTGAAAGAAAGGGCATGTGAAATTGAAAAGGCCATAAACCATGTTTCCAATAGTATGTTCTTGAGTCACATATCAATCTTGGGATCTTCAGCATTTACATTTACAACAAGGTTAGCTTTAGTGGGTAAGCCACTCCTAGGAGTAATGAGCAATGAGTGGGAAGCAATTTTTATAATTGTAACCCTTCTGTCCATCAGAGTTGGCAGCAACAAGGGTGGGTTCAGTATCTAGAGGTCCCATTCCAATAACACAATGCAAAACCGGCTCGAGCCCACACCCAGTGACCTGGGACAACTACATACTACCCCCCTTGGTGCCTCTAAGAGGCAGTACTTCCCTTCTCGCAAGCACAGAGTCTGAGTGTAGCAAAAGCCTTTTAATAACAGAGAGAAACAATGTAGCATTATGTTGGGGAAACACCACAAACAGGATTCATAAAACAAACCATGAACCAGAAGACACCCTGCCAAACAGATTGGGCTCTCCTTTCCTGTTGGTTCTTGAGTCCAGCAACCCAAAAGTCATCCAAGGTCTCCAAAGTCCAACCACCAAAAGTCTCTGTCCCTGGTCAGTGCAGCCCCAGAGTTCAAATGTTCATCTGTAGATTTTTACCTCCCAGCCTGGGTGGAAATGCAGGGGTGGGGGGGTTAAGGGGCACCTTACATGGTCCAAGGCCAACTGCGCCGCCTCTCCGTGGGGTTCTGCTGCAGCCTTCACTGCGAACTGCTCCGCTCTGCTCCACCAGCTGTCCCACGAGCCACTCTGCTCCTCCAGGCATCCCACAAGCCACTCCAGCCATCCCGCAAACTGCTCCGCTCCTCCAGCCGCTCAGCAATATATCTTCAGGCCCCCGCACTACTTAACACAGCACTCAGTGATTTTAGCTCTTTAAGGATTTCAGCTTGTACGAGGGGAGCCTCAGTGCCGGTGCACCATTGGCCAAAAGTGAATTTGGCTCAACAACCTGTAACTAGACTCCTAATGGAATCAAAATTAGCTCTGATATTCCACAGTGGAGAGAGGAAGAGGTACAATTGGTATTTGTGGCCCATGCACAAGGTGCCTGTACCCAGCCTCTCTCAATTCACTGGGTTTTAGAACCCCTGTCCCTTGCCTAGTGAGTGCTACCTAGATGATGGCGGGTTCCTCCATCATAACAAAGGCCAAGTATAGTTCCACTGCTCTTGATTCACATAGTCAGGATAACACCACTTTATTCTTTCTGCCCCAATAACAGAGAAACTCGGGATCCCACAGCAGCCAAAGTGACCATTTGGGCAAGCAGCGGGGTGGGTGTGCCCATGTAAACGACATATGCCCATGAAGTCCTTTTCCACAGCTTGCCACCAGATGTCACGGTAGAGCTCATCCTGACTCTGCTTACATCATATTATCTTACAATTATATAGAGTCTTTCCTACAGAAGAATACTAGTGCATGTTACAAACCATATGCCAACTCCTGTAGCTCTCAGGCAAAGCTCCCATTGAAGTTTCTGACTTTTCCTGATTAAGGAGTGCAGGCCTTGGCACTACTACTACTGAAATGCAGCCACTTCTGGGGGGTCAAACAACCGTTTAGCTGTGCCCAGCAATGCTAAAGTTAAGAATACATGCAGTTGAACTGGATGGGATAAGTTTAGATAGAATGTAATTACCCATATTGGAATTTGTCCAGGACACTGGTGGCAATACCCATGTGAAAAACACCATGAGATCTTTAACTCAATTTTATGACACTACTTAAAAGAGTGTGCTGCCTACTAAAGCCAATAAACCATGCTAGATTATTGGTTGAGTACACAAAAGTAAGGTTGCTATTCGATGAATCACCACCTTTCTTGAGAGAGCTCCTCTGCAAGTGCTGACTACTCCAGATCTAGCTTAGCAAATGAACTGACAACAATCCTGGTTAGAGGGGATATTTGACTGCTGTCTGCAGCCATATTTCTCTCTTTGCCTAAGAGATGTGGGCACAACAATTGGGCAAAGAAGGAACATACTATGTAGGGAGAAATCCATCAAGGGCAACATTTTCAAAAAGTGAGGAAGGAGCAAACTCTTATTTGGATACCTATATAGGGGCACAAGTTGAAGACTTTTAAAGAGGGTTTTTGGTTGCACCCATGTTGTCTGAGCACCCAGTGGCGTGAGCACCCAATGTACAGGAGAAATGGCATAGCAAGCTCTGGAATTTTTCCTTCATGTCTCCGAATTCCACTAAAATTTGTTGGTTGGAAGTGTTCATTCTCTCATTCCCAAATGCAACACCATGTTACATTTCTGCATTTTAGAGAGCACCAGACCCAAAGCCATGTTAAAAATTTAAAGGCTAGCCTGTAACAATGGACACTCGAAAATCTTACTGTTGTTTATAGAAAAAAAATGTAACCAGTATGTGGGTAAGGGAATAATTCTTCCAACCCAGAACCTTCACCCATTTCTAGTATTAAAACACACACTGAACTTCACTTCAGAAATATTCCTTTAATTTTTCCCCATTATCTTTCAGTTTCATGTTTGGTGGCATAGCTTCATTTGGATGGGACTGGAACCAGAAGTGTCTCAATACTGTGAACCAGATTATGACTTTAGGCACAGCTTTAAGCAAAAAGAGGCATGTTACCACCACCACCCTAGAAGTAGCCACAAGAGATTTTGTGACTCAGATACACCCAAATGGCTGTGTGGACTTTCCACTCTCAGACAAAGGATCAGGAATCTCACAAGAAAGCTGATTCTCATGAGATTCCCCAGCTAGGTAGTATAGATTCCAGAAGTTCAGAGTACACAATAGAGCATCCAGAAATTGGGGCAATTATTTCACTTGAACACCTGCATTTTAATAGTCTGCACCAAATTAAATTAAGATTAGAGAGGCATAAAAAAATTCCACCCCTCAGGGACTCCAGCCTCCCAGAGGTTCTGTTTATTCTCCACCTGCCAATTCTCAGAGAAGCGATTTCTTTGATCATAGCAAATGCCACACCCTCCAGTCCTAAGGTGGGGATTTCTGTATATTCACCATCAGCCTGTCAGATTGCAGTCCTGACTAGATAACAGTCTCTACATTTTGCTTGCTCTTGCATCACAGTAAATCTTCAGAGGGGAAAATCTGTGCCATGACTAACAGCGGACTAACTCCCACACACGACTCCCAAGATAAAGGTTATGGAGCTGCAGCTATAACAAGAAAAGGAATCACTAGCTTTACAGCTGAGTGACAATGGTTTTAAACAATCTTTGCTCATTGTTTCAATCAAGGCAAAGCTTAACTCAGAACCACCCCAGAAATTAAAATACTTTCAGAAAAAGCAGCTGCAGGAAAACAGAAAATAATTACATAGGATTTTAACAATAAGCAGCTCCCTAGCTTGGAGAAGGAGATGGATGGTTTATGATTCAGGATATTTGGGTTCAAACTCCTAGCTCTGCTGTGGCTCCTCTGTGCAACCCTTAAGCAAGTCACTTCATCTCTTGGAGCCTCCATTGTCCATCTCTAAATGAGGGGGTATACTACTTTGCTCTCAACTTTTATAGGCTTAGATAAACTTTTAGTAAGAGTCAGCTGTCCTCACAAAATGTACACACATCTAGCACTATGGGGTCCTGATCTCCATGAAGACCTCTAAATGTCACTGTAATAAAACTACCAAGAAGATAGTAATACTAATACTGATGAGAGAAAGCAAAAAAAGTTCCAGCTAAGCTCTCATTTTTGTGCACACACACTTTTTGGGCAAACCAAACACCTCATTTAAGCTGAGCTTTCCAAGTTGGATACATTTTGATTTTTAAGCGTCTGTGCAAAGGCACAGATACCATAAGAGCATTCGTCAAGAGAGCATATGTGCCTTTTGCCATCTCATTTCTTTTTTCCTTCATATTATTAATAGGTCAAATCATTTAAGAAATTTGTTGTACTTCTATAGAAAATAAAGTCTATTATAATTTTCCTCAGGGCATTGAGTCACTGTTTTCTAATTGTCTGCCATAAGCAATCTTTGGCAGTAAGCACTGTACAACACTAATGGGTAATTCATCACGTGGAGCACTTAAAGGGAGCAATTTTTCATTATCGGCAGGTAGAAGAGGATAAACCGTATTTCAAACCACACACATCTTTATTAAAAGATTTTGAAGCAATTACAGCACCCTATAGGAAATGCAGTTTAAGGCACAAGGCAGGTGTACTTTTGTTAAGTAAAATCATAGGACTGGAAAGGTCCTTGAGAGGTCATCTAGTACAGTCTCCTGCACTCATGGCAGGACTAAGTGTTATCTACACCACCCCTGACAGGTGTTTTCCTAGGGAAGTTGTGGAATCTTCATCACTGGAGATTTTTAAGAGCAGGTGAGACAATTTACTCCAATGCTTAACCATCCTGAACGTTAGGAACACAAGTGGCAGGTAAAATAGGCCAGGGAAGGCAAAGCCATCCCTGGAACAGCCACCCCTGAGGGACACCTGCGCCATGGTGGCCCCACCCCTTCCTCAGGCCCCTCTCCCCCACTGCCTGCTGCTGCTGCCACCGCTGTGAATGCCTACCTGCACTCCACGTCCCCCACCCCAGGTCCACGCTGCTCACCAGGTCACTTCTCCTCGGGGTAGGGGAGCGAGAAAGGATGCCCAGAGCAAGAGGAGGGTGCGGGGATCTGTCAGGGGAGTGAGGTGGCTTGGTTGGGTATTGGGACCACTGGCTCTACCCAGCACTCAAGCAGCTCCCCTTGCAGGTCATGTTTCGTAGACCTTTAATCATTTTTGCTGCTCTTCTCTGGACTTTCTCCAGTTTGTCCACATCTTTGCTGAAATGTGGCACCTAGAACTGAACACAATACTCCAGTTGAGACCTAATCAGCACAGAAGAATTACTTCTCCTGTCTTGCTTACAACATTCCTGCTAATACATCCCAGAATGATCTGGGATGTATTAGCTGCGGGGAGTGGAGGAGAAGGAGGAGAAGGGAGAAAAGCAAGCGTTACACTGTTGATTCATCTTTGGCTTGTGATGCACTATAACCCCCAGATTCCTTTCTGCAGTACTCCTTCCTAGGCAGTCATTTTCCATTTTGTATGTGAGCAACTGATTACTCCACTTCAGACGTTGGAGCAGGTGCACACATACAAAACAGGAAATGACTGCCTAGGAAGGAGTACAGCGCAAAAAGTATCTGGGGATTATAGAAGATCACTGGAGTACTGTGTCCAGTTCTGGGTACTACACTTTGGGAAAGATGTGAACAAATTGGAGAAAGTCAGAGAACAGCAACAAAAATGATCAAAGATTTAGAAACCATGATTTATGAGAAGAGTGAAAAAATGGGTTTAGTACGGAGAAGAGAAAACTGAGGGGGGAAGAGGATAATGGTCTTCAAATATGCAAAAGGTTGTTATAAAGAGGATAGTGATAATTATTCTCCTTAACCACTGAGGACAGGACAAAAAGCAATAGGCTTAAATTTCAGTGTAAGCAGTGTCAGGAATGAGATATATTCTGACATCTGGTGGCGAACTATGGGAATTGCAGTGAGTTTTGGAAAATAACTTTGGGGCTGATCAATTTGCATACACACACCCACTGCGCCTAGCCTGAGCTCACAGCAGCCCACATGGCCACTTCGGCTGATGTGGGAGCCCCAGTTTCTATGTTACGCAGGAATGATAAAGTGATGTTATCGTGTGATGAAGGACTATGGACATGTACTTGGCCCTTGTTATGATGGAGGGACTTGCCATCATCTAAGTAGCACTCACTGGTCAAGGGCCACGCGCTTCAGAATGCTCTGAAATTGAGAGAGGCTATGGGCAGGTCTCTATACCTTTTGGTGAGGGACTTGTCTAAAGGCCCCCCAGGCCTATTGTACCTTGCCTTTCTCCACTGTAGAATGTTAGAGCTAATTTTGATTCCCTTAGGAGTCTTGGTTCAGCCTGCTAAGCTGAATTCACTTTGAATCTACTGGTGTACCTGTGCCAAGGTGCTGACCTTCCCCCCGCCAAGAGCTGAAATCACTTAAGAGCGGAAACCACTGGGCACTGTGTTAAGTGGGGGAGGGCCTAAAGGCATGTTGGTGGCACCAAGCAACTTGTGCAGCTAGCAGAGCGGTTCCTGGGTGCAGTTTGTGCGACTGGCAGCGGACTCAGCCGAGCGGTTCCTGGGTGCAGTTCGTGTGGCTGGCACAGCAGAGTAGTCCGTGTGTCGACTAGCGGAGCCGTTTGTGCTGCTGATGGAGTGACTGGCACCGCAGAGCTGTCCGTGTGTCGGCTAGCAGGATGGCTAGCGGAGTGACTGGCGTTGCAGAGCAGTTCGAGTGTCGGCGAGCAGAGCAGAGCGGATTGCGGTGAGGGCTGCAGAGAACCCCACAGAGAGGCGGTGCAGTCGGCCTCGGACCACGTAAGGTGCCCCGTGCCCTACCCTCCATTTCCACCCAGGCTGGGAGGTAAGACTCTGCCAATTGATTTTTGAACTCTGCACTGACCCAGAACAGAGACTCTTGGGCTGCTGGACTTTTGGGACTATTGAGTGACTTTTTGGGGTTGTGGAACTCAAGAGCCAAAGAGAAGGCCATGGCCTATTTGCTGGAAGGGGGGCTTCTGGTTCATGGTTTGGTTTATTAACCTTGTTTGTGGTGTTTCCCCAATATAATGCCACATTGTTTCTCCCTGTTATTAAAAGGCTTTGGTACACTCAGACTCTGTGCTTGCAAGAGGGGAAGTATTGTCTCTTACAGACGCCCAGAGGAGTGGTATATGGTTGTCCCAGGTCACTGGGTGGGGGCTCGAGCTGGTTTTTGTATTGTGCTATTGGAATGGAACCCCTGGATACTGAACCCGGCCCTTGTTGCTGCCAACTCTGATGGGCAGAAGGGTCACATCAGGAAGGGAGATTTAAGTTAGACATTAGGAAAAAAGGTTTTCTAAGTGTAATGGAAGTTAAGCACTGGAACAAATTACCTAGGGTAACTGCAGAACCTCTGTCACTGGAGGTTTCTAAGAACAGGTCAGACAAACACCTGTCAGGGACAGTCCAGATAATACTTAGCCCTGCCAAGTGCACTGGACTAGATGACCAATCAAAGTTCCTCCTTGTCCCATGTTTCTAGGTCTCTGAACTAGGTTTTTAGAACAATAGAAGGAAAATTTGCTGATCCTTTCTGAGGATTAGATTAATGCAACATGCAGAACAGAGTGAAAATAGCTTTTAGTAACTTTACTGGGATATTACCCTGGGTTTATAGTCATCTATGGTATGGTGATTAGTTGACCCATTCACCCTGTGATAGTTTTTAAAGTAGGAAGTAAAACAGCTTGGTGTCACAGGGGGAGGGGAAGTGCGGGGGAAAGTGAGGAGCGGGGGTCTTCACTCACCACTAGATGGCACCACTTCCTGACAGTTCTGGAAATTAGCTAAGGCTGGCTGACACCCCTTCCAGCTGGTTACACCCCCATCAGTTGCTCCTCTGCAGCCCCTCTCTTACTCCAGGAACCACAGCTTCCTTGTTGTGACAACCCTCCAGCCAGGTCACTAAATAGGCTCCCCTTCTGCAGCAGCCTTTCAAAATCTCTTCTGTCCCCACGGTACCAGGCAGCCCTCATGCCCATTGCCCTGACCCTATCACTCCAACAGAGACTCGGCTGTCTTCCTGTTCACTATTCCCAAATAGTACCACTCTACAGAGGCTGGGAGGGGAACCCAGGCCTGTCCTCTACTCTGGGTTCCAGTTCAGGCAAGGTGTATACTCCTCCATCTTACTGCTCTTGCCCTTGGATTCCTTCCTACCAGGGTTCTTCTCCCCTGTCTCAGAGAGGGAGATTGTATGTTTCTTCCCTGCTGCCCTCTCTGTTTCCAATTTCCTGTCTTTTGTAGAAGTGCAGCCTATACCCCACAGGTGAACTTCTCTCTAATTAGCTATCTCCATCCCAAAGCTTCCCTGTTTTCAGCCTAATTAGCTGATTGGGCCCACCTAGCCTAATTCAGCTCTTGCAGGGCCTATGTGGAGAACACACTCCATCATGCTTGGCTAATTTGTGCCTACAGTTACGTGAAAACAAATTTTGCATATTAATCATAAAAAATTTAAAGGACTCTGTCAGCTGGAGCTAACCATTATAGAAGCTTGAAGTCCATAACTGGGCCAAAGTGATATCCAAAAGATTAGATTAAGATAAGACTCATCCATGAAAAATGTATATGTACGTGTTGCTTGCTTAAGCAGTGTGACATTAATTCTTCTCACACTTCCACCAGTTCTGAACTAGCGTGACATCACTAACTTCCATGGAGTTATCCCTGATTTGCACCTGTGTAGCTGAGCAGCCTCAGGTCCTATGGCTTATCTGTTTGTTAGGCTGTTTATAAACAAGACCACGGCTATATATGCTATTGGAATATTAAGATTGGCCATTGTACCGGGTATTCTATGGGAAGCTTTACATGAACTCTGCAGCAATCTCTCCAGTGCAGTGGAATAGAGATTCTGAAACCATGCAAAGAAATTATAATTTGAAGTAGTTTCATTGAATTATGTATGAAAAATAACTAAATAAAAATACAATAAAATAATGTAATCCAAACAGTATTTAATCCTTGTGTTAATTTCTCTAGTATTGAATGTATTTTCTGCTGTCTCTAAATTTTTAATTTAAAATGTGCTGCAGAATACTGCATTGAAAACAAATAACTAAATGGAAGAAGTTTTCAGGAAGGAAGCTGGAAGATTTGGGAGCTGGAGCTTTTGGCCGCTAGGGAAGCATGGGGAGAGACTTGGATGAGATCTTGACTCTGTTTAGAGTCAATGGCCAGACTACCAATTTCAACAGAAGCAGGTTTTCATCCTTGATATTGTGGAATATGCATGTTACCTTGATATGTCCATTAACTCTAACCAGACATGAAATAGTTAATTATGACAGTAAAACTCAATATCATTAGGTTTCAGGATCAACACCCCAGAGATATGGTTTTAGGATGTCTGCAGACCCAGACAAACAACAATAAATCAATTTACACTCTATTCACATGCACATTTGGAAGAATTGTTTGCAAAAGTAAGGACTACAAACCTAGAAATTAAAAATGAAATTAAATTAGAAGTTAAATGTTGCAGCACAATTCTGCAGCAGGAAATTTTACAGCTACAGGACCATGATGTATATGGAGTTCTGTTAATTATCAATACAGGGCAATGCAATTGCATTTTTATACTCATTTCACACATGGAATGCAAAAGAATTTGCAATGGCTTAAAATAAAAATATAAAGGACTTGCATGGAATATGGAAATTGTGGGTAGATTGCTTTTTACTATAAAATGCTTTCGGTAAGCTCTCACAAGAAGGTGATCATCATAACTATGTTACTCTTAATGGAAATAAGTTGATTTTTTTAAAGGTGGCCTTTATTAAAAAAAAAATCCAAATTGGGCTTGTACTTGATTTTGCTTGGTTTTGGTGAAGGAAGACCTGAAAGGTTTATGAAAATATTCTGCTTATGTTTTATCCTAAAGTCTCAGGGATGTAAATCTGGTCTTCCTCCTCTACTAGTTTTCCCTTCTGGGAATTGTATGTTTGTTGGGAATCCTAGCTAATTAACTGAAAAGCAAACAAAAAACAAAGAAACAGACAGAACCCCTTTCCTCTCAAAAAAACACTTCCATCCTTTAAACAAGCATTAATAACCAAAACAATTCTTTTTCCTAGGTTGGTGTCTATGCCCCCGCGTTTTGGGCAACGCGGCCTAATGGCCAGAATCGGTAGGCCTGCCCTTACTTCAGGGTAGCCAAAGTCCGTGGGATTGCCCCTAGTTGCAGGGCAAAGCAGGGTAGCACCCCAAAGTCTATATGCAGGCCCCGGTTGCAGAGCAAAGTGAGGTAGCACCCCAAAGTCTGTATGCGCACCCCTGGCCGCAGGGCCAAGCGGGGTAGCTCCCAAAGTCTGTACAAGCACCCCCAGTTGCAGGGCCAAGCGGGGTAGCACCCCAAAGTCTATATGCATGGGCAGTCACCCACCTAGGGGTATGGTGGCCTAGGTAGGGGGGGCCCGGGGCCCATCCACCTCCACCGGGCCCCGACCCAGGGCCCTAACAGTGGCTCAGTGATTTGCCACTGACTCAGCGGGGAGGTCCCACTGAAACATGCTGAGTCTCTTCGGGTGGGAGATACCACTCCCACACCCTCCCTGGGTCACTCCCTATCGGCTCCGCCGCAGGGGTCTCCCAGGTGCCTCCGGATCCTCTGAGAACCTCTGGGTCAGTTGTCCCCTCTGGCGACTCCCATCCCTGGGCTCCAGGCAGGTCCGGGTAAGCCTCTGACTCCAGCTCCTCCAGGGGCTGTGGCTGGTCCTCCGCCGGAGCTCCCCAGGCACGTCCTTCTCCCTCGGCTGCCAGCCCAGAATGAGCTGGGCTCCCTGCCTTTATACTGCTAGGGCATCTGGAGCATGCCCAGTACCTCGGGGGCGGGACTTCCGCTGCCAGTGCTGCTGGCTTAACCCCTTCCTCACTAGTGCAGGGTTGACTAGCCCCGTCACAG
This sequence comes from Dermatemys mawii, assembly GCA_007922305.1. NCBI lineage: Eukaryota > Metazoa > Chordata > Testudines > Dermatemydidae > Dermatemys > Dermatemys mawii. Next base: position 31,185,594 of record ML677352.1, read on the forward strand.
TAGGTCACCTTTAAAATCTTAGGTGTGTCAAAGATAAACGGTGTTTAACAGGACCAAGGAAGAGCTTCACTGGAGCACAGAGCTCCTGTTAGTGCAGCACACATGATTAGGTTTAACCATGCGAGATGAATACTGTAATTGGAGACAGAGCCCAGCTTTGGATGAAATTAACCAAACAATCAAAAGTCACGGGTGGAATAATATCTGCAGCAACTGTTTATCTTCTGGACATATAGGAGACATTAAAAAGGTAGGAAGTGATGCTTACTTACGAGGTCCACATCCTTGAGATATAAAGAGACCCATGTACTTTCTTCTTTCTTAGTCCTCCCAGTAGAGCTGATAATAAAAAATCCTCCAGACCAAGCCATATGTCAGAACACTTCACCACAGATTCTCTATGCTCACTGTTAGAAGGTCATCTTCTTCCCTGCACGGAAGAAGGACAGCCCCTCAAATCCTCTCTTTTTATGACTGCCTTTTAATAAACCACAGATTGAGGTCCCTCCCTCCAGACCTCGTAACTAAAACAGTCTTCATAGGAAAGGGCAGATTCACTCTCTCCTGTGAAAGAATTTAACTCTTTTTACTGTGCAACTGAAGGTAAGTCCTACTGTCCTCCAGGGTGCCCTCACTGACACTCAGGAGACATCAAATGCACATGCTGCTTATGAACAGAGTGAACATGGCTAGCCATCTATTTGCATACAATTTAAGTGACACTTCAGTGAAAAGGGAATACTTAGATATCATTTCAGTCAAGTGGGGAGATTTTTAACAAGTCAAATACTCCTAAAAACACAGTTTTCAATTGAAATATTCACTTTTAACTTAAAATAATCAAGAGTATTGCTGAAAGCCCCACCCCCTTCTCATTCTCTTTTTTGATACTCAAAACATTTTAATAAATGCTGTAATGCTCCAGCAGAATATCTTTTGTCCTCCACTGGGAATGCATGACAGATTTAAACATAAGCCTACATACAAAAATAAGAAGACTACAGCACTCCAGAGACCCCTAGTCATTGTTAATTACTGTTATAAAGGTATAATCAAGTAGACATTGTGATCATGCTCAATTTAAAAATAACATACAAATTGAAGAAAAGGAAATTGTTTTTCCTGTTTAGTGAATTTATCTATTTATTTATAGCTCTAATGTATTCTTACATTTGGTTTCAGTTTAGTTAAATGGTGGATTTCCAATATGTCTTCTGGGAATATTTAATTGTACTTGCCCTACTGAAATGACAAGTTTTGTGTTTTATACTCTCTCTCATCTGTTAGAAATCCAGGAAACTGCATCTGTGCAGTACTATGGGTCTAATCAGTTTTGAGAAGGCTTCACTGCACTCCATATGAATACATCAGCAAGGTCTTACACAAGATTACAAACAACCATGTTCTCAGGAATTAATTTTGTCATCTATGAGATACCTACAGCTAAGAAATAGGAGAATGTTTCACTCAAATCCTGAATTGTAATACTCAGCAATCTGTTTGCTATTTTATCTGTTGTGTTAAAGAACTTGGGTAGCCATGGAAACATGCTACAGTTCAATCTGTTTCCTTTTTTTTAAAATGCCAACTTATTTTTCTTTTATTACTCCATTTGTCCTTTTGCTACCAGTCAGTAAACTACCTTTTCCCTCAGTCAAAGAAACTCATTATCCGCTGGATGAAATGTCAAATGAAAGGAATTTACAATAATGCAACTCCAACCCCTTGCAAGAGAAAGGTATTATTCTCTGGAAGGTCACTGTCCTTGTGCACCCGGACATGTGACCTCACATGTCTGACTTGATTCTCTAAAATATCAAGCACACTTATTTCAATTATTTTGAAACAACCAGACAGACAGACATTCACAAATCCACTCTCCTTTCCTGTCACAGGGAAGTGTTAACAAATGTGACAGTCAATCAGTAAAACATCATATACATCAATTTCTTTTAGAATTGTGGCACTGAGAAAACCCAGGCTCCACTTACTCATAGTACTGTTTGTTGCTTTTCAAACCCACAGTCCCTTAGTTTTATACATAGGGCCAGATCCTCAGCTGCTGTTAATCAGTTGACACCATTGAAATCAACAGAGCAATGCTTAGCTGAAAATCTGGCTCATATACTTAGCAACTAATGATTCTAAGGTCATTAAGCATTGTCATTCACACACACAAAAACCCCTAACATTCACCTATGGGAGGATAAAGAATGCCATGTTGATAAGACAAGTATAAAATGACATTTACACTGGTTTACTTGAAGAAGTACTTGAAGTTTAAGCAAGAGCATTAACAGGGAAAAGACAGAAAATACAAGAGAGACAGACAGAAAGGTAGAGAGAAGGTTGGAAACAGGAAAGTGGATAAGCAGGGAGATGTGATGCTTTGTATTAGCTCCCTAGAAAGCCAGGCTATTGTTTCTTGAGGACAAATTTTTCCATGATAAGTTCTGAGGATATATGCTGCTTCCATTGATGCTGCTATTCTTTAAAGTGCTAAACAATCCCATGCAGCAATGAGTGCTCCCAACTTCAATCAGCTTTGCTAACACACTGCACCTTACAGGATTTAGAGGAAGAGCTTTGGTATTTCCAATGACACAGGAGAGGTCTTTTACTGAGGGTCCTATAGAGCTGAGCAAAATTTTTTGAACAAAACTAAGTGAAAAATGAATATTTGGCAACAATGAAACATTACATGAATTCATGTGGATTTCACCAAATTTTCTGGTAAAATAGAAAGGCCACCAAATTATTCTGAAAAAAATCAAAACAATTTGTTTCAACATTTTCTAAAACAAAAAGTTTTCTTTTTGAAAATAAAATTTTCTTTAATTTTATTTTTGAAATATTTTAAATGTAAAAAATACTCAGTTGAAACAAAATATTTAGTTTGACCCCAAACAATTTTTTGACTTTTCAGTTAGCCAAAATTTTCAAAATATTCTGTTTTTGGTTTGACCTGAAATAAAACTTTTTTCTATTTTTCAGAATTTCCAGTGAACCAAAAAATCTGTTACTCACCTACCTCCAATCATTGTTGCTAAAGCCAGACAGGCTTACAGAATATCTTGTTAGATAGTAAGCTCTATATAGGTTGTCTTCATGCCTGTCAGTAAAGTCATGACAAGAACATTGTTAAGGACTATACAAGTTTATGGAGGGGATGGTATGATAGGACTGCCTACAATGGCACGTGGCCCATCGGCAACTGCCTGGAGCAAAAATCTCCATCTGCTGGAGATGGGACACTATATGGGGAGGGCTCTGAATTACTTCAGAGAATTCTTTCCCTGGTATCTGCCTGGTGTGTCTTGCCCACATGCTCAGGGTCTAACTGGGGTTGGGAAGGAATTGGCTGCGGCACAGGGGGAGGAGGGGTGTTTCACTTTCATTTGCAGTATTGGGCATGGATCACTTGCAGGTGTAAACTAGTATACATGGTAAATTCTCTGTAACTTGAAGTTTTTAAATCATGATTTTTGGATTCAGTGATTCAGCTAGAAGTCAGAGGTCTATTTCAGGAGTGGGTGAGGTTCCCTAGTCTCCATTGTGCGGGAGGTCACAATGGTGCCTTCTGACCTTAAAGTCTATGGTGTGTATGAGTCTATTCAAACTTGAGAAAATATGTGAAACCCTGCTCACCTTACTTACAAAAACAGTCCCAGTTCCTTCAGTGGGACTTCTCGTGGGGGTGAGAAAAGTGCTCTCTCTCAACCAACATCATCCTCTCCTGACAACTAAAGGAGAAATTTAGGCTGAGAAATCCATATCACTGAGTCATTCACATCCCATTCTACAGCTGAGTCATATAAGGTTCCTCCAGCAAAAACAGGCAAGATAACATTTTTGTATAAAATAAAAAACAAAAAGTCACAGCCTATCTTCATAACAAATATCATAAAGAAGCCTGAAAGGCTGAAACTCATTTTCCCCTTTCCTGGTCCCAATTAAATAGCAAGGCTCGACTGATTTTAAGTTTTAAAAGGTAACCAGTGCTAAGAGAGGTCGGTACTTGGGCCCAGATCCAAAGTTCACTGAATTCACTGGGAGTCTTTTTATTGACTTCAGGTGAATAGACCAGGCCACTGGAGAGGACACCAATGGGAAAAGATATCTACAGAGGATATACACTTTGTGAAAGAGACTGCTGCTTTTAGGGCTCACATACTGTAGAGCTAACAACAAGAAAACATAATCTCCTTTATCTTGATAGACAGCTCTGCTGCTTCGGATGCAGAGGTCCTCTGTTCAATTTCTTACTAGAATTAATTCATAAAATCATAGAATATCAGGGTTGGAAGGCACCTCAGGAGGTCATCTAGTCGAAACCCCTACTCAGAGCAGGACCAATCCCCAACTAAATCATCTCAGCCAGGGCTTTGTCAAGCCTGACCTTAAAAACCTCTAAGGAAGGAGATTCCACACCTCCCTAGGTAACTCATTCCAGTGCTTCACCACCCTCCTAGTGAAAAAGTTTTTCCTAATATCCAACCTAAACCTTCCCCACTGCAACTTGAGGCCATTACTCCTTGTTCTGTCATCTGCTACCCCTGAGAACAGTCTAGACCCATCCTCTTTAGAACCCCCTTTCAGGTAGTTGAAAGCAACTATCAAATCCCCCCTCATTCTTCTCTTCTGTAGACTAAACAATCCCAGTTCTCTCAGCCTCTCCTCATAAGTCATGTGCTCCAGGCCCCTAATCATTTCTGTTGCCCTTCTCTGGACTCTTTCCAATTTTTCCACATCCTTCTTGTAGTGTAGGCTCCAAAACTGGACACAGTACTCCAGATGAGGCTTTACAAATGTTGAATAGAGGGGAACAATCACATCCCTCGATCTGCTGGCAATGCCCCTGCTTATACAGCCCAAAATGCCGTCAGCCTTCTTGACAATAAGGGCACACTGACTCACATCCAGCTTCTCATCCACTGTAACCTCTAGGACCTTTTCTGCAGAACTGCTGCCTAGCCTCTTGGTCCCTAGTCTGTAGCAGTGCATGGGATTCTTCCGTCCTAAGTACAGGACTCTGCCCTTGTCCTTGTTGAACCTCATCAAATTTCTTTTGGCCCAATCCTCTAATTTGTCTAGGTCCCTCTGTATCCTATCCCTACCCTCCAGTGTATCTACCACTCCTCCCAGTTTAGTGTCATCTGCAAACTTGCTGAGGGTGCAGTCCACGCCATCCTCCAGATCATTGATAAAGATATTGAATAAAACCGGCCCCAGGACCGACCCTTGGGGCACTCCGCTTGATAGTGCCTGCCAACTAGACATGGAGCCATTGATCACAACCTGTTGAGCCCGACGATCCAGCCAGCATTCTATCCATCTTGTGGACCATTCATCCAGCCCACACTTCTTTAACTTGCTGGCAAGAACACTGTGGGAGACCGTATCAAAAGCTTTGCTAAAGTCAAGGAATAACACATCCACTGCTTTCCCTTCATCCACAGAGCCAGTTATCTCATTGTAGAAAGCTATTAGGTTAGTCAGGCATGATTTGCCCTTGGTAAATCCATGCTGACTGTTCCTGATCACTTTCCCCTCCTCTAAGTGCTTAAGAATTGACTTCTTGAGGACCTGCTCCATGATTTTTCCAGGGACTGAGGTGAGGCTGACTGGCCTTTAGTTCCCTGGATCCTCCTTCTTCCCTTTTTTAAAGATGGGCACTATATTAGCCTTTTTCCAGTCATCCGGGACCTCCCCCGATCGCCACGAGTTTTCAAAGATAATGGCCAATGGCTCTGCAATCACTTCCACCAACTCCTTTAGCACCTTCGGATGCAGCGCATCCGGCCCCATGGACTTCCGCTTGTTCAGTTTTTCTAAATAGTCCTGAACCACTTCTTTCTCCACAGAGGGCTGGTCACCTCCTCCCCATGCTGTGCTGCCCAGTGCAGTAGTCTGGGAGCTGACCTTGTTTGTGAAGACAGAGGCAAAAAAAGCATTGAGTACACTTGCTTTTTCCACATCCTCTGTCACTAGATTGCCTCCCTCATTCAGTAAGGGGCCTACACTTTCCTTGATTTTCTTCTTTTTGCTAACATACCTGAAGAAACCCTTCTTGTTACATTTAACATCCCTTGCTAGCTGCAACTCCAAGTGCGATTTAGCCTTCCTGATTTCACTCTTGCATACCCGTGCAATATTTTTATATTCCTCCCTAATCATTTGCCCAATCTTCCACTTTTTGTAAGCTTCTTTTTTGTATTTAAGATCAACAAGGATTTCACTGTTAAGCCAAGCTGGTCGCCTGCCATATTCTTTAAAAAACAGCCAGCTCTCCTAGACTCCTTTCCCCTGCATGTTATTCTCCCAGGGGATCCTTCCCATCAGTTCCCTGAGGAAGTCAAAGTCTGCTTTTCTGAAGTCCAGGGTCCGTATTCTGCTGCTCTCCTTTCTTCCCTTTGTCAGGATCCTGAACTCGACCATCTCGTGGTCACTGCCTCCCAGGTTTCCATCCATTTTTGCTTTCCCTACTAATTCTTCACGGTTTGTAAGCAGCAGGTCAAGAAAAGCTCTGCCTCTAGCTGGTTCCTCCAGCACTTGCACTAAGAAATTGTCCCCTACACTGTCCGAAAACTTTCTGGATTGTCTGTGCACCGCTCTATTGCTCTCCCAGCAGACAGGGTGATTGAAGACTCCCATGAGAACCATGGCTTGTGATCTAGTAACTTCTCTTAGTTGCTAGAAGAAAGCCTCATCCATCTCCTCCCGCTGGTCTGGTGGTCTATAGCAGACTCCCACCACAACATCAGCCTTGTTGCTCACACTTCTAAACTTAATCCAGAGACTCTCAGGTTTTTCTGCAGTTTCATACCGGAGCTCTGAGCAGTCATACTATTCTCTTACATATAATGCAACTCCCCCACCCTTTCTAACTCTGCCTGTCCTTCCTGAAAAGTTTATATCCGTCCATGACAGTACTCCAGTCATGTGAGTTATCCCACCAAGTCTCTGTTATTCCAATCACATCATAGTTCCATGACTGTGCCAGGACTTCCAGTTCTCCCTGCTTGTTTCCCAGGCTTCTTGCATTTGTGTATAGGCACTTGAGATAACTTGCTAATTGCCCCCCTTGCACAGTATGAGACAAGAGTCCTCTCCTCTTGCGCTCTCCTGGTTGTGCTATGTCCCAGTATCCCTTTTCCCCGCTTACCTTGGGGCTTTGGTCTCCTTCCCCTGGCGTACCTAGTTTAAAGCCCTCCTCACTAGGTTAGCCATCCTACTTGCAAAGATGCTCTTCCCTCTCGTTAGGTGGAGCCCAACTCTGCCTAATACTCCTCCTTCTTGGAATACCATCCCATAATCAAAGAATCCAAAGCCTTCTCTCTGACACCACCTGCGTAGCCATTTGTTGACTTCTAAGATACGATGGTCCCTACCTGGGCCTTTTCCTTCCACAGGGAGGATAGACGAGAACACCACTTGCGCCTCAAACTCCTTTATCCTTCTTCCTAGAGCCATGTAGTCTGCAGTGACCTGCTCAAGGTCATTCTTGGCAGTATCATTGGTGCCCACGTGGAGAAGCAGGAAGGAGTAGCGATCCAAGGGCTTGAGGAGTCTTGGCAGTCTCTCCGTCACATCCTGAATCCTAGCTCCTGGCAAGCAGCAGACCTATCAGTTTTCCTGGTCAGGGCGACAGATAGATGGCTTAGTCCCCCTGAGGAGGGAGTCACTGACCACCACCACAGTCTCCTTCTCTTGGGAGTGGTGGTCGTGGAACCTACATCCTCAGGACTGTGCATCTCATGTCTTCCAGTCAGTGGAATCTCCTTGTGCTCCCTTCCCTCAGATACATCATCTAGTTCACTCTCTGCTTTGGTACCTGTGGAGAGAACATGCAAATGATTGTTCACTTGTACCTGCATTGCTGGAACATGGACGCTCCTCTTTTGTCTTCTGGAGGTCACATGCTGCCAGCTTTCCTCACTGGCCTTCTGTCCCCGCTGTGCACCCTGCTCTGATTCTTCAGAACATTGTGCCTGTAGAAGCATATCCTCACATCTGTCCAGGAAATCTTCATTTTTTCTTATACAACGCAGGGTCGATACCTGTTCCTCCAGACCGCGAACCTTCTCTTCCAATATGGAGACTAGCTTGCACTTTGTACAAAGTCGCTTCTATCCTGTGGAAGAAAGACAAACATGGCACACCCTGTGCAGGTAACAACAGCTGAACACTCACCATCCATATTACCTTCCCTCTGAGAACTTCCTCAGCTGCTGCAAGGACTACTCAGAAGCCTTCAAGATGAAAGCCTCAGTGGGCTCTCTCCAGGTGAACTCCCAGGCAAACTCCCGCTGTTAGTCTCCGCTGTTCAGCTGGTTCGCTACTGACTGCCTTTTTCTAACAGTCAGGCCCACTCAAGGCTCACCTGGAACAAAGCCCTCCTAATTCACCCCTGTCAAACAACAATCAAACAATCAAGCAATCAAGCCCACGGTCCAACTGCCAAACTGTCCCCGCCACAGACACTCAGATACTCACCAACACAGCTCTTAGTGTACCTCCTCTCGGAGAGATCCCAATTCTTTCCCAGTAAGGATTATTCTTCATTTGTTGTTTGCTCATTTGGATACCCTTCTGCATTCTGCATTGTCCACATGAGGCTTTATAATTTTTGTTTATTCTTGCCAGAACGCATTAGCTTTTATTATTGTAATACTTTCGTTCTACAAACCTATTTTTAGTGGCTTATAATTTTCCACAGCAAATTTTGTTGTTGTAGTGGTTGTTTTAGGTGTTTATTTGGGGCTGGAAGGTATTGTAGAAATTTGAAGAAAGTCCACTGGTCAATAAATAAATATTCATGTAGGTAGTTTTTGGTACAAAATATTTATTGAAGTATATTACTTTTCTCTTGGAAATTGATTTTTATCTTAAAAAAAATAACCAAGCAAATGAAATGCAGGGAAAAATACCCTATGTAAATAGGACCCAATCCTACAATGGTTTTGAGTGCACAAGATATACAGGAGCAGATCTCTATGATTTAAATCACACAGAAGTCACAGCTTAACTCTCCCCCCTGGCATATTTTCATAACTTTAAGGTCTTTTATAGTACTGATGACATAACAAAAAGGCAACACTGAAGGCCTGCCTCTCTCCCCATACCATACTGACACAGCTGCAGTCAGCAGGGATGATTGAGCTGTATTCAACTCATAAGAAGGGGCAAGGGACCTGTAAGGACTTTGACATGCTAGAATTTGCTTTGAATCTTGGTCTGAAGTAGCCCAAATTTTATTACCTTCTTGGCACACTGCAAAATACATTTGATAGGATTTTTGGAGAGGGCTGGGTATGCTTCCCAGGTAGGGTGACCAGATAGCAACTGTGAAAAAACAGGACAGGGAAAAGGGGGTGGGGAATAGGTGCCCATATAAGGAAAAAGTCCCAAAAACGGACTGTCTCTATAAAAATGAGACATCTGGGCACTTTATTCCTAGGTGATGAAAGGGAGAAAGGAGTTTTTGTAGGCGGAAGTCTGAGTTTCTGTGGAATTGATGATGTAATGCTGATGAGACTTAATGGTATTGTTAATAATGAATTGGGACTCCAATGTTTGGATTAAGTGTCTATAGTTATTTAAACTGAAATAAAGTAAAGATATAATATGACAAATTAATTATTCATCAAATTTTATGATAGATAATAAAAAGTTTTCTTCTATGCTGATATATCAGTAAAACTGTAGGTAAGCTGCTTTGTGGATTGCTTTGCATCTAACCTTTTTTCTATTAATTTAGGTGCACAGATGCTGCCTACGTGTTGTGATTAAAGAAAAACATCTGAAAAGCAGCCCCAACCTTTCTTCCCACCTTCAGTTTTTAGCATGTATTTCACTGTAGTCCCCTTTCAAACAGTACTCCCTTAACATGTACTAGGGAACTTTTAGTGTATGCCAGCAGGGTCCACATTGGCAAGTCAGTGGGCAATACTTTAGTGTTCCCTACAATGTATTGTCCTCCCGTGTGGACAAATGCACAGTATGGACAAGCCCTTAGTTACCTGCACATAGACTAAACAACCAATGTCATGAAGTCTGTGGTAGCATTTCCTCACCAGATTATGAGCATATGTGGTAGTTCATGTATTCTGGCATTTAAAAAAAAAAAAAAAAAAGACGGACATATTGCAAGCTTACTTAAGTAGTCTGAAGTGCTGGGTGTGTCATCTTCTCTTTCGCTACTAAGTTGCTCCTGTCAGAATGCAGTTTACAGCACTTCTTTTGGTATTAGGGATCCATGCCATGCCCATTTAAGTCAGTGGGAGTCTTTCAATTTACTTCCACAGGCACTGGATTGGGTCCTTAGAATCAAACGCTCCAGCCTATGTAAAGGCTGCCATGGTCCCTGAATACAGAGGAGCAAGTATGTCCCACCACACTGAGGATGGAGATGAATATAGGCGATACAAAGGAATTTGGGAAATAGGCACACTAGTTTGAGACTCGGATATAGACTTTTTGTATGTGTCACAAGTCAATAACTAGATAGGCCGTCTTTCTTCTGCATTACTGAGGACAGCAAGGTGTTACAGTCCATCCTCCAACCTTGTAATTGTGAACTCCTCCACCACATACTTGACCATCTGCGTCGCTGCCCTGCAGTCTCCAATGTGGACACTGGGGTTAAGACAAATACCTGCATTATGGCCACCACTCTGGCCAGGTCTGAAGGACATGTCTACTGCTCTCTCATGATGCCCTGGGTCAGCAGTGTAAAGAAAAATGAATGTAGACAAAATGGGGAATACAGGCTTGCATTCTAAGTGACAATGAGCCTGAAAGAGCCATCCTCCAATGGGCCCCTTTCAAGGCCAGTGCCACTAATGTAGCACTGGGGCCAGTTCAAGGTGCTTGTAAAGAGGGTCAGTAGGTCCACCAGGCCGCTGGTGGCGCTGGGGAGCTACTGCCTCTTTTCACAGCCTTGGTCACACCTCCCAGTTACTGGGGAATTAGGGTCGGGAGGTGTGCGGTCCAAAGTCTGTGGTACACCCCTCAGGGAGGGGAGCGCCAGCAAGCGTCTGTAGCGCGCCCCTCAGGCAGGGGAGCGCCGGCAAAGAGTCTATAGCGCGCCCCTCAGGCAGGGGAGTGCCGGCAGGTCTGGAGTGCACCTCACAGGTGAGGGGGCACCAGCAGGAATCAGGGTGGTCTGCTGCGGGCAGTTCCGGCTCCCCCTCGGTGTCTATCTCCCTCAGCCACGGGTCGCTGCGGGGCTCCGGCGGTTCCTCGGGGTACTCGGCCGCTGGCAGCTCCAGTTCCCCTGTGGCGCCCGCCTCCGTCAGCCACGGGTCGCTGCCGGGCTCCGGGAGTCCCTCGGGGTACTCAGCGGCCGGCAGGTCTGGAAACCTCAGTCCTTCACCTAGATCAGGGTTCCATGGGTCCAGGGCCTCCCCTGGCTTGGCAGCAGGGTGGGAAGGGAGCAGGCAGCGGTCTGCATCTGTCTCCCTCCGTGGTGCTGCCCTGACTGAGCTAGGGGCCCTGCCCTTTATACTTCCTGTCCTGCCCTTCCTCCTCCTGGGGGCGGGGCCAGCTTGGTCTGGTCCCGCCCACTCCAGCAGAGAGAGTGTTTCTCTAGGCTCTGGCTCGGAGGGAGGCCACCAAGGCTCCCTACAGTGCTATATTTCAATATTGAGGAATATTGGCTTTAAAAAGGGATATCTTCCTCAACCTAGCTACAAACATTGAAGCATGCATAATCTTGCTTCAGGAGACACACACCATCACCGACGTGCAACTTTCAGTTCCAGGTTACACTGTCATGGCTCATCACCATCTCAAGCTGTATGGAATGGCAGCCCTTTGTCATTATATCAACATCTGCTCCTAATGACATAACAGAATGGCAGACAATAAAGGTGAATGAGCTTATGTTTATCAATGTCTATAAGCCTCCATCAATTAAATGGGGTTCCCCCACTCAGCCCATCTTTCCAAGTCTTTTCATCTACTGTGGCAACTTCAATTACAACATCAGTTGGGAATACCCTGACAACAGCACAGACAGAGAAATAGAGTGGGGCTCAGTCACTAACCCACAATTCCTTGACAGCCCAAAACAAATGCAAAGATTTCACAGTAGCAAATGGGCAACAGGCTCTTTATCCAATATCGCTAAGGCCCTACCAAATTCAGAGCCATGAAAAACGCATCATGGATCATGAAATCTACTGTCCCCCTGAGAAATCTGGTCTTTTGTGCGCTTTTACCCTAGAGTATACAGATTTCATGAGGGAGACCAGAGTTTTTCACATTGGGGATCCTGCCCAAAAGAAAGTTGCAAAGGGGTCACAAGGTTGTTTTAGGGGGGTCATGGTATTGCCATCCTCACTTTTGCGCTGTTTTCAGAACTGATCAGCCAGAGAGCGGCAGCTGTTAGTAGGGTGCCCAGCTCTGAGGGCAGAGCCCCGCCATCAGCAGCGCAGAAGTAAGGGTCAAGTCAATAACTAGATAGGCCATACAATACCACCCTTACTTCTGTATTGCTGCCTACAGAGCTGGGCCATCAGTCAGCAGCCACCACTCTCCAACTTACTCTCCAAGTAAGGATGACATGGTACAATATTGCCACCCTTAGTTCTGCACTGCTGCTGGTGGTAGCACTGCCTTCAGAGCGGGGCTCCCAGCCAGCAGCCGCTGCTTTCCAACTACTCAGCTGCGAAGGCAGCGCCGCCACCAGCACAGTGTAAAACTAAGGGTAGCAGTACTGCAACCCCCCTACAATATCTTTGCAATCCTCTCACAACTCCTTTTTGGGTCAGGACCCCTACAATTACAACACTGTGAAATTTCAGATTTAAATAGCTGAAATCGTGAAATTTATTATTTTTAATATTCTATGACTGTGAATTTGACCAAAATGGACCTTGAATTTGATAGGGCCCTAAATATCAATTTTCATTTTCTGAGTAACTGCTGACAGTTGTCAGAGCAGAAGATGCTTGAAGCTTCCCAAAATCTCAATATAGGCCATCTTTGATCACAACTGGCCTGCAGATATCAAACAACAAACAGCTTTCAGAAGATCTGGTGGAAATTTAAGAAAGTTCGGTGGGAAATCTTTCAAGCAGAATTAGAGACATCTGTCAGTGAAGAGGTTGAGTTCCACCTGACATGTTCAGGCAGTATAAATCAATCCCTAAAGGCAACTGCCAACAATAATCCCCGGGTGGTTGTCACAGATAATTAAGCTCTACTAGCAATTCAAATCTTCTGGTAATGAACAATTAAGTAGACAAATGAATTTCTTCAACAGGTAGATCAAACCAGGTACAATCTATGGAGAGAAAGAGCCACAACGATGGACTTTATTCATTCTAGCCAGAGAGCCCTGAAGATCATTCAAAGACTTTCAGAAGATTCTAGTCTTGGCAAAAGGATTTTCCAGTCATCACAAATACTGTTGCATCCCAGCTAGTGGCTAATGGCTTACACAGAACATGGATGAGTCTTTCGGCTGTGCAGTCAAAACTGAGATTACAGAGAGGTCGCAAGTTCCAAGTGTGGATTCAAACCCAATTACTCATTTTTCAGACAACGAGTAGCAGACCATAAAGTTTATGAGAACAGGAAAGGCTGCAGGCCTGGATCATATCCATATACAGATCCTATTTCACCTAGGCCTAAACTTGGCTGCTTCGGTTCCGTTTCCAGAACAACTGTATCCCAAAAATCTCGCACAGGGCTAATATCACAGCCACTCTGAAATTACGAAAGCCTGTGGGTATCCCAAGAGCTATCAACCAATCCTTTGTGTCACATACAAATTTACTGAGAGACTGATTCTGATGCGCAGCAACAAGATTATTGAACCACAAGTGCCCTTTGTTCAGGTTTGCTTCAGACAAGGACACTGTACCCAAGATCAGGTCATTCACCCAACACAAGACATCAAAGATGTCTTTGAGAAGAGCACAAAAGTTGGCACTGTTCTGCTGGATCTGCTGCTGATTATGACCCTGTTTGGCATATGGAGCTCACCATCCAGTTATTGCAGACTATTTCTTATAAGTCCATGATGCCGTTCAGCATGGAAATTAAAATGAATCAGAGCTTCATCTTGCAAGCTGGAGACAAAGTCAGCCAGTTTAGACATCTCTGCAGTGGACTCTCACAAGGATTCATTATAGCTCCTCTCTTTTTCAAAATACAAAACTGCAACCTACCAACAACTAAGGCTAATAAGTATGTACAGATGGATGATATCTGTCTCACTGATGTGGGTACAATCCACATGACATCAAAGTTCACTCAGCCAGGACATGAATGCTCTGGCCTCTTACCTTCAGCAGTGGAGACTTACATTAGGGGAGTCAAAGAGCATGGCTACAACATTGCATCTGAACAATGCAGCCTGGCCAATCAACCCCTTTCAGGCTGTGTTGAGGAACATCCACTCCTTTCTAGCCAGTTGTCACTTATTTAGGAGTCAAACTGGACCATAATCTAACATACTAGTCTCATCTAGAACACAAAGAAAAGGATCACTTCCTACATGGCCTTGATCTGAACTATCAGGGAACTTCTTGGGGAGCAAAGACAAATGTTCAACAAACTTCAGTCCTGACACTGGTATTCACTCCAGCAGAATATTGTGGAACATTTTAGGGCAGATCTAGTTGATTCAGTGCTAAATATAGCCATTGTGACAAAGTTCCGAGTCTGTATTTGTGGGTCCTGCGCTACCTGGCAGATTTAGGGCCTCAGAAACTCATCTAGGCCCCAGAGTGACCTCCCTTTCTCAGTAACTAATTAGGGAAGACAGAAAGGGGGGAGCCCAGGCCCGCCCTCTACTCCGGACTCCAGCCCAGGGACCCTAATAGTATCAGCTAAGATGGCTGACCTTTTAGGCACAAAACACAATACAATTCCCTGGGCTACTTCCGCACAGCAGTCTCCGCTTCTTCAAACTCCACTTCACCCTTACCTCAGGGCCTCCTTCCTTCTGGATGATATGTTGTCCAACACTCAGTCTCACCAACAGCACAACTTCCTTCCACAGCTCCTGACACCCACCCCCACCTGACTAACTGGGAGGTTTTTATCTGGTTTCAGCCAGTCCCTGATTGGCTTCAGGTGTCCCAATCAGTCTAGCTATTTCTACTCCTTTCTAGAAGCTTCCTGATTGGCCTGGAGTAGCCTTTGTTTGGCTATCCAGGGAACAGGGACCTACACATCCTGAGGCTGATATACCTGCCTTCCAGCACTCTCCTATACCCTTCTGGTCTGGCTCCGTCACACCATTTATATCATTAATGTTTGCCTTAGTCACACATTTATATCTAATAAATGTGTTGGCTTGTATAGATCCCCAAAACTTTGACAAGATGCCATCACCCTTAAAGCTGCTTGGAGGGCTATAAAGAATGAAAACACCCTGCTGTGCACAAGGCTGACAATGGCAACAGCAGGTGTAATTAAACAACACGCTTTCCTCAAGAAGACTGGCCACCCTTCAGAAGAAAACACCTACATCTGCAGTTCATGCTGCCTTGCCATGATTGATTTCACAAATATCTTTTTGCTGCAGTAATTCATGCATTCAAGTCCAGTGCTGACCATCCAGTGCCAGTCTCAGATGAACAGCATCATATCATGGCCAACAGCTATGCCCCTGGAAAATGGCAGCAATTCTGGGTTGGGGGTGGTGGTGGGGAACATGTCCACTGGGTTTATGGCCAAGCAAATTTGCCACACAGCACTCTCATAGAGGTGAGGGGGCACAGTGACTGTGGAAGCTACCTCAGTCTTGTGTTTAATGGGCCTTAAAACTGTAAAGGATTGCCATGGGATCCTAGAGCTCTGCCTTTACCACTCCCCTATGTCAGGGTTGAGTACAGGTCTAGGGTCAGGCAGTGGCAGACAGGTAGCAGGGGACTGCCGTGCTAGTGATTTGTGGCTGGGTTACAGCCCCTTTCTAAAACCCAAATAGCACAAAGGAATTAAGACTGTGGCCCTTTGGCTCTACGTACATTATTAACAGAACAGTGTAAATCAAATATAATTATGCTGGTCTAAAAATAAGCATTAGAAATTATTCAGCGTGCAGAATAGGATTTTGTTTCCTCCTCACACTTTGTCATAAAATTATTTAATAAATATTAATGTTATAAAACCAGTCACATTTCTGCCTCTTGCAAAGGACCAAAGTTTAGTCCATAAGGCAAATGTAGTCCTTTATAAATACTCTATTTTTCTGAGGACAAACAGTACTGCGTGTTGCTTTAGTTGCCATGGTAAGTGTTCAGTTTTTCCCCTTCAATTGCAGAGTAAGTAGTTTCTAAAAACCCACATTAATTGTTGCCATGCATTGTAAGGAGCTGAGCAATTCTTTTCAGGAGATAAGGCTCTTTCAGGCTGCAGTAAGCTAAACCACAAAATTTGGATCCAGATTGCTTAAAAATGGTGGTTGTTATTAAGATCCAGTGTTTTGGTTGGGGCCAATTTCTAACTCTGCAATGTAGGTGTTTTGTATTTTATATGTTAGGTCCTATTCTACTTTTCCCTATATTTCCCATATCACAGATATGATGGAAAAGTACAGTACCATCAGTACTAGTAGTGTTCTAGGGTTCCATCCTGCAAACATTTGCTACTGGGAGTAGTGCTGGCTACTATGAATAGTTCCGGCAAATTCAGTGGAACTGTGGGTTTAAGCCTACACAGGCTCAACATGTTGTAGTGAGCACTATGTGCACTACTATCTATTTATGAATTGGATACTTTCTTAATAATTTCCAGTCTTCATTTGGTGTTTTATAGAGAGCCAAGCATACCATCACTGATGAAGACAAACTAGGAAATAATAATCATATGAATGAAGATATGGGGAAACAGAGCCAGACAAAATAAGAAGTAACCAAAAGCTTTCAATAAATATAAATGAATCCAAAGTGAACCTTTCGTAAACTCTGAAAATGCTTAGTTTAAGTTCTATGCAATATTGTTGTAGCAATGTTGGTCCCAGGATATTAGAGACATAAGGTGGGTGGGGTAATATCTTTATTGGACCTACTTCTGTTGGTGAGACAGACAAGTTTCTGAGCTTACACACTGCTCTTTTTCAGTTCTATGTAAGCTAAAAAGCTTGCCTCTCTCACCAACAAAAGTTGGTCCACTAAAACCAACCTCATTCACATTATCACTCTAATTTTGGTTTATTCTCAGTTTTCCGCACCTTTCCCTTAATACTTTTGGTTAAGACTAGCGTAAATCAGCATAGCTCCATTAAGATATGTCCTACAGTAATTGGTATCTTGCTGGAAGCTAGTAATCTCATGCAAAGGCCTGTTCCTATGACCTATCCTGCCTGATTTACAGCCCGACGACGCTTTGGATAAACTGGGATGATAAGCACCATAATCCTCCATGATATAACTCCACCCACTTCAGTGTATTTGAAGTGTATTCAGAGGTGAATCTGGGGCTTGAAATTGAATGCTTTTCCTAAGACAAACCTCCAAGGTTCTGAAACATCACTGATTCCTCTTTCATTTAAATGATACAACATTTGGTGTTCTGCCTTTAAGTACATCTGGTACAGCAAAGTTTGAAACTGTATTTTCTCCCTCAGTTGCAAGAAGATTTGAAGTACAGGAATAGAGAGATGGGTGCAAATCAGATTCCAGTAGAAGTATGGTGTGATGGATAAGGCACTGGAGAGGGACACAGGAGACCTTGGTTCTGTTCCCAGGACTTAATCACAGACATTCTTTGTAACTGATAGATCTTAAAATGTAACTTTAAATGGGGGTTGTCATACAGAAGGTGTGATTCTACTGGGGTCCCACAGGAATCTGCTTTTGGCCCTATGCTATTTAGCATTTTTATCTATTATTTGGAAGAAAACAAAATAATGGACTTAAAATTTGCAGATGACACAAAGATTGGGGGAATCGTAAATAATGAAGAGGACAAAGGTCACTGATACAGAGCAAACTGAATCATTTAGTAAGCTGGGCCCAAGCCAACAATATGTGTTTCAATACAATAAAATGTAAATATATACATTTATGAACAAAGACTGTAGGCCGTACTTACCAGATAGGTAACTTTCCTGAGCAGCAGTGACTCAGAAGAGGACTAGAGGATCATGGTGGATAACCAGCTGAACATGAACTTCCAGTGTGACACTATGGCTAAAAGGGCTAATGATCTCCCTGGATAAAGAGGGTAATTTTGTGTTGGAACAGGGAAAATATATTATTTTTGTACGGGGCACTAGTGCTACAAGTACATGAATACTGTATCCACTTCTGGTCTCCACACTTCAAGAAGGATGGTGAAAAATTAGAAGGATTCAGAGGAGAATCACAAGAATGATTAGAGAACTGGAAAACATGCTGATAGTAACTGACTTAAGGAGCTGTATCTATTTAGCTTATCAGAGTAGGTTAAGGAGATTGTGCCACTAGCAGACCAAGTGCCAGCATTTGTTAAAGTTTCCATGTCTCAACTGAGCACTGAAAATACATAGCTGGAAGCAGTTTGGCTAACCTGTATGCTAATATTGTTAAAATAAATATTAGAATTGTAAGAGTATGTTTAGTGTTTAGACTTTATGGAATGCTTGTGAGTTGCTGCGTGCATTAACCTCACTTACAACCTTGGCACCACATACTGTAAGGTAATATTTGAGTGATTGTATTGTGAGCATCTGTGACTGTGTAAATTAACAGACAGGAGAGAAACATTAACTAATGTGAAGTGCTGATGTCCAAGAGAAAGTGTTTTGTCCTTCCCAACAGGAAAGGCTGATCTACACCAGATGGACTAGTGTAGATCATTAAAGGGGACAAAAGACATTGGTTGTTCTGTCATCCTTGCCCCTTGAAGATGAGTTATGCAAGTAGATTCCTCCCATCACCTGAGTTTGCAGTTCAGAGCACAAGGGGAGAGGAGAGTAAAAATCCCTAACAAGAAGGAACTGGACCTTTGTTCTGATGGATTGTGCAAGGTTTTCTAGGCATAAGCAAGAGATTGCCAGCTGCTCAGCCTACACTAGTCCTAAAAACATATAGAGTTTGCTTATTACAGAAGCTTTTATTACCTTTTGAAACTTAAGATTGTAACTTCCTTGTGTATAAATGTTTATCTGCTTTAACCTTGTAAATAGCTCTCTGGTTTTCTTTTCCTATTTATTAAGTCTTTAAATAGTTTATCATAGGATTGGCTACAAGTGCCATCTTTGGTTTTAGATCTAACATGCATCTGAACTGGGGTAAGTTACTGGTCCTTTGGGACTGAGAGTAACCTGAATATTGCTGTGATTATTGGTGTAAAAGACCATCTCTCCCAAAGGTAGGCTTACCTGGGTGGCAGGATAGATAAACCCAAAGAGGACTGTCTGTGACTCTATCATTATCATTGTTATAGTGCCTGCAGACTATACACTTGATAATTGATTGGTGAAATCTAAAGATAGAATTCACAATCAATTTGGGGTTTGTGCCCTGGTCCTTAAAAATCTGCCCTGAGATTGATACTCAGGCTCTTGAGTCACTGCAGGCAGAATTACAGGACGGACTTAATCAGAGTCTCTAAATACTTACACGAGGAACAAAAATTTGGTAATAGAGGGATTTCAATCTAGCAGACCTGAAGGAAGCTTGAAAACATGTCCAGTAACAGAGATTTCCTCACCCACCTTCACTCTCTAATGACATAACAAGATCAAATGACTGGAAGTTAAAGGTAGACAAATACAAACTAGAAATAAGGCACACATTTTTAAGATAATTAACCATTAGAACCATGTGGTGTATTCTCCATAGCTGGACATTTTAAAATTAAAATTGGATTTTTTTTCTAAAAGATATGCTGTAGTTCACCCACAACTATTGAATTTGAAACAGAAGTTAATCCAGGGAAGTCTGATGGCCTGTGTTATCCAGGCCAGATAAGATTATGACAATGGCTCCTTCTGGCCTTAAAGTCTATGAAATCATTAAACCTTTGGGCAAGTCACTTAATCTCTCTGTGACACAGTTGCCCATCTGTAAAATGGGGCTAACAGTGCTTCTTTCTCCAAGCTCTGTCTCCGGTGGCTGTTTAGAATATAAAACAAACAAGGGACTGTCTCTTACTATGTGTATGTACAGCATTTAGCATAATGGGACTTAGATCTTGGCTGGATTCTAAGTACTATTCTCCTACAAATATTTTTTATATAATTACCGCTAATAATGTCATTTTCCAAAACCTTTTGTTGTGAACTATGGTTAAAATATTCTGCAAGATGATGCAGCAGCATAAGTAATACATATTACTTCAATGTGACATTACTGGTATAATCAACAGTTATGTTAAAAGGGATCAGAGTTGGATAAGTACATTTCCTTTCATGCTATTTGCTAGATGCTTGTGGGTTACTATCTTGACAACTGCGGTCAAACTCATTTCAGTTCCAATGGGACACCAAGAAACATTCCTCAAAAGGCAGTGTAAAATGTTAAAATTCCACTATCTGGAGCTTGTGTGGATAGTTTTTATTAAATCCAGCCCACAAAAAACTTTATCATACGTGTGAGAGAGAGAATAGGATAGTAGGAGGACAGGTTATTTAAATATGCAAATCCTGAATCAAAAGGGCAATTAACACTAATTACTGATTACAATGGTTCTCTCTCTTAATTCTACCTTAATAATAATGTGAACTATGGATCTCACTGAAAATTTGCCCCCAAAGTGTAATTTTCTTGAGGGACTAATCTGAGAAAAAAACGGTTGCTAACCTTTCGTAATTGTTGTTCTTCGAGATGCGCTGCTCATGTCCATTCCATTGTAGGTGTGTGTGCTCACAAGTGCACCAGTGCTGGAAGTTTTTTCCTTCACTGGTATCCAGAGGGGACTCATGAGTATACACCGGTATAAGGGGCGCTGCCAGCCCGCCTGCCTCCCACCCTCCCTCAGTTCTTTCTGACTGCCAGTGTCAGTGCTGGAATCTTCCCTTGCTTTAGCAAATGGCTTTCCTTTCAGTGACTGAACTAAGTACACTAACCCTAACCAACACTGGTAACTATTTACACAATAAAAGTTCAAAGAACCACTAAAAGGAAAGCCACTTGCTAAAGCAACGCAAGCGTTCCAGCATCAACACTGGTGGTAAGAAGGAACGGAGGGAGGGAACCGGCAGCACCTCTTATATCGGCCCATATGCATGCCACTCCAGAGCTACCCTACAGCTTCCACTGAGGTGAGCCTTGTGGTGAACACACATACCAACGATGGAAAGGACATGAGCATCACTCGAAGAAAAAGCCCTCATTTAGGTGAGTAGGCTCACTGAAGTCAACTGAACTATTCAAGTAAGGGGTTTTTGTTGGCTCTAGCCCACACACTGGACTTGTAATTTATGCATGACATGTACACTACTTTGTTTATGAACATTCTCTGTTGACTGTTTCCTATCTATAAATAAAAATTTCCACTAAAAGTGACACCTGCTGCACAATACTGATGTAGCAATACTGGACTTGGAGTAAAAGACTATTACAAATCATGATTAATTATTAATTTATAGGTACAGCATTTTTGAAAACTAATGGCGTTGGAATGGCTAAATTGATGAGTTGAACACTCTCTGGGACTTTACAGTGGATTATTTGCCAATTAAAATAAAAGAAGATCTTCAATGGCAAAAAAGTAAATCATATTTTTGATGGCTACAAAATCTAAATCAATTTCACAGTCATATTAAACAGGTTATGAACATATTAGTTTCATTAAAATGAATTTTTTTATGTTACGACTAGGATGACCAGATAGCCCGATTTTATAGGGACAGTCCCAATTTTGGGGTCTTTTTCTTATATAGACTCCAATTACCCTCCACCCCATCTCAATTTTTCACATTTGCTGTGTGGTCACCTTAGTTAAGACTTACTTTTACCAGTGTACAGAGTATTCTACTAAAAATGTATGAAGTCATGCACCAACAAGTTGCAGCCTTAGTACATGAGAATAATAATACAGGAACTGTTTTCTCTATGTCCACTGCTGGTGATAAGAAATCAGAAAAAGATAAAGCTAGTCCAACTTCACATTTTTGTTACGTAATCAATTTCCTTTGCAATCTAATGAATTGAGAGAGATGCTATCAAAGAGTGACAGTTCAGCAGATAAACCCTCAAGGGAGTCCTACTTCCTATTAAGTCCTAACTATAAAGCTGTTTCCTCTGAATGGTTGAAATGATTTATTACAGCTCAATGCTGCTAGATTGAAGGTGTTTCTTGGAAAGACCAGTATTGTCTCAGTTGTGATATTAAGAGATCAGTGTCCCCAAGTTCTCATTGATGATTTATTGGTCTACTGAAGCAAATGAAAATGGACCAACATGATGAGTAAATATAAATGTTACTTCTAACAAAATACCTCCCTTTCTGTAGGAGGATACTGAGGAAGATTGATCAGCTAGATGGCCAGCCTGATGGCACAAGTGTGAAGTTTGCTTCTTACCCTGTAAAACTGGATTCCACAAAGCATTCTTGTCTTGAATAGTCTAGGACAGTTATGTAATCACTTTATAGTCAAAGTCCCCTTTCTACATGTCATAGGAACTCTGCTCAGCACTGAGATTCCACTTGTGTTCAGGATAGCAGATTTGTATAATTTTTGGTGCTGCCCAGAATGGGTCCAAGTCCCACGCTGCCTCCCCCACATCTGCTTAAGGCTCTGGGAGGGAGTTTGGGTGCGGGAGGAGTGTGGGCGTTGGAGGGGAGTTTGGATGCTGAGAGCTGGCTCTGGGCTGGGGCAGGGGGTTGGAGTGCAGAAGATGATGAGGGCTGCGGCACTATCTCAGGCAACTCCCGAAAGCGACTTGCACACCCGTCTGGCAGTGGCTTCTAGGCAGGGTGGCCAGGGGGGCGGGTGTCTCTGTGCACCACTGCCCACAGGCAGCACCCCTGCAGCTCCCATTGGCCACAGTCTTGGCCAATGGGAGCTGCAGAGTCAGCTCTCGGGGCAGGGACAGTGCATGGAGTCACACACCCCCTGGCCACAGGGACTTACCAGCCGCTTCTGGGAGCAGTGCAGAGGTGAGGTCGGGCAGAAAGCTGCCTAAGCCCCATTGCATTGCTGTGGTGGCAGCGGCAGCTAGGGGCCTCTTTAAATTGTCCGGGGGTGGCAAGTGGGCCCAGGAGATGCTCCGGGGGAAGAGACCCAGCCCAGACATTGGTGAAGCCAGGCCCCTGGGCCCTGAATATTCCTAGACCATGGGCACCACAGGCCCATATAACTTGTCGCCCCTCCTTGTGTTACCTAGTCAGTTACCAAAACTGCTTTGGGATTCCATTGTTCTTCAAGGCCTCAATCCTACACTCTATCTGCAAACAAAACTCCCATTGAGGTCAATGAGAGGGGAGGGCTGGCAAGCAATATAGACTCAGGTTTCAAAGGGTCTGTAGTCCTCCAGTTGTAGGTTAGATGAAGTGTTGTTGTTATTTATTTGTATGCAGGCCAACCAAGAACACTGTGCTAGGCACTCAGTATTGCCAACCTCAAGAATTCAAAAATTATGAGCCAGCTCCCCCAAAAACTCCAGGTTCATTTGAAAATCCTCAAATTTTTAAAAATAGTAAAACAGAAGGTTAATAAGAATCCAAAACTTTTCAGTCTGTAGGACTCATATTTTCTAGTTTTTCTCCAGAGCTATCAGGGATAGAAACTTAAGAAAAGTGGAGATATTCAATTAATTACTTGACTCCAGGAGATGAGGCTTTCAGTAAAATTTCTAAAATTGGTAATACTGGGCCCTGTTTAGACACACAGTAAAGGAGAGTCTCTGCCCTCAGAGAATTCACAGTCTAAATACAGACGACAGAGAAAGGAAACATTACAATGTCCCTTATACAGATAGGGATGTGTCATGGTTACAGGGCACTAAATTTCCATAGTTCACACAGTCTGTCCCTTCCATTTGGCTGCAGGCTTTTCGCCTTGAATAAGGAGTAAGAAAACAGAGTGATCTCCACAGCCTATCTGCTTTTAGTCATGTGCCTTCTCAAAGGTGGTGATATAGGCATTTGTACCCCCTACCCTCCCAGTCAAACATTGGGGCAACAATTTAACATCTTTGCTCTCTGCAGAATTGACATTCCATATTCTAACTCCATAGTTTATCAGATTTGTCAGGCCCTGGTTCTTCGGCTGCACGAGGTCCAGATCTTGCTGTTGCTGTATCTGCTTGTGCTAGCACTATTTCTCCCAGTCAGCAAGTTGCTGGCATTCTAGGTGTAGCATCTCTTTCAAGCTACAGTATTTTCCTCATCAGCTGCAGCCTCTGTCACACATGAGCCAATGGATTAGGGGAATCTGGTATGGATGGAGCCTGGCTGCCACTCCAGCTGCTGCATATACTCTGATTTTGTTCTCCACATCTTCTGCTAGAAATTCATCCTCCTTGGTTTCTCTGTCCCACAGGTTCATTTTTGACTCTAGCTTCCACAATTTTATTGGCAAATGGTGTCTCTCAAGTCCTCAAACAGTGGTTGAAGTACAGTAGGTTCACCAGCTTTGTCTTTTCCAGAATCTAAAAGGTTAGCTTCCTTTCACCGCACAACTTTCCTAGCAGCTTTTTCACAAACAGTTCTTATCTAATTCTTCTGGTCTCTCTTTTCCTACTTCTTCCCTAAAAGACAACAAGACACTTTTTTCCTCTACAACACTTTTTACTGTGGTTGTCACTTAGTGGAAATTTACCACTGTCACATTCATCCCACCACACTAGCACCAATATTGTCAAAGTTACAGAGTTAGCTTCATCTCTGACCCCTCTTCTGTTCTCACTGTGTGCACTATCAGGCATCTTGCCTTTACCTGTCCTGAGGTATCATCATGAGATTCTCCCATTCTGAGATCTGACCATTGGCTTTACCACCTGGGATTGTGTATTCTGTAGACCCAGCTGGGTTCAGCACCTGGAATTTTCTCCTTCAAGATCTTAATCCAGTCGAACAGGCAGCTTTCTCAAACCAAAGTAATGTTTAATCTTAACAGCAGGAACAAACAGAAAAAGTATTTTAATTCAACAAAAGGCCTACATGCTTGTCTGTCTTATCCTAAGACACAATACCCTTTGGTGTAAGTCAGGAATCGGCAACCTTGGCATGTGGCCTCCCAGGGTAAACACCCTTGGCAGGCCCAGCTGATTTGTTTATCTGCTGCTCCGCAGGTTCAGCCGATAGCGTCTCCCACTGGCTGCAGTTCGCCATTCCGATCCAATGGGGACTGCGGGAAGCGGCGACCAGCACCGCAGTGTCAGTGGAAATGTACTCCTTTACAAAAGAGCCTCACTACTGCCCAACAAGTGCAAAAAGTCAAAAAATAAAGTAAGATCACATTAAACAATATATACCTTTAGATAACTGCAGAACATTTAGGATATCTAAGACAGCATAGACCAAATATTCAAACATCCAAAACTCAGCTTAGTTTGTATAAATATCCCACCTTAGGGTTTGCATGGACTTGTAGTTATACATATCTGTAAATTGCAAATGAAACATGCATCAAATATTTGCAACCCCATACCAGACTCCCAGGCTTAAAGGAAAACCCTGTGTATTAAGAACTGTAACTCACCTGAAACATCCAGTTGGGTGAGAAAAACTGATTGATCCAAACACTGCCTACTCTAATAAGGTTTTAGATTTATACTGTGCCCTTACCTCTCATTTTATTTGATAACTATCTCTAACCCTTTGTGCCTGTCATTTATAATCAGATAAAATCTATCTTTCTGTAGTTAATAAACCTGCTTTATATTTATCTAAAACAGTGTGTTTTGGGTGAAGTGCTTGGGAAATCTCAGTTCAGTTTACAAAGGCTAGCGTGTGACCTCTCCACCTCGAGGGAGGGTAAATACTAGGAAATAAACTTACGCTGGTCAAGCCTCTGAACAGGGCAAGCTGGCATATTCTGGATATGCAAGGCTAGGGGCTTGGGAAATTTGCTGGTGCCTTTCTCTGTGTGATTTGTGTGTGGTTCAGGGAGCATTCATGTAATTTAGCTGGGTGCGGAGCTCCACATGCTGTTGAGCTAAGTGATAACTGCGCCTGGAGGGGTTTACTGCATGTCCCTAGAAAAACATTGAGAGACAGCCCAGGCTGGAGATTTAAGGGGGCACAGTAATACCCCAGTTCCAGGTTAAACCCCAGTGTCATTTAAGTCACCTTTGTTGATAAAAGGCCTGCAAGGCACTAAGATACAAATAAATCCAGATTGGCAGATTCTTTACTTGGGAAAATACTCTATCAAAAATACTCTTAATTTCCATCTTTTAACATGATTTTCTGTCCAATCAGCTAACTTTTCTCTTAATCTGAGATTTATTTGCCTTAAATCAAGTATGAAACTGTCAAGCTTGCAGAAAATATAATTACATGGTACCATCGCTGGCCCTCCTTTGCTTACCCTGGGTGAAAGATCTTCAAATATTCTCCAAAAGTCACTAAAATTTCCTATTCCTTAAAACTACGTTGGATATCCCTGATCAAACCTGTGCTTTGCTAGATGCTCTCTCATTTGATGCCTTAACCTAGTTTCTTAAACTTTTCTCATACCAAAAGTTCAGCTGAATGCCCTGTGATATCCTGGTGATTCTTTAGCTTTATTCGCCTCATAATAATGGCACATACTGTATTAAATTTGGCCACCTGTGAGACTTCAAAAACTTCCTATGAGCTCTGTGCATTTGTAACAGTATCTCCTGCATTCCCTGGTCTTTTTAAGACGTATACTTATTTTTCTGTGATTCTAAACCCTTTACTGGGTTTTAAGAGCTGTCAATGGCCATTTAGAGCATGATACTGCCTCGAAGTTTCTCCATTTATACCTCCGGACAGTTCTATTTTTGATTTAGGAAAGAGTCAATCTTTTTCATTTAATATCTTACTATTTTATCAACCCCTGCATTAATTTTCCACTTTCATTCTGAAGGATTATCCTTCTGTATTTGTCGGTTGCTTTCTATGTAGACACAAACCATTTCTTCAGTTTAAATGTTCTACATTATTTAGACTGATTTTCACATTTATATAACTGATTGCACTCAGGTTGTCAGAATATACAATGCTTAAAAATTAATTTGAAGTTTAACAATTAACATTTCAACAACAGGCAGTGAGCAATAGTTGTTCAGATACAATGAATGCCACATGGTATGGACTTCATTTTGGTAGTTTGATTCTGCAACATCAGAGTTATTGGCAATTTTAGGTCCTATTTGAGAATGAGCAACGATAAAATGAAAATTGTGATAAGAATCTCTTTATCACCATCAATAGTCTTCAGTCTGCCTTCTCATCTTGCTTATAAGTTTCATTTTTTTACCAAGTTTGTCTTTTTCATCAATCCAAACCTCCCTGCTCGTAAAGCCAGTATGTTATGCTATTCCTATATTCAAGTGTAATATTGTTCCTCATCCATATTGCAACATCCCTTCCTGTCTTGTTGAATCTCTTTTTATAGGTTTCATTCCTGCACTTTAATGTCTCACTCATCATCCTGATTTAGACAAATTTCAGCTATTCAGTGATCTATGTCTGCAGTCTGACATCTCATTGCTGCTTCTTTTTGCCTTTGCCAGGAAAGGAGAGAGGGAGTTTTATTTTCTCATTACTTTTGCTCTTCTTTGTGGAATAATAACATTTTCCCATCTTTCCACTTACTTAGTAATTATCTCTGGTCAACACTCACCTACTGGAAGCTTTCGTCAAAGTAGCTGTCACTGTCTTTGCATCCTCTTCTACTGCACATATATTCAGTTACATAATTATTTTCCTAATGTTTAATGGCAGCACCTCTTCTCTCATTCATTTTCCTGTTGTGAATCACTACTTTTGGTTCATTTGGTAAACTACAGAGCAGGCAGTTAAGCACTACCTGCAGCCTTTCAGTTTTGTTCCCTATCTCCCACGTAGTAAATTCTATTCAGCTACAGCTCCCATCCTCCCTCTATGAAGCTCACAAAACCAGTAAGCACAACTGGTCTTCTGATTAAAGTACAGAATTGAGGCCTTGTCCATGATCCCATCCCAATACTATACCTCACTTTCCCTTTCCCCCAGTATGAACTAGGCCAAACTAGCTTTTCCTTTTAAGAAACCTCTTCACTCAACGGCTTCCTTTACTGACAATGGAAATTAACACAAGTGAAGCTTACATTCAAAACCAGTCCCAGCCCCTAGTCCGTTTTTTCTGAACTTTTGCTCTTCTCTCCTCAAAAGTCCCCACAAATCCTTTGCCTTACAGCCCCAGCTACTTTCTCATTTGAGCTGGATAACTAATCTCTTCTTCTTCAGAGTTGTCTCTCAATTGACTTCTCCCACCCTGAGAGCTTATTCCCTCTGAGTATCCTTCTAGTTTCTCCTCCCTTCCCAAGGGTACATCTAACTACCCCCCGGATCGGCGCGTAGTGATCAATCCAGTGAGGATCGATTTATCACTCCTAGTCTAGACGCAATAAATCAACCCCCAAGCGCTCTTCCGTCAACTCCTGTACTCCACTGCCGTGAGAAGTGCAGGTAGAGTCAATGGGGGAGCAGCAGCAGTTGATTCACCGCAGTGAAGTCACCGTGGTAAGTGGATCTAAGTACGTCGACTTCAGCTACATTATTCACATAGCTGAAGTTGTGTAACTTAGATCGATCTCTTCCCCCCAGAGTAGACCAAGGCTAAGAGCTACCTTTTTCATTACAGACCTCTTCTTATTCTAGAGGCAATGCCTCCCTTCCTGCCTAGGGAACCCCCTTTTAGACTGCTCAGATAGCTGTCTTATAGGGATTAGATCACCCCTAATTCATCAGTAAACTACCTGAAGTACCTAGGGATGCTGGAACAATTTTTATATTGGGGGTGCTGCGAGCCATTGAACCAAACTGTAAACGCTGTATATGACAGAAATTACTTCGAGCTTCGGGGTGCAGCAGCACCTTCATCACACCTAGTTCCAGGACCAATGGGAGTACCCAGTTGCTCCCAGTTAGAGTTCAGAGAGTTGTCATGGATAAGACAGGGTCTTAATCCCAGACAGGGCCCAATTCAGCACATGCCTAAATCCATCTCTATTCAGCATAACAATTGAGCATTGTCTTTAGAGCTGTTCTGAATCAGAAGCTCCGGATACTATTCCTGACTGCTCCAGACTTCTTCTGGAACCAGGGGTAAAAAAATAACTTTACCTCTCTGTATTTCAGGTTACCCATTGCGACAAAGCTCTGTCCTTATCTCCATGGATCCTGCGTTTCCTGGCAGATTTCATTAGCCTCAAAGGCTCACTGTGACGCTCCACATAGCCCTTCTCTCTCTAGAGGCAAGGTCACAGCCTATTGAGCCATTTTCATCAGAAGCCAGTGAGGAGAAGCTATCCTTCCTGGCACAGACTCTGTTGTCTCCCAATCTCAGTGATTAATTAGGGGAGGGAGCCCGGGCCCGCCCTCTACTCTGGACTCCAGCCCAGGGACCCTAATAGTATCAGCTAAGATGGCTGACCTTTTAGCCACAAAAGACAATACAATTCCCTGGACTACTTCCCCACAGCAGTCCCCGCTTCTTCAAACTCCACTTCACCCTTACCTAAGGGCCTTCTTCCTTGCGTATGATATGGTGTCTACCACTCAGTCTCACCAACAGCAAACTTCCTCCCACAGCTCCTGACATCCACATCCATCTAACTGGGAGGTTTTTTAACCTGTTTCAGCCAGCCCCGACTAGCTTCAGGTGTCCCAATCAGGCTAGCTATTTCTACTGCTTTCTAGAAGGTTCTTAATTGGCCTCAGGTGTCTTGATTAACCTGGAACAACTGCCATTTGGCTCCAGTGGTACCAGGGATTCGTTTAGCCTGAGACTAACATATCTGTTCCTTATCACTTTCCTATAGCCACCTGGCCTTGCCCCATCACACCATCTATAAAAAACAGGATAGTAATACTTAGTGGAGCTGACTGAATATTGAAAATAAAAATGAAATTGTAAAGTTTATAATTCTGAATTATAAAACTAATTAATAGTATTTGACCATCTGAGCACTAATTGGCATCATGGAGTGGCTGAAAGACCTCATTCATTCACGTTTGTAAAGCATATTGAGATCTTCAAATGGAAGATGGTAGAGAAGTGCAAAGCATTATTTTTATCCCATTCTCCATGAGATGTTTCGCTGTCAAGTTTTAAACCTTTGTTTCTTTATGCAGCTACAGCTGGTTTCTCTCTTGCCTGTTGAATACTATTTACTAAATAAAATCAGTCAAATTCCCACCACATTTCTTCAGATCCTTTGGGAAAACAGTGTCTAAAAAGTAACAATAACTTTCCAAGAACTGTCATCCTCCTGCTCCTCCTAAATTCTATAGTCTACTTCCTTATCCTTAAATATCCACATATTTGGAAAGTCAGATACTGTCACGTTTACCTTACCCAGCCTCAATTATTTGCTATCTTTTCCAATTTTTTCGTCTCTTCTTATAAGTTACACAATTCGTTCAGTCTTTCTTCCAAATTAGTAAATAGCTATTACATTTCTCTTAATTGTCTATCTTCTTCCAACTGCACCTGCAGTAACTGTCATGTCTCTTTGATCAATTCTTCATATTCATTTATCTTTAAATATAACCATTAGCACAGCCAGCAATCCTATTTGCTTCTCTTTGTTAGCCAAAGCATCACAGCCCTGAGAGTAGAGCATTTGAGCTACTCTTCCATATGTGTTCTTCTGCTAAAAGAACCTAGCACATTATATGCACTCAGTCATCTTAAAAACACACAAATGGCTTTTGCCACTTAAATTTCTTATCAGTATGCCTCTTGTTTTAGAGTAACATTCAGCTACTTATGTTAAAGATAAATATGGCGTTAAATGGAATGTTATGACCTACATTTTATGTATATCAGATCTTTGATGCTGATAGTGAACTGAGAAACTCTGATATATTATCACTTACAGTGCATTACTTTTCACATCTTTAACCGTAAGTTGGTCTATGTCATTTGTAGTGCAGAGATATATTTTCTCTTAATTTAGCTGGAACATTCAGACCTCACAGAGCGTTAAAATTTTTAATTTATCAATGCACATTCATTTACTCACACCTTATTTTACTTTAATTACAAAGTGCTTAGAGCATTGCAGACATTTATATGAACTGCAACGAGTACCAAATTAAGAGGAAATCTATTCAACAATAACAGAGGTGACCCTGTGATCCCTCTTTATTATTTATATTGTGGTAGTGCCAATGAGCCCCAGCCATGAATCTGAACCACATTGTACTAGGCACTGTACAAAAACAGAACAGAAAGACAGCCCCTGCTTCAAGCAGCTTACAATCTAATCAGAGCAGCTAAAACCCTCAACACTGCTTTAAATGTTTACCTGATCTGCTTTGGTCTCTCTTTTTCAAATCTAAGTAAAGTTTGTGCCATTGGGGATGGGGGAGGGCTTCACATGGCAAGGATTTATAGGCTCAGACCCCAAACTGGTGTTGAGTACTGTCACAGGGTCCAGGCCACCCTGCGTTCTCTGTACCCTCAATAAAAGTCTTCACACCATTCTCCAGTGTTTCACCGAAGTGTCCTTTATTTACAGTACAAGTGCGTGGCTCCCAACTGGTAAACAGTGCTCCCTCAATCCCCAGACAGTTACCCCACTGTCTTGGTTCCCGGGCCTCCAGACCCTCGAGGCACCTTGCACACAGCCAGGAGACAGAGCTACTGCCTCCTCTTCCCTGCCTGGCCTTTTCTAACTGACCATGAGTCAGGGCTTTTGTAGCCTGGTCAGCTTTCTACCTCAGCTGGGGTCCATCAGCCCCAGCTAACTCTGTGAGCCTATACTCCTTAGGGCTTCCAGCTGGGCTCCTCTGCCAGATACTACCAGCTCCTGCTCCTGGGCCTCCTGCCAGGAAGCAGGGTTTAAGTTGCAGAGGCAGGGCATTTCAGGGGTTTTTACCCCTGCCCTGCCACAAGTACCCACAGATCTGAGGCTGTGTCTAACAGAGAAACAGAAGACGGAAACACTTCCAGTCCACTTGTTCACCTTCAAAACATCTCACTTTTTAACTTGGGACAAACTATGCACTTCTTAACACTCTTGCTATGCCCCCTACACAGTGAGGAAGTTAGGTCAAAATTTTACATAGGGCACTGAAACTCATTTTAGCTGCAGATGTAATTAACAGCACATTTAACAGAACTCCTCAGACCACTTTCGCTGCCAGAATTTATGCAACTGCTGCTTTGGCACCCCATATTAGAGTGTGCACTATATAGCCTGGAGCACTGAACCATATCTCCAATGGATCTTTCATCTGGAAGAGTAAATCTGTTCAGATTGCACATTATTATGGACTGAAGTTAAATCAAGGTAAAATAAATGTTTCCCTCCCCTCTCATATTCTTTGAGTGCCCCAATGGCATAATACTAACCACTACTGCATGCACACTCACTTCCTAATTTGAACTGCAAAACAAAAAGAGTGTTTTCCCTTTACCTTTCTTTATAGGACAATGGCCTCAAAATATAAACTAACATTCTGCTTGCTTGTTATATACATATAAATATAGATATATTAAATCAAGAATATTAGGCCCTGACTTGCCTCTTTGCTGGAAAAACATAGGATGTCTGAAATCTGGAGGACTTAAACAGTGATGTTATACATCCAATCTCCCTTTCCAATGTGATGCTGATGAGCGGAGTGTCTCCTATTTATCATTCACTGAAACAAGGCTCACAATACTGCATAGAGAAACAGATTGAAAATAAAGTAATTTAACTATTATTTCGACATATAGTAAGGAAGACCATTTGCAGTCTGGGCCTACAGACAAACAAAATAGAAGAAAGAAATCAAAGTTAGTAAAAATTATCAGCTTATATATGTACCTGTACTAATGCATCTGCAGTCAGAATAAGATTGACATCTTTCTCTATTATAGTGAGAGATTTTTCACTTGAGCCACGCTTTGACTGACACTCAGTTTGAGACTGCTTTTCATACGACAAAATAGTTTTGAGAATAAGCTTGTAGAATGATGGAAACAATGTCTTTCCATTTGAAGAGAGAAAACAATCTCTGAACAGCCTGATTCATTATGAAATACATCTCTGCAATCCCTGATTATTCACTTCTTGAACTTCCTTAATTAGGAATTAGTTCATAAAGTTTATTTATTTATTTTATTCTGAGTTATATGGTGCCTATTCACAGTCTCATCTAAATTATTTTCAGTACTTGGATTTTACTAGTCGAATCTACATGTGCTATCCCACGTGCTCTATTTTTCTTTGTAATTTAATTTGAACAGTCATTCATCTGGCTTTTGAACTCCATTTTGCTGCGCCCTATTTATCGATACCGGTAATCAGAATAAAGATTCTGTAGGTTATACTATAATTAATGGGTCTAATTCCTCTCTTTTTTTCACTGAGAATCAGTCCGATTAAAGGAGTCTACATTAGCATTTTTCTTCATACTTTCAATCTTTGACTGTCACCAGTGCTATTAACAATGGGAGAGTTAGTGTAGGCTGGCTGCTGTCATGTTATCTATTCATGACTATGTCTAGACAAGACAAGGGTTAAAATGCAATTGATTGTAGTTCCTATTTACGTCAGCGCTCCCACTGTTGTTACACCAAAGGAACTAAATTGGTTGTAGTGAAATTTGAATAAAAAATGTGATTAATGAAAATTATGGAAAGACAATTTAAAAAACCCACACTACTGTACCCAAGGCCAATGATGTTAAACTGCTGTAAAACTAGCATGAATGAGAGTAGAATCAGGACCAACAGGCAGTGATTTTGTTGTGTAGCATTAATATGTATTCCTGTCCATTTCTATTCCTACTGTATTCTGAAGGGGATGTAACTAGTATGTACTGGATAAATGATCTAAAGTGCAGAACACTCCATTTCCCTATTCATTTCTTGATGCATATTAAAAAATAAGTTACCCACTCAACATTTTTATACAAATACACCCACCCACCCACAAATAAATAACTGTCCTAATGAAATGCTTTGCTTTTCTTCTTTTAGGTTAATCACCAGTCAAGCACACAATCACCATTTTAAAAGTTGAATTTTAAAATCAACTATGATACTGAAATGTCAGCTACATTCAGGGAAAACAAGCAAATAAAAAACCCTATTCCCTGGAGATGAAAAGTTCCTTCATTCCTTGAAGTCAAATACTACAGGGTCTTTCTGTTCAACACATTCAGTGCTGCTAAATGCCTTAGGATTTGCATTAGAAACAACTTCATCCTCACCATCCTCTCGCTAATTCTCTCTCTGCATCCTGGAGGATGTAGTAGGGGGAACACTCTTCAAAGGATAAGGCAGTATCAACATGAAGGAGTTAGATATCTTTTCCTCAGTAGGCTTATTATAAAAAATATATTATACTCATCACCATATCTATTTCTGCTCACATGAATGTTAATTAATGAGACAGGTTACCTAAAACAGCGGTTTAGTAAAAAATACATTTTTAAAAAAGCACATACATGAATACATATATTTTCTCTGGCAATGAGAAAGTTGAAAAGTCAGGTAGACAATTCACAAAAGCAGAGTCTGGAAGTACCTGCTGAAACCTAAATCATTTACAATTTCATTTCTAGTTCATAAGAATGACACTAGCATGAGATATTACATAATGTTACATACTAAAAATAAAGATGTGTGAACATTAATTCCCCTAAGTGCCCTGAAGGTTCCCATAAGCATTGAACAGAGTATGAAGCAAAATGTAGCATGGAAGATCTTGGTAATGAAGCCATTCAATCAAAGCCTGGGGTAAGGAGGATTTGAAAGACTTTATTTAACACATCATGTGCCCAATTGTCCTCTAAGACACGCTGCTGTAAGTCAGGAGTATCTCTCCTGAAGTCTATGGAGTTACACTATTGTAAAACAGTTAGTTCCCAGGTTTAATATTTAGCCAAGCCTAAAACAACTCAGACTCGGTGCAATCGTGACTTCAAATTTCAGATATTCTGCAAAAGACAACAGAGGTGCTACTTTGTGTGTCACATTAACCCCTATGTTTTAGAATAAAGCTAGATTAACACATTTCCTTAACTCTTTACTTGACTTTAACAATGAACTGTCTTTGGCCTGGCTCATTTGAATTTAGGATTTACTTTATGTATTATCAACTGAATTAGAATCACACAAAATTCTCTCAATGAGCTAGTTTTAAATGTGCACACTCAAGGGCTGGTGGACAACAAATTTAAAACTCTTACACATGAGTATTTGCACAGAAATGATCTATTTCCTATAGTATGGGGCTCTGTTTGAAAAAAACAGGAGGACAGAACCCTGGAGCAGGGGCAATTTCATAAAACCAACAAGATTCTGAATGCCCTCTTCATAGCTACAATTGCACAAACATGAATTATTCCATATAAATGTCACAAAGTTACATATGTATTTTACAACCAGCTTGCAAATTTTGCAGAAGCTTAATTTCTCTAGAAATGTTGCTTCAGGCAAGACTTCTATGGTCCAGAAAAGGTTTAACATTTTCTAAAATCCCATCTCCTCATTTGCTACCTCTCCCTCAGCAAGGCAAAGATCCATTGCATTAGTTTCTTTCAGTAGTCCTCTTGATTGTGGGATTGATCCAAATCCCCAGGGAGTCTTTCCATTGACTTTCAGTGACTTTGGGTCAGGCCCTATAAGAGTTGTATTAATTCAATCACAAAAGCAGTATCATGTGACAGTTCAGCTAAGTCTTAACTAACCAGCACAGATTGAATTTTGAATATTAAATATGAAATACACAAGTGAACTACTTATAATCAATCCATAGAATAAAAATAAATATAAAAATCTCCCCAGAACTGGTTGAGCAAATTGAAGCAACAGCTGGGGAAATCTCAGTTTGTTTGCAGGCAGTCCCTGAGCAAAAAGAAAAAGTAAATTTTTTACATAGGTTATTTGCCGTGAATTATTTACTCATTTCTATTTTCGATCCTTTTCAGCGGTTTGATTTAACTCCCACTGAAGTCAAAGGAAGTCTTTCCATTGGATTACTCCCTCACTTAAAAAGGAAGAAATTGAAGAAATAACTCAAATAAAACTTTGAACTTATTAAAGATGGTCGTTTATTTACCTACAGGAAATCATTGGAAGTAAACCAATTATCCACACTCTAGCCTCTCAACTTATGGGGAATAAACAGGAAGACTTGGAAGGCTCAATAAATTAGCTTAATGATGATTTAATTGGCATCACAGAGACTTGGTGAGATAAGTCTCATGCCTGGACTATTGGTACAGAGGGGTATAGCTTGTTCCGGAAGAGCAGGCAAAGTACAAAGAAAGGAGACGTTGCATTATACATCGAGGATATATACTCTTGTTCTGAGCAGGGCCAGCTCCACGCACCAGCCTAGGAAGCATGTGCTTGGGCGACACATTTTAAGGGGCGGCATTCCAGCCAAACTTGGAGCAGCCCACTTTTTGCTTTGTTGGCGGGCTCTGGCCACTTTTTTTTTTTCTTTTTGCTTGGGGCAGCAAAAATGTTAGAGCCGGCCCTGGTTCTGAGGTCCAGAAGGAGTTGGGAGACAGACCAGTTCAGAGGCTCTGTGGGTAAAGATAATAGGGAAGACGTCAGGGTAGGGTCTATACTATACACCACCAAATCAGGAAGAGGAGGTGGATAAGGCATTTGCAGAATAAACACCAGAAAATCCTAAACAATGTGGAGAGTCCAGAAGAGCAACAAAAAATGATAAAAGGCTTAGAAGACCTGACTATGAGGCAAGGTTAAAAAAACTGGGCATGTTTTGTCTTGAATAAAGAAGACTGAGAATGGACCTAATAACAGTCTTCATATATGTGAATGGCTGTCATAAAGAGGATGATAATCAATTGTTCTCCATCTGCACTGAGAGTAGGAGAAGAAGTAATGGGCTTATTCTGCAACAAAGGAAAGTTATGTTAGATATTAAGAAAAACTTTCTAATTATAAGGGTAGTTTAGCTCTGGAACAGGCTTCCAAGGAAAGTTGTGGAATCCTCATCACCAGAGGTTTTTAAAAACAGGTTGGACAAACGCCTGGCAGGAATGGTCTAGGTTACTTGGTCCTCCCACAGCACAAATGGCTGGACTGAGGACTTCAAGGTCCCTTCCTGCTCTACATTTCTATGATTTTTATGATAAAATTGGCATCCTTCCAGAAATCACTTCCACTGAGATGATGTGACACTTATACTGGACATATCCTGAGTGGACAACTGAAGTTCTTAGATGATGGAATGTCTTCCTTTCTACTTGCCTCAGTCATTTGTATCAAAGAGAGAAAGTTGCCTCCAGACTTCCTGAAAAAAAAACACCTTCGAGTGTATCATCCATATGCTGAAGGAGTTTCCCTGGCTTCCAGTGAAACAATGGATATATTTTAAGGTGTCATGCAGACCCTGCATGAGCATACTACACTATATTCAGAAGATTTTAACCCTGGTGGAAAAGGTCAAAATATCCTTTCCCCTCATCTGTCTCTCCCTCACTATGAGAATCTTGAAAGACAGCAGTATGTGCAGTTACATAATACTCATCTATGAAACTCACTTCCTGCACAGATGAAGTTCTACGCATCGGTTTGCAGCATTTAAATTGGGCCTGAAGATTTTATTTAGCATTCTCTCTTTAGAACATGTTATTTTATTGAAGTTGGATTTGCCTCTGGAAAGCTATCAGATGTTCTCAAGAAAGGTGCTATTGCAGTTTAAATGAGTGACTGACAGGTCCTGACAGAAGTAAGGTAGTGACTTCTAGACATGTTTAGTGATCTGAACCTTGAGGCAACTACACAGTTCTCTAATTCCCAAGTGGACTAAATCCTGAAGTCCTTATTCATTTTCTAATCAGCTCTTACTCTGGACAAATTCGCATTGATGTCAAAGGGGGTTTGGGCCCATTATTAACAAAAGTGGGAAGCTCCTGAATTTAAACCACTAATGTTTTCATGATACTTAAGTCAGATTTATTCACGATGGGCAAAGTAGTCTTGTCGTGACCCATTATGAGAAGAAATTTTACCCTAGCAGTTTCAGGGACAAATTTTCTATGATGTGCCCATGACTTAGGTGTGCAAATCCCTGACGGACAAACACTACCCCAGTTTCACGTGTCAGTGGCTGGTGTATTTAAACTGGGCACAGAGGTCCTTGGAACTTTTGGCTTCAGTGTCTCGGTCATCTCTTGTTTTGCTCACTTACTTTTGGATAGTAGTTTCTATTAAAAAGTGAAATGCCACCACAAATTCCTATAAAACTATTGGGAAAATTATGGTTTCTAATATAACGCTGTGTGGTGACTCTTGAATGGCCACAACTATCACTAATAAAGATAAGGGGAAAACTGTCAAACATGGGTGCCTAGTTAGGTACCTACATCTGTACGTAGGCATCTAATTAGGTGGCCTGGCTGAATAAGAAAGATTCCGAACTCCCCCAGCTCCACATGACTTTAGTGATGCTCTGATCTTTCTATTGCATGTGAATTCAATGAGAGCTGAAAGTGCTCAGCACTTATTTAGGTGCCTAATATGGATTCTGTAGCCTGATTTTAGGCTTCCAAGTTTGATAATTCAGGTCTCCGCCACTCTGTCCGATTAATAAAGCAGTCAGTAATAACTGCCACCTGACACTCTCCCCCTTGTTACTTACGCTTATTCATGAAGTGTTTTTAAAATTATAAATGCAGGCGCTGACTGATGTTTGAGGAAAAGCTAATGAATTCATTCCCATAGAAATCAAATCACTTGCTGCAATGCCAATTATTGATCTCCTCTGATTACAGGCTTCAAATCACAAAAATGGTTCCACAGTCAAGCAAGAAGTCATAATAGTCCAATAAAAATGTTTTAAAAGCAGCACTGTACAGGCTCATGGGAAAGATTCTGGGTGGGCTCTCTGCAGCCAACCTTACCCAGGACTATAGCAGGATTGGAATCTGAGACCTTCAGCACTAAAACCATGAACCTCTGCTACTCGAGGTAAAGGGCTACAACCTGTAACTACAGTAGGAACAGATTATGAATCTCTGTGGATCAGCCCCCTAGTTGGACACATATATATAAAGCTGCGGATTACATGTGCATGTTTCACAGTTTCATTTAGAAACTGTATATTATTTTTCATTGCTATAGATTCACCTACAGCAGCAGCACTATGACAGGCTGTGCTGATGCTTTGTTTTTACCTTTGCCTACCTCCTTTATCATCATTAGGCAATGCATAAGTTCCTGACTCAGATGGTAAGAGATGTCCCCCAGCAGTGATAAACAGAGTGGAGGTAGATGATGATGGAAAAAGATGCCACAGCTGTATCACTTCCTAACCTTGCCTTAAGGTCTTATAATTATCTCTTTTATACTTACAGAGACCAAGTTTCTGATCTGGAATTGCCCACTCTCCAGCCCACCCTCCATTCATTTCTTTCTGACCTTCCAAAATCTCCTTCTGGTTGTTCAACTACATCTCCAAATCAAACATGGCTAAAATGGAGTTCCTCGTTTTTCCTTCTAAACCATATCCTTTTCTTTCATTGCCCCTAATACCACCTCCTTATCTTCTAAGCTCACAACTATGGAGTCATTTCTGGGGGCACTCAGAAAATTTTCACATGGTTTGCACAATGCACAGGACCTCTAAGGGTTCCAGCCCAAAGTATCTTCTCCAACAAAACTTCCACCCAGAGCAAGAAAACAAAATGGAACTACCAATCACAGAACAGCGGCAGCCTAGTACAACACAAGGGGACTGAGGGAGATTCCAGGCATCACCACCAAACCTGATCAAGCAGATTCTGCCTCATCCACTGGTCCCAGTGCCTCACCCATTGAGTCTGAATCATAGAATCATAGAATATCAGGGTTGGAAGGCACCTCAAGAGGTCATCTAGTCCAATCCTCTGCTCAAAGCAGGACCAATCCCCAACAAAACTCATCCCAGCCAGGGCTTTGTCAAGCCTGACCTTAAAAACCTCTAAGGAAGGAGATTCCACACCTCCCTAGGTAACTCATTCCAGTGCTTCACCACCCTCCTGGTGAAAAACTTTTTCCTAATATCCAACCTAAACCTCCCCCACTGCGACTTGAGACCATTACTCCTTGTTCTGTCATCTGGTACCATTGAGAATAGTCTAGCTCCATCCTCTTTGGAATCCCTTTTCAGGTAGCTGAAAGCAGTTATCAAATCCCCCCTTATTCTTCTCTTCTGCAGAGTAAATAATCCCAGTTTTTCAGGCTTTCCTCATAAATCATGTGCTCCAGCCCCCTCAACATTTTTGTTGCCCTCCGCTGGATTCTTCCAAATTTTTCCACATCCTTCTTGTAGTATGGGGCCCAAAACTGCACAAAGTACTCCAGATGAGGCCTCACCAATGCCAAATAGAGAGGAATGATCATGTCCCTCAATCTGCTGACAATGCTCTTACTTACAGAGCCGAAAATGCCATTAGCCTTCTTGGCAACGAGGGTACACTGTTGACTCATACCCAGCTTCTCGTCCACTGTAACCCTTAGGTCCTTTTCTTCAGAACTGCTGCCTAGCCACTTGGTCCCTAGTCTGTAGCAGTGAATGGAATTCTTCCGTCCTAAGTGCAGGACTCTGCCCTTGTCCTTGTTGAACCTCATCAAATTTCTTTTGGCCCAATCCTCTAATTTGTCTAGGTCCCTCTGTATCCCATTCCTACCCTCCAGCATATCGACCACTCCTCTCAGTTTAGTGTCATCTGCAAACTTGCTTAGGTTGCAATCCACACCAGCCTCCAGATCATTAATGAAGATATTGAACAAAATTGGCTCCAGGACCAACCCTTGGGGCACTCCACTTGATACCAACTGCCAACTAGACATGGAGCCATTGATCACTACCCGTTGAGCCTGATTAGCCAACTTTCTACCACCTTACGGTCCATTCATCCAGCCCATACTTCTTTAACTCCCACAGTATTCTTGCCCAGCTGGCAAGAATACTGTGGGAGACCGTATCAAAAGCTTTGCTAAAGTCAAGGAATAACACATCCACTGCTTTCCCCTCATCCACATAGCCAGTTATCTCATCATAGAAGACAATTAGTTTCTTTCTAATAAATTAGTCAGGCATGACTTGCCCCTGGTGAATCCATGCTGACTGTTCCTGCTCACTTTCCTATCCTCTAAGTGCTTCAAAACTGATTCCTTGAGGACCTGCTCCATGATTTTTTCAGGGACTAAGGTGAGGCTGACTGGCCTGTAGCTCCCTGGATCCTCCTTCTTTCCTTTTTTAAAGATGGGCACTACATTAGCCTTTTTCCAGTCATCAGGACCTTCCCTGATTGCCATGAGTTTTTAAAGATAATGGCCAATGGCTCTGCAACGTCCAAGTCCTTTAGCAGCCTCAGATGCAGTGCACCATGTTCAGCCCCCACTTTATAGCCTGACCCACCCAGGTGCAGTGTCATTTGCCATCCCTGAGCTCCTATAACCACTGATTATGCCTAAGGGGGCTGAGCCTGTTCAGGAACAGCTGAAGTCACTACCTTCCCTACCTGCGCCTCTCCTCCCAATGCTGTGTATCTTGTGTAATGTGCACACAGCCGGGATCCTCACAGGCCATTTTGACTCTTTACTCTCCTCCCCACAATTCCAAATCTTGCCATTTCTTACTGTGCTCTGTATCAACTATCCATCCCCTCCTCACTCTCCCTTCAAACTAAAATCCTTCTCTGTGCCTTGGTTATTTCTGTCCTGGACTAATACAGTTTCCTCAACCCTGTTTCCCCATCTCACTCCCTTCCAGTCCATTCACAGTGTCATAGCCATAATCTTCCTCGCCCCACCATGCACCTTTAGACCCTCATACTCACATCTTTCACCCCTTTCCTCAGACACCGAAACAAATTTAAGGACTGCCCTTGAGATCAAGGCTCTTCCCAGCTCCACTTCTCCCTATCATTCTGCTCTTATTTCTTCTCCTGCTGAACCACGCCTCTTTTGCTCCAGATAGCAACAATACTCCCTTTGTCTTGTTTTTGTGTCTTCCTTCATAACATATCCTATCTCTGTAATGAACTACAACCTCAATTTACTAGGTTCACACCATCCTGAAAAGCCACTCTTACCGTGATGATGTCAACAACAAACACATCTGTTATATAACTGCTTTAATGTTTAAAAAAAAACACCCAAATCTTTGTGTTGTCAATAGCCCCCGGATCTTTGAGTGCATTCTTGTTTCTCCTTTAGCTTCTAAAGTCCTCATAGCAAAGACTTACAAGCAAAATGTTGGTGTTTAAATACCAGGTAATAAAGAACATAAATTTTTTCCTGCTTCATGGTCCTTTTCATTTAACTTCCACTTTCACAATTCCACAAGCGTTCTTTGTATTTATACTAACAAGACAATAAAAAAGTAAAGGAAGTAGGACCGTCGTGGGCCGAGAGATGTGCTAAGATGTGCTGACCGCCGCTTCCCGCAGCCCCTTTTGGCCTGGGACGGCAAACCACGGCCAATGGGAACTGCAATCGGCTGAACCTGCAGACGCTGCAGGCAAACAAACTGTCCCAGCCCACTAGCGGCTTTCCCAGGTAGGCCGGGTTCCAACAGTTGCTTCATCACATCTTTATGGATTAAAGTTAGCCAGTGATATCAAAGGGCACTTCTGATGGAAAAATCTGGCCATTATAAGTTTTTGTTCCTTTAATACATAGCAGATTAATCATAAGATTCTGGCAAAGTGTGATTAAGTAGCACTTGCGAGATATATGGAATAAGTTCAACAAGTAGTATAGCAGACAGCTGTACCCCTAAGGGGTGGTCTGCTTGCAACTGATTCTGGTGATATTTACTCAACTCTCATTAAAGGCTCCCAGACATGTGCACTGCAGTGCTACACCCTGGGACCTTGCTTCAGCTGGCATGCTAAATCTAATGAAGATAGCTAGCAGCACCAATTCTAGTGAAGGGCACATTCATTTTTTCAAGGGCATGCCCAGGGGATCGTGGTCGAATACTTATAAGAATATTAGACCACAGAAATCAAATGAAGAATGGAAAATACTTCTGTTGTCCTATTGTAACTGATGAGATGGTGGATGGGAATCAAAGATGACACTGTAGCACTTCTATTTATTCATTTACTTCTAATGTGAAGCAATGGAGTGGTACATCTAGGCTCTAGTAATCAGTCCCTCCACAACCATCAGTTCATTCTAACTTGTATCTTCTGGATCTATACAGCTTGATCCCCATTTTCTTAATAATTGCATCAGCTGAAGGAAGAAGTTTTACTGCATTCTCCTTTGAAAGTACATGTAAGTAAACTGACAGATAACCTTTCAGCTCAGCAAACCCTTCGTAGTTGGATTTACTCAACGATTAACAATTCACTCTTTGAAAGTCACATTAATACTTGAACTTTTTCTACATTTCACTCAGTAGCTCTGGGGGGGAGCATAATTTCTCCTCAGAATGCGGAATGAGGAGTTGTCTTGTGAATTTGTTCAGCTATAAAAAGACTATAGAATAGTCAGGAAATCATACTTTAGTAATGGATCGGACACTAGGCTAGCAAGCCAAATGATTTGTAGTCTACACCCACTTCTGCCTCTAATGTGTTGTATGTCATTGGGCGAGTCACTTCACCTCTGTGTCTCCATTTCCTCATCTGTCAAACAT
This sequence comes from Dermatemys mawii, assembly GCA_007922305.1. Taxonomy (NCBI): domain Eukaryota; kingdom Metazoa; phylum Chordata; order Testudines; family Dermatemydidae; genus Dermatemys; species Dermatemys mawii. The sequence goes on from ML677352.1 coordinate 31,229,282, forward strand.
GGAATATTAATGATACTTCCCAATTTACTAGGATTTAGTGAAGCTTAGTTCATTGCATAGTAAAGGCACATAGAAGATTCTAGAGACATGCAAATTATTGTGATGGATTGCAAACTAGGGGACTTCAACTTTCATCAGCTGCATTCCCACTCTCCCCCAAACATCCCCTTCTTCCCGCTAAGCAGATCCTATGTTTCCCATCAGGCTCCTCGCCACTGAAATTCCCCTTCAGCTGGCCAGGTGAGGGGAAAGATCCTGAGCCACAGAGTGACTGTGTTCTGTTCGGGAGCGGGAGCCACACGGCAGCAAGGAGCTAGAGAGAAGCCCCAGGAACTGTGGACAGAGCTGCATGTGTAACTGGCTGTGACTAAGGGATATCACAGCTCTGTGTGGGACTTATGGGGGAGCAGCAGCAACTGGACAGGAAAGCTGGGTAGGGGGGGCCCAATGAGAGATACTAACTGAGCCTGGCTTGGAAACTCCATACATGCTCATTTGCTTGAATGGATTAGACAGGAGAGGTTGCCCCAGGAACTGGGCCTAAAAAGCCCTGACTCTTAGCTAGACTGCCCCAGGGACTTAAACAGGAACTGCTATTACTCATTTGAACTGTAACAGTTTAAACCTCTGTACTTAAAAGTATTTGCAACCTTTTCCCCTTTCCTGCCAGTCCTAGAAAAAACTTCCCTTAGCCATAAGAACATAACATAAAAATGGCCATATTGGGTCAGAGCAAAGCTCCACCTAGCCCAGTATCCTCTCTTCTGACAGTGGCCAATGGCAGGTGTCCCAGAGGAAATGAACAGAATAGATAATCATCAAGTGATACTTTCCCTGTTGCTCATTCCCTGTTTCTGGCAAACAGACGCTCGTGACACCTTCTCTGCTCATTCTGGCTAATTGTCATTGGTAGAACTATCCTCCATGAATTTATCTAGTTCTTTTTTGAACCCTATTATAATCTTGACTTTCACAACATCCTCAGGAAAAGAGTTCCACAGGTTGACTGTATGTTATATGAAGAAAGACTTCCTTTTATTTGTTTTAAACCTGCTGCCTATTAATTTCATGTGGTGACCCCTAGTTCTTGTGTTATGAGAAAGAGCAAACAACACTTCTTATTTACTTTCTCCATACGAGTCATGATTTTATAGACCTCTATCATATTCCTCCTTAGTCATCTCTTCTCCAAGCTGCATAGTCCCAGTCTTCTTAATCTCTCCTCATACGGAAGCTGTTCCATACCCTTAAATCATTTTTGTTGCCCTTTTCTGAACCTTTTCCAATATATCTTTTTTGCGATGGGGTGACGACATCTTCACACAGTATTGAAGATGTGAGCATATCATGGATTTATATAGAAGCAAAATGATATTTTCTGTCGTATTATCTCTCTCTTTCTTAATGATGCCCAACATTCTGTTAGCTTTTTTGACTGCTGCTGCATATTGAGTGGATGTTTTCAGAGAACTATCCACAACAACTCCAAGATCTTTTTCTTGAGTGGTAACAGCTAATTTGTTGCCCAGTCACCCAGTTTTGAGAGATCCTTTTGTAGCTCTTCGCGGTCTGCCTGGGACTTAACTATCTTGAGTAGTTTTGTATCATCTGCAATTTTGCCACCCCAGTGGTTACCACTTTTTCCAGATCATTTATGAATACATTGAGTAGGACTGGTCCCAGTACAGACCCTGGGGGACACCACTATTTACCCTCTCCATTCTGAAAACTGATCATTTATTCTTACCCTTTGTTTACTAACTTTTAATTAGTTACCAATCCATGAGAGGACCTTCCCTTTCATCCCATGACAGCTTACTTTGCTTAAGAGCCTTTGGTGAGGGACCTTGTCAAAGGCTTCCTGAAAATCTAAGTACATTATATCCACTGGATCCCCTTGTCCACATGATTGTTGACCACCTCAAAAAATTCTAGTAGATTGGTGAGGCATGATTTCCCTTTACAAAAACCATGTTGACTCTTCCTCAACAAATTATGTTCATCGATGTGTCTAATAATTTTTTTCTTTACTATAGTTTCAACCAGTTTGCCTGGTACTGTGATTGCCAGGATCATCTCTGGCGCCTATGTGTCTGAGTGGCTACTAGGGGCTTAAAAGATTGTGTGTCACAAATTACTTTGTTGATTGTATTTTTTGAAAACTGGTAGTGAGCAAGGCAAACTCTTGGGTAATTCTCAATTGCTATTTGTAATGGAATGAGTCAAGTGCTTCCGCCATGACTTTTTTGGAACAAACAAGTTTCTCTTCTCAGTATCCCAGGAAGAGAGAAAAGAATGAGGTGGGGGGGCGGAAATGTTCTAAGGAAATAGTAGTGTGTGTTTCTTCATTGAATCCACTCAGTTCAAAGTCAGTCTGTTTCTTTCCTCTAAAAATATATAAAAAGTTTCTTAGCTACAAAAACATAAAACTGATTATAAGGTAAAGCATACTGAGCTGTAGCTCCTCACCTAATTGCACTGGTTTATCTTGAAAGCAGTCCTGAAGACCATTTTGATTCCATTCAGTCTAACAAATGTCATTTTCCCCACTGCAATTCTAACGAGTTTAAAAGTGAGTCTTTTCCTATACCATAGTATGATGCAATACTCTCACACTGAATAATACCTTACTCGGCCACTATTCCCATTGGCCTCACAGGACTGGTCTTGGTGTAAGATACAATTCAGCACGTGTAAGGGTAACACAATCTGGCCCAAAACACGGACACAAAAACATACATAAATACTCCAACAGTGATTCCCCAACACTTCCTCTTATACAGCAGTAATTCTTAATTTTCCATTAGATAACTAGATGATGTTACTGTCATGGGGCATACTCACATCTCATGAGTTCCTCCTGTCCCCTGGGTGTAGTGCTGCAGTCAACTTTTTCTCCTGGAGCCCTGATAGGCTGGCAATCTTGCTAGGTGAGTCTTCAGTGACTTAGTCCTCCAGCAAAGTCACACACCATCAATGGGCATGAAAAGGTTAAACAAATGGCTGATCCTCTTCAAGGTCTTCAGCCCTGTTTTCTGGGCCTGGTCAGCCCTCATCGGGGTCTTCAGCCCCATCTCTGGCCTGTTTAAATTCCCGCTCCTTTTTTGGACTTTTAGTGAAGAATTGTGTCTCCTTTTCAGGACTCAGGCCACTTCCCCACTGGCACCTGGGCCCACCCACTACTCAGAGTCCCAACCTAGGGACTCTGTATGCAGCAGCCACAAACTGCTTCCCTTAATAGTTGCTGCTGCATTCCCTGGTCTGCTTCCCAGTCTGTCCCATAACCTTCATTCATTACATTAGGGCAGTTGTTCCCAAACCTGGTCTGGCTCACCACTTCCCGCAGCTCCCATTGGCCAGGAATGGCAAACCGTGTCCACTGGGATCTGCAGGCAGCTGTAGCTGCAGATGCTCATGTAAACAAAGCATCTCACGGCCCGCCAGGGGCTTATCTCAAACAAGACGTAAACCAAGTTTGGGGACCACTGCCTTAGGTTACAGTCCTTGAGCTCCCTCTGCCTCATTCCTGCTTGAGAGCAGGGTCTCTCTCTGGCCTTTTTGCCAGGAGAGTTTTTGTGTCTTCCAAAACTTCCTCACCCTTCTGGTCCCAGCCAGCAACTGACCTGCTCACGCCCTGCAGCATCTTTTATCTCAGCCTGCCAAGTTCGGATAGCCTGCTTCCTTGCAGCCTTTCTAGGCAGGCCTGGAGGACCAACCCTCACTGCTTCTTTCCTGGGATAACGAGTGGTAGGACCATGAGGGCTCCAGCAGGGGGCCTCGAAGGGTTTGGTATAACTCATCAGTTACCTCAATATCTGCAGTAGAACTAGCCCCCAAAAATTGGTCAACATTTTTTCCAATGAAAAATGGGTTTTCAACCATATTAAAAATTTCTATGAAAAATTTTCATCAATAAAAGTTTGTTTCTTTTTAGTGGGGAAAATCCTCCTCAATTTCCCCCCTTTAAGGGGTAAAAAAAGGCTTAAAAGTGGGAAAATCTTTTTCTTTGTCCAAATGAAATTTTTCAAAATGTTTTGAAAACTTTGGTTTACATTTTTTTCTTTTAGTAATTGTTGAAAATTAAAAAAAAGAACCAAAAATTTTCAAACAAAAAAAATTTGTTACTCTTTAAAAAAAAAATCACAAAATATTCTCTTTTTAACCAGCTCCTGCATGCAGTATTCTCTGAAGAACACTGCTAACAATCATATAATATTATAAATGCATCAAAATTCATAGATCTGGTGAACACCCTCCAGCCCAGAAAATTGTGGCTGAATTGGCATATGCCTTTTGGAAAGACATTGAGTTTTGATTTAAAGATTCTAAAATGTTGATTAATTTGTCTAGTTAATCAAATCAATTGGAAAATGATATAGGATGTCTCTGTCTTAAAATACTGGACATATACCACATATCAAACTAGTGTTATTTATTCCTTCTCATAACACAAGAACTAGGGATCACTAAATGAAATTAACAGGCAGCAAGTTGAAAACAAACACAAATAAGAGGTTTTTTACACAACGCACAGTCAGTCTCTGGAACTCTTTGCCAGAGGATGTTCAAAAAAGAACTAGATAAGTTAATGGAGGATAGGTCCATCAATGGCTATTAGCCAGGATGGCATCTCTAGCCTCTGCTTCCCAGAAGCTGTGAATTGGCGACTGGGGATGGATCACTTGATGATTACCTGTTCTGTTCATTCTCTCTGGGACAGCTAGCATTGACCATTGTCGGAAGACAGAATACTGGGCTAGGTGAACAGTTGGTCTGACCCAATATGTCTGTTCTTATGTACTTATGAACTTATACTACTATATCTTTTTCCTTGCTTTTGCACAGTGAGCTGGGAAGAATTCCTTCCCCTCAACTTACCAGCTACATACCTGGTACATCAGTCCATCACCCACGCCTCTCTAGCCTCAGGTTTTATTCAATCCTGGTTCATACAAAACTCCTGTTGATTTCAGTAGGAGTTTTGCCCAGGTAAGGTCTGAGCGTGGACTTTAGGATGGGAACCCAAACTTAATTACCTTTCAGCTTAGGTGACACATCCTTGAGTACTGCACAAGAGGAAAGGCTACTACAGTTAAGGGCTGTTTAGATATGATTAGACAGATAATTACATTCAGCTATGTATGTAGATAAGAGATTGAAAATCCCTTAGTTCCTTCTATACTGGAGGTGATTGATATATGTCTCTTCTTTCTTAGATTCAGGATGAGGCTTGGGGACAAATTCAGAAACAACTCTGAGGCAGTGTAAGGTGGTGTGACTTACATGCCAGAGGCCCAGAAGAGAGAAGTATATCAAGAAAATCAAGTAACAGGAGAGCATAAGAAGGTGTAAGTTAGGCCCCAAGGGAACTTCAGAGAACTTGTCTTCACCTCACCAGGCAAAACTGCCTTCTCTGCTGGATGTGAGCCTAGGGGTTCTTGCGACACTGATGAACAGTACACTGTACGTGAGCTGGAGTCATCAGTTTTAGGACTTGCAGGAATAGATACTAAAAGGCAGCTTGGCCAATCCATTTGCCCACATGTACCACCCTTCTTCCTTTATACCATTAGTTATGGGATGATCTGTGGCAATTCAAGCTGAGGCTTCTTTATTATGAACTCATTCTTAATGTGAGACTGTTGGTGTTAATTGTTCCTTTTAATATACATGTTGCCACTTGGAAGCCACAACTGCCAATATGCATGTTCTGACAATACATCATCTTCACAGAATCTTCCATTATCTACTTGCCCTTTGTAGGGACACAGAGGGGTGGGGAGGTCAAGAAAGCACAGTAGCCTCTCACCTTTCACCGTTTGCACTTCCTGCACAGGAGCAGGAAGCAAATATGAACTCAAGGAGTACTGATGTGGTGGCTAGTGCCACTGCAAGTGCTTGATTCCCCAAAAGGAGCAGGGAAGGAATGAGGCTGCTCTAAGCTTACTGGGGATATTGTGTTGTGGCTGTGTACAATACAACTGCAGCTGTGTACAGTACAATTCCTCTAGGGTGGAACACCTCACATCCTCCTCTACCACAGAGGCTATTATAACTGAGCCATGACTGTATAATGATTCTGCCATAATTAACAGTACAGCTCTTCTCTGAGTATTGACTACACACAAAGCAGCTTCTTGCTCAACATCTCTCATCTCTGTGTGCACCAGAATCAGCCATACTGACTTTAGTGACAAAACATTTTAGTTTTTATTACGGTCTATCCCTGTTGGCCATTTGGAGCTAAGGGAGGAACCAACTTCTGCCTTGGAACATGCATCACCAAAAGTACTGTTAACTCATTTCCTAGTGTGGGGGCCAAATGCTGCCCTCATTGATACTTGTGCAGCTGCATTGAAGACTATGGGATAAAATGGCTTATCCCCACCATACCTGACATCTTTTATTCACTATCAAATTGTCAGCTCCCATCTCAGATAAGCCAACGTCATCACCTTTCATCTACCACTTGTTCAATTTATAAACAAGCAACTTTGTACTTCCCCAGTGCTGCCATTCATGCTTTGGATGAGCTCCCTGTAAACATCTGCAGAAGTAAGGCATTGTCCTCCTTCAAGACCTTTCCCATGATGTCCACAAAAAAAACGATAGTTAGGTCACTGATGTATTGAGACCACTGCCTATCAGAATAACCAATACTGCCTCATTGGGTTTTTTATACTCCTCCATCTGTCTGTCACTATCTGTCTGTCTCACAATTAGATTGAAAACGCTCTGGAGCAGGGACCATCTTTTTGTTGTGTGTTTGTACAGCACCTGGCACAATGGGGTCATGGTCCATGACCAGGCAACTAAGCACTACTGCAATACAAATAATAAAAATAAGTGAAGGGTAAATTCAACCTAGATGCTTTTTTTTTATATTGGCGGCAATGCACGAGCCAGAAAGCCGTACTTGAGATAGCAGGTTAAGTCTGCAGGACTGGCACTTAGAAATAAATGTCTTCTCACTTGTAGAAACAAGCAAGAAGTTGGAACCCCAAACTAACATTCTAATACAGTCATTTCTCAAAGCACTTTGAAAACCATGAATCTGGGATTCCAATCCCTCTACTTACGGTGTGCAATCAGGAGGCTTGGTTCTGCAGCTATTTCACTTCTTCAACTCCCATCACAGTCACTGAGAGCTGCGTGCATGTAGCAGTAGCAGCATGAGACCCAGGCCATCTGTCGAGATAGAAGGGGTTAAAAGGAGAGTGAGATTACTCTGGAGAAGTATGCATACTACAGGAATTTTCTGCAGATAGTTACCTAAGAGGGCACCCAGTTCTGCAAGCCCTCATGCACAGAATTCCTATGGAAGACTGGGCAGGAAAGCTCAGTCCAAGGAGGTTACCGAAAACAAATGTAAATTTGTGATGTGCACCAAAGCCACAGACTTTATAATTTAAAAGAAACACCATAACTATATCACTACCTGGCACTAAACTCTTAACTTTTCCTCCAGTTTCTCTAACCATTTGGCTTTCCTGGAGCTTTCTGCAATGAGCTGCCCATTTCCCACTACCAGGACGCAGAAGCTTTGTCTTGTGGCAAATGGCTGACACTTCTGTGGTGGGTGCTGCGCTTTTCCTTGATGTGATGGGTCAGGGTGCCTCGCCTGGTCCCTATTCTTGGGCATCGACGGCTCCACTAGTGCTCTGATGGAGGAGAGAAGGTGAGTGGGGAAGGGACCCAGGTCTGCTCCCTACTCCAGGTCCCAGCCCCTTCAGCTTTACAGGCTTCTTACCCTCTTTCCCCTTTGTCCGCTGTGCCTGGGGAGTCCCTCTGCTCTGCTTGGGCAGGGTATCCCTTCCCCTGGTACTCTGATCCTCGAGTCAATAACAGTACTCCTCCAAATGACAGTCAGCTCTCCATCCCTTCTCCTGTCTGACTGAAATGGGGTTTTTATTAGGTCTCTAGCAGGACCTTAACTGGCTCCAATTACTCAAAGGCTAGGGTGACCAGATGTCCTGTTTTTAAAGGGACAGTCTCATTTTTGTGGACTTTTTCTTATATAGGCACCTATTACTCCTCACCCCGTCTCGTTTTTTCACAGTTGCTATCTGGTAACCCTATCTAAGGCCTTGTCTACACTATGCAGCTTTTAGCAATATGGCTGTGCTGCTACACAAAAACTGCTACACTAAAAGGCGTGCAGTTTAGCCTTTGTTTGTCAACCAGAGAGAGCTCTCCTGCCAATAAAAAACTTCCACCCCCAACGAGCAGCCTTAGGGCTTGGCTACACTTGCACATTATACCGCAAGAAAGTAACCCAGAGTGCTCTACCTTACTCCCTGTCCACACTGGCAAGGCATGTAGAGTGCTCTGACTCCCTGGCTGAAGCGCTTCTGGTACTCCACCTCAGCAACAGGGATAATGTCTGATGCGCATTGGGTGAGACGCTCTACCATCAGTGTGAATGAGGAGTTGTGTTACTGTGCTCTGATTGACCTCTGGAAACGTCCCATAATCCCCTTAAGTTAAGCGGTCACTCTTCTCTTTGTTGTGCAGGCCACAGGAATGCGGAAGTGCCCTTTCAAAGCTCTGTTTCAGACAGCCAGCTGCTTATCTGCTCCGAGACAAAGCAAACATTTACTGTTTGCTTTGAGTGAGTGAGAGAGAGGTGAGGGAGATGGGGGATCTGAACTTATAAGACAGTGTGCTAACACACTCTCAGCACCCCAAAAACCCACTCTCTTTCCCCCCACATACACAGAATACACTCCCTGTCACACTCCACCCCACCTCCTGCATTTGAAAAGCACGAAGCAGCCACTTAAATGCTGGGATAGTTGTCCATAATGCACTCCTCCCTATTCAGCTGCGAGTGCTGCAAATGCAGCCGTGCCAGTGCGCATGCAGCTGTCAGTGTGAACAGACTGTGGCACTTTCCCTAGTGCACTTTCCGAAGGCTGGTTTAACCCAAAGCGCTCTACATCTGCAAGTGTAGCCAAGCCCTTAATGTTGTCAGCAGGAGAGCGCTCCTGCCGACAAAGCACTTTTCACACCAGCACTTGTCATCAACAAAAGTTTTGTCTTTTGTCGGTGTGAACACCAAAAGTTTTGTCTTTCACTTGCCAGTGTAGACAAAGCCTAATTAACCTGTAGTAACCTCTCCTCAGTCCACAGGGATCATCCTGGGGCTTATATACCTTCCCACTATCACTCTCCTGATGCCTCTGACCCTGCTGATCACAGTTTATACTGGCACAGATACACAAGTGCTGGATCATGTTCATGCTTGCTTCTGAGTCCACACGTGTTGTGCTGAACATGGGTAAAATGCTGCCTATATGGCGATACCCATGTCAATACTATCTCTCTAGATATGCAAGTTAGCACTATCATTTCAGGGGTGGTACCCCAGGGTGAGTCAGTACAAAACGTCTCAGGGTCCTTTGTCATCGGGGGCTTCTGCAACCTGGACCTCCACATAAAGGTGAAGAATAACTTTCCTTCTCACCCTGGCCTTCATGATAGTCTTGTTGGACAGGGAAACCAGCTGGGTTTATAAAAACATCACGAGCCACTTAAGGCTCAGTACGGGGGCCCCTGTTGGCATCCAGTCAAGCTCCCCGTAGAAGGGGCATGTACAGTGAGTCCTCCCAGACCAACTGTTTTGAGTCTTTGGCTTTCCTGTGCAGGACGATCATGCACTTCATCCATTCCTGGCACTGGAACAGAGTCTGCTCAAAGCCACCTGCTCTTGCCTCTGTGAAACTTCCTGGTAGAGCTAAATATTCCTGCTGCTTTGGATGAGTGCAGCAGAACAGCATCAGTGCACAAGGAGTCAGGGGTCTTTATAGACTGTGCAAGGGTCAGAAAGAATGTGAGCTGTGGGAAAGAGGGTGAAGAACTATTGAAACTCGAGACCTGGTACCCATCCCTTTCCCCCCATCCACACAGCAAACTGGCATGGGCATGGGTCTGTGCCACAGCTAACATGTGTATTTACCCACACTTCTCAGGTGTGCTAGCTTGCTCAACCTCTACTTGATTTAAGATATGTGCTTCAGGGGGTTTCAGTGTAATCAATGTGTGTTGCAGGGAGGGGTTGACCCAAGCTAACGCATTGACTCCTGTACAGTTGCCAGTGGTAGAGTATACCCAGAAAAGATTGAGAAAGGTAAGGTCACGCATTTCCGACTGTGGTTCTCAGTTGCACTGAAGGTTATTTTAAATTGTGCCTTTCTAACATGAACTTTTATGTAAAGCAAAAAATTCTTAGTTCACAAGATTGCCGTCTTAGAGAGAGAGAAAGAGCAAGACACAAAAATCCTGCTGTGGAGAAGGAGAACTGAAATAAATCAGTCTTAATATTTTATATATACTAGATAAAAGAAGGAAACAAGAACACTCTTAAAATTCATAGGGCCAAATCCAGCTGTCCTTTCAAAGGCAAACTCACTTACTCCCTCTCTCTGAGTAATGACTGCAGAATCAAGACGTCTTATTTATACAGCCGGGGAAAAGACAAACAGGACTAGCCAACATTGAAATTATTGCTTCAAAATCAAAGAATTACCATTTTGCCCCTATTCAAAAATTGATGCCTGCAATAAACCCATATTTATTTTGTCTCATTTTGTGAAAATGTAATGTAATTACTGTGGTGTGATAATGCCAGGCTGAATAGGAGAAAGCAGAGAGACATTTTGTACTGACTCACACTGCAATCACCGAAACATTTTCAAGAGTCTAGGAGTTGGGGCTTGCAGCCTACTCTAGGAAAGATAATTACGTGCTCCTGTGCAACCACTGCAGCTTGTGACTCTGTCTAATACCTTAACCTTCTTTTCTGAAGCCCAACTTCTAATTTTTAATTATGCCTCCCTTTTTGCCTTGATTCTTTCTACTCCCCAGTCCATAGCACTTGCAATAGGAGTCTCCTTGTGTAACAGTTGTTTGAATTATAATTGCAATTCTCTTGACCTAGTCCAGTAATGAAAAGATTAGGAGTGATAGTCACAGGATGTAGATGGGTCATCTCACAGAACAGGACTCATGTTGGGAAAAACACAACAAAACCTTTCAGCAAAGGTTCTCCAGTCCTTTTAAGACTCAAGTTCCACTACTTCCCTTTTCTTTTTCCTTTAAAAATTAAAGGTACCTCTTTTCATGCAATACACAATAGAATCATCTTGCTCATTCTGCTTTATGGGGACCATGCTGTATAGGAATATGTTTCACCATGTGTCCCTAGAATGCATCATCAACAACTCATTTCTGAGAATCTCTCTGCTCCATAGATCTTTCTTCAGAGCCCACTCCTGATACATTTAAAGGAACAGTACTCACTCCAATCACCACCATCTGAGAATGAACAGGCCACTATTGTCACACACTGGGCTAAAACACTGTAGTCCTTACCCAGGGAAAACGCCTATTGAAACCAATGGCTTAAATGTTTTGCCTGAATAAAAGGCCTTGTAAGGACTGCAGGATTTGGCTTTTAGGTTGTAGGCTCTTTCGGCCAGAGATCATAGTGTCTATTCACATCTGAAGACTGGCATGTTACCCTATAGTGCTTCACCGCCAATTAGTACCTACATTCATCCCGTCTTCTAGAATTCTCAGAATTCCCAGCTAGTCATGTGACCTGACAGTGCTACTAAGGTGGCATTCCTTGATTACCTTACAACTTTAGATGAATGTGTCCATATTTTTCATAAATCATTAGACATGTGATGGAAGTGTTCAAAGTAACTTAAATTTTATGCCCTTTTTTATGCCACAAGTAAAGCCTCCCAGGCCTCAAGTAAAGCCTGAAGCTAAATCACAAGCAAAAGATTATTCCAGTAATCTATTCTCAAGACCATCCACACTTTGCCCCTCACATAAATAACAGGAAAAGAGGTCAGCATGTTAATAGGTATGTTATACATTATGACCAAAAGCCTACTGTGGTCACCATTAAGACAGCAACACTTACCTACTGTTTAGTTACTACAAAGTAGTACAAATACTGAGATATCTTCATTACCATCCAATGTGAAGAGTTTAAAAAAATAGTATTTTTTTTAATTTGTTTGCCTTCTGCTTTATATTTGTCTTCTGGATTTTGGGCCTTCAGCATGCATCTGGGTTTTCAAGTATTCCTCTGCAATCAAGAGGACTAGAAAGTAAAAACAAAGCTAAGATTCAATAGATGCCAGGAGAATCTTAGCTTTTCTGTTTTGTTTTGGTTTTTTTTAGTTTCTAGATCTATTGAATCCAGGACATAAAGAAAAACACTGTAAGGAACTAGGGCAGAGGCAGACTGGCCTAATGGCCATGGTCAAAGGTGGAGTCAGGAGTTGAGCCAAGAATCAGAGCGGGAGTCAGATTTCATGATCAGGAGTGAGGTGTAGGGGCAGGAACCAGGGGGAAGGCAAGGATCTGGTACAGAGCAAGAGGAAGGCAGGAACCAAGATCAGGATGGGCGCAGAGCAGGAACCATGTTGGAACCAAATCACAGGAGACAGGAAAAGAGTAAGGTCCAATGCAGTAGCAATAGGACGTCCGCACAGTGACTCAGACAAACTACCCAGTTCACTTCCTGGCTTAAGTAGTGGGTGCAGGCCAATTAGGTGCCCCAGGCTGTGGGCATCCCAATAGGACGTCCTGTAGGATCTGATCTTCCAAGATTACTGAGGTGCTGCTTCATCTGTATTCCCTGCTGGTAACAAGGGAGTGTCAGAGACCTCAGACTCTCATGGTCTCAGACCTGCTGGAACCAAGGACCTGCACCCTCAGATCATTACAATCACTAAACATTGCAAGACTCGTGATGCAATTGTTTGAGCTAGCGACATAGAAAAATTAAATAAATGATCATGCTCCCCAAATCATTTATTCCTCCCCCTTGTTTTGTCACCCCACAATCCACCTTCCCAGCACATGCTATTGTCTTGACCCATTGCACAAGTTTACAGTTGGCATATGCAGGTGGCATGTCTCTTATGTCAACAGAGTAGCACCCAGTTACAGCAGTGGTGAACCTAGCCTACAGCATTATCTGTACTTTAGACTGCAAGCTCCTCAGAGCTTACAGTTTTATTTTGTCTGTAAAGAGGAATTCAAAGGTGTCACACTATAGAAATAACAAACAGATATTATAAACTTAACAATGTCAAATGTTCCACTTAAAAGATTTCATTGTAAAGCTGAACAAACTATATTAGAGAAACAAAATCCTATAAAAAAGTCTTTTTGGCAAAAGGCTGATTCCCCACTCTGGCACTCAGGCTTGTATTAAACTTCCAAGATTACAGATTTTCTCTGACCATGGATGGGTAGATGCTGCCACTACCCAAGTGCAAAAACCCCTTTGAAAACCCAGGAAGGCACACTTGGGAATTCCTTCTTATGGGATACCCTCAAGTCCTTTCACACACACCCCTCCCCATTCCTGAAAAGAGCTGAGAAAGTAAACAAGGGAAATCAGCTGTTGCCACCAGCTAATTAAAAAACATGTGCACAAACATTTTAGAACACAAAATCCAATCCTGTTCTTAAGAAAGGTAAATTTTATTAAAAACGAAAGGAAAGAAAATATGTTTGAAAAACTCAGGCTATTGCTAGATTTAAAAAAATTCAGCATCAAGAATAACCTTCTTGAGGTCCAGCTTAAAGGTTACAAGTAAAACAAAAGCATTTGGGGTTAGCACAGAGGAATTCATAAGCCATAAAGAAATAAAAGAAATAAACCCAATCACGTCTTCCTAGACATTTCCTGATCTACTTACATATGTGGGGTTTCAAATGAATAGTTTTTAGGTATGATCTGATGATTTTTCATACCTGGCCCAAGCTTTTTAGAACATAGTTCTGCCCTGTCTGCCTCTCCCAAAGCACAACAAAGGGTACGGCTACACTACCCGCCAGATCGGCAGGTAGCACTCAGTGTATTGGGGATTGATTTATCGCATCTCAAACAGACGCGATGAATCGATCCCCAAATCAATGCCTGTACTCCACCTCGGCAGGAGGAGTAAGCGGAGTCGGCGGAGGAGTGGCCTCGATTGACCCACCAACAAGAGGACGGCCAGGTAAGTCGAACTAAGATACTTTGACTTCAGCTACGCAAATAGTGTAGCTGAAGTTGTGTATCTCAGTTCGAAACACCATTCCCCCACCCCGCCAGTGTAGCCCAATCCAAAGACAGACAAAGAAGAAGTTATTTTCAATTTTTTAAAAGTTCTAGCCTTCCCATTGGCTCTTTTGGCCAGGTGCCTACTTACTTCCTTTTAGCTATGCAGGGCAACTTTTTAACCCTTTACGGGTAAAGCAAGTAGCAAACAATGACTAAGAGGAATTTTTATAGCTAACTGGCTGGCTGAATGTCCATAAAAGGAAGCAACCCCCTTCCCTTCATTTATCATAGCCCCATTAGTGTGATCCTGTTGTATTTTAACAGTGCCAAGGCAGAGTTTACAAATCTCAGTGAGATTAATGGAACAATGCTGGAACTTTCAACTGGTGCTTTCAGTTCATTTAAGGTTTCCTAGAAACTTTAGAAGGATTAGTTTTAACTGGTGGTTCACATTAGATATGAAAGGCCTGTCTGAATCTTGAAACATGCTGAAATTATATTATCCACAAGCATGCCATCAAATACTGGCCAGATCAACTCACAATTGTCAGTACTGCAATCCGTGCTAAGGCAAGAGAGTTTATAACATCAGTGTAACATCCTTGGAATGGAAATAAGCTCTTTAGTGCATTAAAATGAAGATTATCCTAAAATAAAGAGGTTACTTACCGATACAGTAATGGATGTTCTTTGAGATGTATTGTGCATATACATGTTCCTCAGCTGATGATTGCATGTCCAGCGCACATATATTATAAAACATTTTAGTTAGCAGTGACTATGGGGGCAGGGCATGCATCCTTCACTCCCTCATGCATTTGATTAGGGTATAAAGGTCAGAGAGCTGCCCCACTACCCTCAATTCCTTTGTCCCTCCAGGAGCCCATGACTTGTGGACTCCTAAGCGACGGGGACAGAAGATGGGTCATGGAACATTATACAGACTACACATCTCAAAGAGCATGAGTATTGTATAAGTAAGTAATCTCCTTTTCTTCTTTGAGTGACAGTCCATATTATTTTCCACTGCTGGTGATTCCCAAGCTGTAGATCTTTCTGGAGGATGGAATAAGGAATTCACACCAATAAGAGCTGAAGTATGGGCCTGGCAAACTTGGCATCATCCCTGGTTGCCTGCACCAATGCATAATTCTTTGTGCATGCGTGAACAGATGAACAAATTGCTGCAGCATGATGCCTGACTGGCCACACCACCTGACTGGCTGCAAGTTCCCTTGCTTCTCAGTGTTCATGCTTATCACTGTGCCTACTCCTGTGTTACTTTGTTCCTACTGCACCTGCCTTGAATGCAGTCTTGCCTCTGACAGCTCTGCCTTGAACCCTTGCTTGCCTCCTACCCTGCTTGCTCCAGTTCCTTTCCCTCCAATTTAACCCTTGGCTCCCGCTGCTGACTCACTGACTTCAGCTTGACCCTCAGCTCTGGCATCTAGTTCCTGCCCTCTGGTTTGACATTTGGCTCTGACTACTGACTTTGACTGTTACCCTAGTCCTTGGGTCCTGACTCTCGCTTTAACAACTGGGCCTGATGACTGCTCCAACCACTAGGATAGACTGCCCTCAGACCAGTCAGCTGACAAAGCCTGGGGAGGACCAGATTGAGGTCCCATGCTGGTGAAGTGTCCTTAACTGGTGGGAAAAGCCTAGAGATGCTATTCATGAACTGCTTTGCTACTGGGTGTGCAAAGACGGAAGAGCGGTTAAGTTGGTGGAAGTATGGTCAAATGCTGGGTTGGGCAAACCATGGCCCACGTGACCACCCTGTCTGGCCCCTGAGCTCCTGGTCAGAGAAACTAGCCCCTCGCCCCTCCCCTGCTGTCCTCCCTCCTCCACAGCCTCAGCATGCCATGCCACCAGTGCTCTGGCCCGCTGCTCCTGGGCAGTGTTGCAGAGTGTGGCTAGCTCTGGCAGGGCTGCGAGCTCCTGCTGCTCTGAGCATCATGGTAAGGGGCAGGGATGCAAGCTCCTGCGGGGCAGTGTGTCTAGTTCTGACAGGCCGCGTGGCTGCCAGACACACTGCTCTGAGAGCCATGGTAAGGGAGCCAGGGGGTTGGATAAGGGGCAGGGAGTCCTGGGGGACAGTCAGGGAACAGGAAGCAGAGAGCAGCTGGATGGGGCAGAGGTTCTTGGGGAGGTGGTCAGGAGACGGGGAATGCGGGGGTGGGTTGCATAGGTGTGGGAGTCCCAGGGATCTGCCAGGGGGCGGGGGTGTAGAAAGGGGTTGGGGCAGTCAGGGGACAGGAAGCAGGTAGTTGAGTAGAGGATGCAGTCCTTGGGGGGTGGGGTGAGGGGACAGGGACCGGGGGGATGGATGGGTTGGGGGTGCTGAGGGGTGCAGGCAGGGGGCAGGAAGTGTGTGGGGATCAGATAGGGGGCGGGCCCAGGCTGTTTGGGGAGACACAGCCTTCCCTACCTGGCCCTCCATACAATTTTGCAACACGGATGTGGCCCTCAGTCCAAAATGTTTGCCCACGCCTGGTCAAATGGCTGCTGGATGCACTCACAGGGAGCTTAAGGAGAGTCCTTTCAGTTTCAGTTGGTACAGGTACTCCACTATATCCTGAATGCTCACCTCATCTGGAGAAACATGGCACCTGCTAGCGCAGCTAGAAAACCTCGTCCATTTTGAGAGATAAATAACCTTTGTCAACACCTTCCTGCTACATATCAGTATCATCAGCACTCTCTCTGAGCATGGTCTCCACCGGCATCAACCAGTGAGGAGCCACACTGTTAGCTAGAGAGAATGGAGGTTCAACTGCAGTAGCTTGCCCTCATTCCAAGTCAGAAAATTCAGGACTTCCAGAAGCATGACTGGGGGGACTATGGAAAAGTTGTTCAAGTCTCAGTACCAGATCTGCCTTGGCCATGCTGATCACCTTTGCCATTTCACACTGCACTTCTGCCACATCTTTGGGAGCAAGAGAATGGGAGGAGCTCCTACAAATAAAACAAGAGAAATGCATGTGACAAGGACTCTGAGTCTCTGCCTGCCCTCGGCGTACCTGTGGCACTTCCTATTGTCTGCCATTTAAAACAGTTCTATGTATGAGGTCCTCCATTTCGCAAAGACACTGAGACCTCCCTGGTGCACTGACCATTTGTGATTCCCTGTGAAGCACCTGCTCAGATCATCTGCCAGTACAATGTCTGCTCTGGCAAGTGGACTGCTGACAAAGTGATGCTATGACTTGTGGTGAAGTTCCACATTGCATTGCCTCTTGGCAGAGCTGTACTGACCTGGCCCCCTTCCTTCTTGTTCAGGTAAAATGTTGCAGCCACATTATCGGACATCATCTGGACAGAACAGCCCTGTGTGTAGGTTAGAAGTGCTTTGCAGGCATTTCATATGCCCATAAGCTCCAGCACATTTGTGTGTACCAACCTTTCCTCTCCAGACCACTGGCCCTGGGTCAGGCAGTTACCTATCTGTTCCCTTCACTTTCTCACAGAAGCATCTATAAGTAGGATGCTGGACGGGAGTCCAGAAAAAATTGAACTCTACTCCAGGAGTTGCAGGGATCCTTCCACCAGGGAAGATCAAGGATTGTAGGAATGATGGTGAGATGCACACCAGCAAATCCAAACGCTGCCTTCACAAGCCAGTGGTATCCATGCTGCAGCCGACAAAAGTGGAGAGTCACATGCAGTGTGACTAAGGTGAAGGCTGCCAGGAGGCTCATCAGCGTGAGGCAGATTCTTATCTGAGTTCGAGGGTTGGACTGCAGATGAGAGCACAAATCCCAACAGGTCTCAAACCTGTCAGACAGCAGATACTCCACGGCCATGGGGGTATCTGACACAACCCCTATTAACTCTATTTACTGTGTGGGCATAAGGATCAGCTTCTTTATATTTACCATCAGATGTGCATATAGAAAATAGCTCCAGGGGTGTCCTGAAGCTGGCCTGCACTCCATGACTCCACACTTGCTAATTAGTGCAAATGAAACTAAAGCTATAATGCAAGCAGGAGTAAGAAGAAACTTTATTTTAAAATAGGCTTTGTGGTGGACCTGAGGTCTCGTATTTAGCTTTAGTCCCAGTAGTAATAACACTTAACGTAAGGCCACATTAGGCTTACTATAAGGTAGCATAAGTGACCAACTTGAGCTCAGAAGATTTAGCAATATGTTTCTTATGTTAGACCGCAAAGGCTTTATGTAGCCTGACTTTCCTAATAGCATTGTCTATAGAGAGAATCACCTATCTGCACAAATGCTTATGACAATAGTCAGAACCCCAAAAATGGACAGCACAAGTGACAAATATGGACAAGAGACCAACACTTACTCAAATATGGTATCGGAAATAGTAATAAGTGCACAAAACGGAATCAAATCCGAACCTCAGCAGAGACTCGGGATGGCAGGACGATGGCAAGCTCAACACTTATCTCACCTTAAGGGGAATCCACAGCCCCATGGGCTCATGAGTATATGTGATCCAGATTCTGCTTTTATACTCCCTTTCATTTTTTTATTCTGTGATTTTCCTTATATTCTTCATAGTATTAATAAAATCTCTAAGGGCGCCTCACTAATCATCGTCTCCATAATTTATCTCTAAGTAGTGACCAGAGAATGGATGTGTTGTTAGTGACAAGTACATTTTGCATCCCAAAGTTATCAGATGGCCAATCCCCCTTACATCCAGAATAGTTCAAAGCCCACCTCTCTTCCTATAAATCAGAATATAAGAACATAAGAATGGCTATACTGGGTCAGACCAAAGGTCCATCCAGCCCAGAATCCTGTCTGCCGACAGGGGCCAATACCAGGTGCCCCAGAGGGAGTGAACTTAAGAGGTAAGGATCAAGTGATCTCTCTCCTGCCATCCATCACCACCCTCTGACAAACAGAGGCTAGGGAGACCATTCCTTACCCATTCTGGCTAATAGCCATTAATGGACTTAATTTCTATGAATTTATCTAGTTCTCTTGTAAACCCTGTTATAGTACCTAGCCTTCACAACCTCCTCAGGCAAAGAGTTCCACAGGTTGACTGTGCGCTGTGTGAAGAAAAACTTCCTTTTATTTGTTTTAAACCTGCTGCCCATTAATTTCATTTGGTGCCCCCTAGTTCTTATATTATGGGAACAAGTAAATAACTTTTCCTTATTCACTTTCTCCACATCACTCATGATTTTATATACCTCTATCATATCCCCCCTTAGTCTCCTCTTTTCCAAACTGAAAAGTCCTAGCCTCTTTAATCTCTCCTCCTTTAGGACCCATTCCAAACCCCTAATCGTTTTAGTTGCCCTTCTCTGAACCTTTTTTAACGCCAGTATATCTTTTCTGAGATGAAGAGACCACATCTGTATGCAGTATTAAAGATGTGGGCATACCAAGGATTTATAGAGGGGCAATTTATATTCTCCGTCTTATTCTCTGTCCCTTTTTTAATGATTCCTAACATCCTGTTTCCTTTTTTGACTGCCGCTGCACACTGCATGGATATCGTCAGAGAAATTTAGTGGCTTACCCAAGATCACACAGCAAGTCACTGGCAGAGTTGGGAAAAGAATCCATGTGTCCTGATTCAAAGTCTTCTGTTCTGAGCTAGATTATCTTCATAAGGAGATGAACAATGCAATGCAAAGTGTTGGTGAATCTGACGGCTTCCAAACATGAGATTATAGTAATGAATAATTCTTCCTATTCTACCAGAAACAATTAGCCTGATTCTCCATTAAAATTCACCAATTTTAAACACTAACCTCCTCAGAATCACACCGGCATATAACTGGTGTACTAGAAAAATCAGGTCCACTGGGTATAATTTTCCTTTCAAACACAGCAGTTTTATAGTATTGCATTAGTTGCCAATGCTCCCTAAAGGGCCATTCTGCCAGCTGGAGGTTGCTAAGGTATACATGTGTCCTGGCCATGCCTCCTAGAGATGTCGACATGGGATGCTGGGAAAGAGATCTCTTTGGAGTTTCTCCAGTGACTCCATGCTTGGGGAGTCCTTGGGGGCAGATCTGGCTAGGATCTGGCCCGTTTTGTTGTTTTTAAGAGTTTCTGGGATTTAGTTTATGTTTCCTATTTATATTCAGATTGCTTCGTGAGGTTTGTATAATATCTCACACAGTTTGCCAGCTGGTAAAGCTCCAGTATCAACAAATAGGTCATTAACTAAACCACTCATATTTTCCCCTGAAGAACTTGTTCAGGTGCAGACAATAGAAACTAGGGGAGGAAACTGATTACAACAGTGGGTGCAGAAATGGTTTCCACCGACATTTTTCTTTCAGAGGGACTAAGCAAAATTGCAGTACAGTTTAACAGTACCCTTCTTAACTCGCTCTAGGTTACCATGGAAACTAGAATCTCAGCGCAACATGAAAGGCATTCAGGGAATCTGTTAGGCTTTACTATTAGCATGATCTAAGCATCCTGCACACCACTAACAAGTCTAGTATCTTCTTCAGAATATCATTAATACTCATTAAATTTCTCTGCATGGGATTTCTGGACTCTTCATGCTACACAGAATATCTTTTTTGCATTACACTTTCATAGTGATGGCAGAATTCTATATTGTCTAAGTATTTTTACCTTGTCAAATATGTATAGTATTTTTTTCTCTCTATAGAGCAACATTCCCTGGAGATAAGTAATTGGGGGATGTAATATGGTGGCTGCCACCTGAGTGTCCCCTCATGGCCAAAAGTCACTTTGCAGACACCCTGCCTCTGTTAGCCCCTTCTTGCAGGCCCCTTAAGAACTCCACAGAGGCTCTCCTGCGGCTAATAGCACCCTACCTGGGCTGGTTTAACAACAGAAATTATTTAAACAATCAATAAATCTAAAATCATACCACAAAAGTTAATACTAAGACCTGATTCTTCTCTCATACAAGGAACTCTTTCCCTGTCCCAGGCTGCTCCCTCCTCACAATCAGTTCTCTCAGCCAGCTCCATTTCCTTTCTAGGATATCAGCCCCAGAGCTATCTCTCTGAGCTCCCTGGCTCCCTGTTCCAGGGATCCAACCCTGGAGCTCCTCTAAGGTACCGCTACCCAGTTATGGACTGTCCCAATCACTCCTCCTTTCCCTACCCCCTGAGTGGCCTTTATAGCCCGAGGGGTAGCCCTGAACCCTTTAACTGGTTCAGTTGGGCTCACCTGCTCTGACACAGGGGAGCTGGGGGACTGACCTACTTACCCTGTGACAGGGGCAAATTCCCCACTTGCATATCAACTTCATTGATTCTGATGGAGTTGCACCCATCATGAATTCCACCAAGTGGGTTTTGAAAAAGGTGTTTTTGTGAGCATAACTCTGCTTCTCTTACTCATACTGAATAGTACCTTACTCCCCAATTAGTCCCAATAAAGTCAAAGGGACTATTTATTGAGTAAGCACCCCCCTATTGAACATTATGTAGACTATCTGGCCCTTGGGTCTGACCACATAGGATTAAGAGGGGCCATTTTCCCCCTCACTCCTTTATGAAGCCAGTGTGCAATGAATGAATGGAGTTTTAGCACCACCTCACTCCACATTTGCTGGCCAGCAGAGATTGTCCTGTCACACGGGCATTGCAATTGGCTACTGATGCAGGCCGTCAGTAAAATACTACACTGCACACCCACAAGCAAAGAGGGAGCAGGGGAGGAATTGTGAGTCCCAGTTTTATAGCTGAATCACAGGCTACTCCTAGGTTGGTGCAGTTTTTGCACTGTTCCTTGCTCTGGGCTCTGTAAAGTCATAATCTAGCCCTAAGAATGGATCTCAGTGGACAGAGGCGATGCTTTAAAACTTGTAATTGCCTCAAATAATGAAAAGGCCTAATTACTCCTGTGAGTTTAAACAGAGGTTGCAGAATTAGGCTACGAATAAGTATTTGCTGACAGACACCTTTTAATATTTCCACTACACAATATATTTCCCACAGAAAGTCTAGGAAAACGCAAGGGAATATTGAGGTAAAATTATATGCTTTTTTATGTAAAACTGGTAAACAGATATTTGCTGAATGGTTAAAAAAACAAACCTGGTATAACAGACAGTGTAATAACAGAGTGCTATCATAACAATGGACAATCGTAAACTTTGAGCTATCAGTTGTTTAACAGCAATACACCAGTTACACATTAAAGCAGGTCTTTGAATTCATGACATTGAGATACAATACAATTAATATTTATTTCTGCTGTAAAAATAATTAACTGTATAATTACTTAATGGTATATAATGCTCATTCTCTAGTAAAGCTGGACCCATTTCTTGCAGGTGCACTGTACCTCAGAGTTTCAAAGTGCCCTCAGCTCCCACTGGAGGCATTTAACACCTCGCAGAATCAGGCCCACATTTTGTAGCACCTGTCTTTATAAGAATTTCCCTGAGACAAGGTTCGGATTTAAGGACATATTCCAATACATTTTATTCAGATCTTCTACTCCAGCCTAGTGTTTTCTGTTTTGTAAAACAGCTCAGGAGTCAAATTAGGATCTCAGCTCCACTGGTGTAGAAGCAGAGTAATTCCACTGAAGTAGGGAAGAGCAGAATCCTGTCCTATGACAACAGACGTTCTTGGAGTGATTCTTCATATACCCATATATAGATATTGTGCCACTTGGTGGCACCTAACAGTAGAACTTTCCCCAAGCAATCCCCATTAGAGCATAAGTGTGTCTTCTCCTGGCCTCAGCATGTCCTTCAGCATTTCTGAACGTTCTGAGGGTAAGGCTACATAAGGAGAGGCTCCACCATCTACAGCCTCAGTTCCTGCCAACCACTGCTCCAACAGAGGAGAATCACTCTGGTCCTTCAGATCACCATTTTTGTATCCATTTATAGTTCCTTGATAGTTTACAGTTGTTGTTCTTAGTATAGCCTTTAGTTTTAAGTATAGATAGTTTAAGTATACTTTGTAGGCTACTGATGAGAGAGCTGGAGAATAAGAAACCAAGCTTTATGAGATGCACTTTGCACCCTGGCATCAGATGAACACACTAGGTCCCTTGCATGCCTGAGAGAAGGTCACTTTTCCTCTTGGTGCTCTATTTGCTGGACTTTCATGCCCAGAGCACAAAAAGACAGACAGAACAGACTACAGGTGCTTCTGCAAAAGAAGCTCTTGCTACTAAGCCATCTGGTTTTGATGGCTCATACGATCTGAAGAATAAGAGGCCTGTTTCAGCTCTCGCAGCTTCCTTAAGGTGTTTCAGGTCTTTGCGATTGTAGCGCCTGATCCTTCTGTCAAATCTTCAAAGGCACTGTTGGCAGAAAAGGGCTGACTGCCTGCTAAGGCACCTAAAGCCATTTTGGCTATGTCTGTGTCAGTTACAAAGAAGATGATGAGGGAGAAAACAGCTACTGTTAGCAGTGCCATTTCCCATATGTCATATTTATCTGATAGTCCCGTTCTGACACATAGCATAACTTTGAATCTCAAATTGGTTCTGGATTTCACTCTGAAGTCGACAGTTGTGGAACTGAGTATTTCTCTGGATCCAGTACTGCTGGGTACCAGAAATTATACTGAAAGGCTATGCCATTCTGCTCAAAAGAGTGCCCCAATTCAATTCCCTCTACTTTTCCCTTTCAGGGAACCTTCTCATGAGGTTATTCTACTTATGGAAATACACAAGCTGCTCCAGATAGGAGCTGTCAAGGAGAGGCTTGAACCCCTGTGGGTTCAGGGGTTCTACTCAAGATACTTCTTGGTACAGAAAAAGGATGGATGTCTCTGTCCAATTCTAGAGTTAAGTGAACTGAACAGACACAACGAGAAGTTCTGATTTTGTACATTAACCCTGGCCTCCATAACTCCCTTGCTTACATCTATGGGTTGGTTCGCCACTCTTAATTTAAAGTATTTTTTTTTCATTTCTCTACCACCCACAGGCATAGAAAACACCCAAGTTTTAGGATGGCAAGACAGCATCTACAACACAAAGTACTCCTGTCTGACCTGTCCATGGAGCTAAGAGTCTTTTCAAAGTGCCTTTCTGTGGTAATGGCACATAAGAGAAAACAGGGTATTTTGTTTACTCATATGTGGCATACAATTCGGACCAGTGGTGGGCTGTACCCCCTCCTAACCTGCTTCACAATACTTTGATAAAGTAGCTTCCACTTGGGTCACTCACAAACAGCCTTTCAACATTGAAGTCACACCCTGGGTATCTGTGTGTACCTGCAGCCTGCTAGTTGCACTCTGTCTTTCACCAGCCTTGCTTATATCGCAAAGTGACCCCAATACAGCCACAATCCCAGATTTTCCTCCAGAAGTGCAGATCTTGTACTGCCCACCCCTCTTCTAGAGAACACAAATATTTTAAATCATTATTCCTTTAAGGGAATAATATACCATCTTATTATTTTTAATAGAGTTACTGAGGCACTTCATCTTAAACACATTGGATTAGATAAAACACTAAAACAAGTTTAATAACTACAGAGAAATAGTTTTTAAGTGAGTACAAGTTATGAAGCATAAAAGTCAGAAATGGTTACAAGAAAAATAAAGATAAAACCCTAATAGTGCCTAACTTAATAAACTAAATTAGATTCAAGCAAATTCTTACGACATGTTTCCAGCAAGGTTACTGACCAAACACTTCAAATCAGTATCTCCCTCCCCTAATCCACCTTCATTCGGATTCTCAGTCTCTTCATTTATGGCTTGGGCTATCAGACTTTGACTAGGCTTAAACAGTCATGTTCCTTGCTGGTACAGAATGTACTGTTCCATTATAGAAAACCGTCTCCTAGAAAGTGTTATGATTTAAAGTGGTCTGTTTGTTGCTTGGATGCAGGGAAAATCTGATTGTCAAGTTTCAGCTTCCATACCTTGCATTTTGGAATATTTAATGTACTGAAAATCCAAAGGGTAGTCTAACTCTTCTTTAAAAGTTCACATGGGGGCTATTTCAGCTTACCACGTTTTGGTCAATGGTAGATCACTGTTCTGTTTATGCATGTTTCTATTAAAAGGTTTGTGAAGGGATTATCTAACATGCCTTCTTCTTTAAGGGACTCCGTCCCATCTTGGGATCTTAATTCGGTTTTATCTATGCTTATGATGCTACTTTTTAAACCCCTGAAAGAACATTCCTTATTTTATTTATCTCTTCAAGCTGTATTCATTCTTGCAATAAAGTCAGCCAGGAGCATGGGTGAATTGTGCCCACTTGCCACTAAGGATTTTTCGTAATGATAAGGTGGCTTCTAGACTGGATCCCAGGTTTTTAGACCAACAATAGTGTCTGAGTTTGAGACCTCCTCGGGACTTGGCTCCCCTCCTGCTCTCCCCTTCCCCTTGCAGATGTAGGAAATCTTCCTCTCCCAGTCTTCTTTTGCCGCTTGGCAGGTGTCAGGGAGGTGGAATGGCGCTAGTGGGGCACTCTACACTGACGCTGCAGTGCTTAAGGCAGAGTTGGACCTCGAATGCTTCAGTGCTGGAGTTAGAGCCGACTCCATCACGAGTGCTTTGAGATGGATGTCTCACTCCTTCTTAGTCTGAAGCTTGAAGGACTTGCAGATAAGGCACTGGTCTCTTATATGCAATTCGCCCAGACACCTTAAAGGACTGTTATGCGGATCACTGATGGGCATCAGTTTCTTGAAGAGATCACAGGGCTTAAAGCTTGGGGACTGGGGCATGCCCTGTCCCTAGGCTGAGTCCCGTTTAGGACAAACTAAGTAAAACACACTAACACGAACACACAAAGGGATAACTGTTGACTATGTACAATGATATTAAAAGAAAATCTCATAATACCAAACACAGCGAAAAGGCTAGCCAAGAGGCAGACATTCCAGCACCACCCCTGGGGCAAGAAGGAACTGAGGGTAGGGGGAGCTGATGGTGCTCCTCATACTACGGCCTGTGCATGCCACTCCAGAGGGTGCCAGAGCCGGTCCCCTATGAATACTACTGAGGGAAAAACGTCCAGCACCAGTGCATGTGGTGAGTACAAACACCTAATATGGCATGGATATGAGCAAGCACTTGAAGAAGAACCTCTGTTCAGCAAAATCCCTTTTAGTAGTTCAGGCCAAATAAATCAGAAAGAATGAAAGGAGATGGCCTGTTCTAGCCAGTCTCAAAGGAAAACTGTTAGTATATCAGTCTGTCCACATGGAGCACCTCCAGCTCACGGGCCAGCTACTTGCAATGTCCCTTAACTTGAATGCCTTAAGCCCTCCTCCAAGGCTCTGAGGAACAGCTTCCTTCTCTCTACTGCCTAGATACAGATGCCAAGTCAAGCTCCTTCAAAGTGTATTGTAATTGAGCCCATCTGGTCCCCTTCCTAGCCCTGCATTAATCCTTTTCCCTGTTCTCCACAGGCACGCGCTTCAGACATGCCATTACACCTTCACTCACACTACCAACGGTAGGACACAGCACATTTCACTCCTGCCAGTTTTTTACATTAGTTTAACCATTGTGACTTCAGTGAAAGCGCTGCCCTGTTTTACACTGGCATCAGGCCCAGTTTAATTTTAGATGATTGTACGGCTAGCTCTCAACTTTTATCACAAACTGGAGGTGGGAAATTCTTATTTGGCCCCATCGTCTATCTCCCTGCTAGTGCACAATGGCCCCTACACTACTGTCTATTCTCTAGTACTTCTGCGAGTTTCCATTTTATACCATTAATTCTGCATTAGAAATGTCACTTCTGGTTTACTGAATAATTTACCCGGTTTCTTCTAGTAAGCTCTGACACAGTCTACCGGAAATAGAATAGAAGGGTATTTTACTGATTTATTACTCATCTAGTTTTCAATGAAGCCTGCCAACATCATGGCAGAGAAACCAACTAATCTGAGTGTTACTTTGAAATCCATTGGACTGTATCTGGCTATATCATAAACTATTAGAAATAACTCCAAATAAATTAATTACTTTCTTCTAAGATCCTAGCTGTTTCTGCTCCAAAAATTCTGACGAGAATGGGCAAAATTCATAGCAACATAAATGCAAGTGTAGGTTAGGTACCTCATTCTGCTCTCCTAATGATATTAAAAGTTGGGATTCCACTTAGTGAGATCCTCAGCAGTTATAAATTGACATAGATTCTGGATTATTGCAGAATCAGACCCACTGGATAAACATTGGTCACTAAATGGGTGTAAATAGCAAAGCAGTGTACATTGTATTAATTTGGCATTGAGTGAGTATACAAAATTAATGCAATTTACACCGGTTTGGTATTCTGTGGGACCTAACTTCAACTACTGGAGGAAGCAAGCACTGTATGGCCAAGTATTGAAGGTAGCTGAGAGATCTAACAGTGGAGATGTATTTTCGATTAATCATTCAATTAGTTCTGTCACATTCATACAAAATATCTTGAAGATCAGCAGTTTCTCTCTGTCTGTTTTGTCAGACAGAACCAACATAAACATGCTCTGGTTTTCTCTGCTCTGGAAACCTACTAGAGACCTAGCAATAGTTGTCAGTATAGAACAAGTCATATTCCACAGTGATGTTTAAAAAAATGTAGAAGAGTTTTCCTTATGAAGTCAACTGGGTCTGTTGTTTTAGAAAACACTTTTTTTCCTAAAGCTGAATTTAATATATTTCTGGACTCTATTCCACAGATGAATAATGGGAAACTCATAATTATCAGTCATTTTTGCTTCTCAATTTATCTTCTGACCACCGGTCACCTGAACTACATATATCCGCCTTTATTTTATTTTTTTATCAAGTAACCTCATTCTAATTATTCAGGTCATCTCAAAGAAGAATAAAGTCTCTGTATGCATGTGTATCAAATTAACTGGGCAGAAGACTGATCAGTGACTTAAATGCTACCTCATGCTGATAGGCCAATCACAGAGGGGATGAGGATGTGAAGATAGAAATATCTGACATGGTTTGATATTGTAGAAGGTGAGTTCTTTGTTTTTCCAGCAAACATACTGTCTGTTAAATAAACAAATAAGGAATAAATAGAATAAAGTCTATTAAGTTTCCAAAGGAACAGCCTACTGCATCACATGCTAGAATAACTGAAGCTAGCCATTACCAGCTATGAACTAAATAACGAAGAAACAAACCCAAGAATTTGTCAGATCATTCAGGGCATGATAGCTATTAAGAATGGCCTACTGTGCTGTATCCTGTTAACACAATGAAAGAAAACCAGATTCAAGCTCACTGTAATGCTATTCTAAAACTGCAGAAGTTCAAACACACCTGATTACAGCTGGTGGGGTCTCAAGGTCAGGCTAGGAATATACATTTTAGTACTGCAGCTATATATGGGAAATTATAATACTCTGTTAACAAGGACCCAAACCTGACAAACAGAACAGCAGAAAATCAGCATTTGCTAAACCTCAGGCAGTGCACATTTCTACAACACTAATAACAGAATTAAGAACGATTAACAGTGGCAGCAAACAAATGTTTCTTTGCTCTGTTCTTAAATACAGATACAGACTGGGGGTTTCTAATGGTTAAAGAAGAGTATTCCACAGACAAGTCATGTAATTACAGAAAATTTTAACTCCGATTAACATAAGATTGAAGTCAGGGCAAATTTAAAGAGCTGGGTAACACTCTTAAAGAGACATTTGTCATATTAAAAAAAATAATATATTTAACAAAAAACCCACATTTCTACACTTGTTAGTAATAACATTTTACAGTATTATAATGGAAACCATGGAAACATGCTGTTACCACAGAAACATCAGAGAGAATGGAAAGGCATTTAGGGTTAGTTTGATGTAATTTCTCCTAAGAGAGGAATTAAAGTCTCAGGCTCTTCTCATGAGTGGACTGAAGAGCTGAGTACATATCCTTAACATTAAGCACGCCATTTCATATTCAATTAAAAATATATTAACATGAATCAGACAGGTATCTGACAATATAATGTTAAATGCTGTCCATGTGAATAAGCTTAAGTAGCATAATATGAACACTTAAATACAGCTATTATGGTTTCTAGCACATCAATAAAAAAAGAAACCAAAGAAAAGACTTATATACACGAGTTCCACTTTGGGGTATCATAATTTACTACTATGGAGTTATGTCCAATTTATATCATTGTGAGATCAAAATCAGGCCCCCAGTAACACTTTGTAGAAAGCAAGGAATTGCTTCATTCACATCTAGCTTTCTAACACACAATCCAATGCAATTTCTAAAAGCAGACTAAGTGCAGTAGAAGTAACATACTCAGGTACTCCCTCAATTTTCAGTTATTGAAGACTCTGGTTCATCCCAAATGATTGCTGAGTCACCAATCACTCCGTATTAACACTGTGCTTCACAAGGACTGGAAACAATAGCAGACAGAGCAATGGAACTGAGAATGGAGCTACATTTAATGTTAGGATTCATTCTTGTTCAAGTCCCAGCTAGAGAATTTGTATCTATGTTAATACACGCAGATTAGGATAATTGATTAATTTTGTTTTTGTTCTTCCGCCATTTTCTGTCTATCAAATCTATTCCCTGGTTATAAGTACACTAACTGCTTCGATCTGTGATGCAGGGAGTAGACTCAAATGTTTATAAATGTCTGCATTGATATTTTTCTCAGTTCTCATTTTCCTCTTCATTTTAGTAACTCAGCACTTGTACACTTGGTTCAAACAGTTCAAAGTCACTTTTTTGGCTCCAATTGTTATTCAATTAGGAAAGTAAAATTTTAAAAAATACAATAATCTAATCAAATGAAAAGACAAATGAACATGTACCAAACAAAAACATCAAATGTTATCTTCCACATGACAAGATAAGGATCTTACAGATTTGAGTTGGTAATGGTGCAGATACCATTCTGTGCTTCACACTCATTTCAATAAGTAGCTATAAACTAAACTAATATCAAATACAATCATCTCAGCATAAGAAAATGGATAGAAGGGGGTCTGAGATATTTAAACAGAAATCATTCAGCTTTCGCATCTATCTCACATCACCCCCAAGACCTTCAGGGATGCAATGTCTCAAGTGGATGATGAGCATGGAGAAACTATATTTACTTGAGGAGAATGAGTTCTTCTCCCTGGAAACCATGAAAGTCCGAAACATTACACTGCATACTGGTAATTGTTTTCTCACACTGTAACTTATCAAATGTTGCTGTGGTTACCATGTTAAATGCTCAGTCTGAATAACTGGGAAAAATAAATAGCCTTGTAATGTAAAATCTCTCTTGTTTCTTCACTTGTGCTCAGTTCTACAAGGTTCTCATCACCAGCTGCTGCTGACTTCACTGGGAGTTGTGGGTGGAAGAGTGATGGACAGCACTTTTCAGAATCAGATCCTTAGGCTACATTTGTGGTCAATTTGTGAACACACAAGCAAATACAAGCATAAACACACACAAATGCCTGTTTCCGGGCTGAATCCAAGGGGAAATATTTCAAGGGTAAGTATCATAGTTTCATCCTGAGATGCTTTCAAACACCACTGTGATGATCATGGGGTAAGCAACTGCTGAAAAATAAACAGAGATGGTTCCTCCAGTTCAGAACAGCTGGACAGCATGGGGAAACTCTGCCGGTTATGTGTGTACATAAAAGGCTTCAGTGTCAAGATCTACCATAATGTGGTGTGTTTTCTGTGTACTGTGCCTTTAAATGGAGCTATCTCCCCCCTACTCTGCTGCAGAGGCCACTTACATTTTTTTGATCAGAAGCAAGCCAGGACACTTGCAAATTTTAGGTTAAGTTAATTTTCATGGAGTCACTTGGACAGTATAGAGGTCACCGAATGCATTATACCTCCCTGATGTTGTGTCTGAGCCAAATCTAGTGCACTATGGAGTAGGATCCCTGTGATGGACAGATGTCTGTTGTCATTGTGTCTTAGGTCTTCTGGGGGTATTTTCCATCCTGCTTTCATTGGGTCAAAGGGGAAGATGATTCTTGCAGGGAAGTTAGTAGGCATTCAGAGCAGATGACCATGCCATATTAGCGAGCACTGGGAAACTATTTGAGAGAGCAGGAGCTTCTGATGTTTTGCCCAGATTTGCTTTTGTTTTTTCCACTGTGGCTACAGTTATGTGGTTCTTCTTTGTGAATGGAAAACCATCACTATGTGTATTAATTTATAAAAATAAAATAAATATCTTTTCACATTCATACTGGGATCATATTTCTCCTTTCTCTTTGCTCAGTTTTTGCCTTGCACAGACCTAATGTCAATACAGAAAAGCCAGGATGTGCATAACAGCAATACATAGGATATTTAAGACTTTAGAGTCGGACCAGGCCAGATTCTCAGCTGGTGTAAACTATGGAATGATTTCATATATCAACTTAGGAGCTTGCCCATATATTTCACTTGGAAACAACAAGCCTGGATTTCTCATTTCTTCTGAATCAGTTCCATAGTAGACTCATAGACTCCATGATCAGCTATGTCAATGGTACCTATTGCTTTTTAAGAACTGAGCTCTTCATTTGTGTCTGTTTTCTGCTAGGTTATTATAAGAAATTGAGGCAACAGTGTAAAAGATTGAGAGAATACCTGTTTAATGTTCCACAACAACAAGAATTTTAGCACTGTTCTTGTCTGAAGCAAAATCCTTGCCGACAAGTGGCTGAATGTGCATTTAACCACCCATTTGCTACTTGAGCCCATTATTCTAATAGAAAACAGTCCATTCTGCTAGCGTGAAGAAAATAAAGTCTTAGCTTAAAAAGTTCATTGTTTAAAGGAAGATTTATTTTAAGGACTCTCTTATAAAACAGGTGCTCTTGCCAAAGGCTCTATGAAGATAACTTCTTTTCATATTTGTAAAAACAAAAGATAGGATTATTTTTCTTGTAATAGATTTACCGTATCCAATCCAATTAACGGATTGATCCTTGAATATGCTGAGCTCTCATGACAATGACCGATTGAGAGTTGAGGGTGCTCAGCAACCCAGAAATGCAAATATTCAATGCACTGCAGGGTCAAGCTCTTCAAGTGAGGGATGCATTTTGCACGTGTCAAGAGTAGGATACGCCCCGTTTCAGAATCCACTTAAGTGGGTGTCAGGTATATGAAAATAATAGTTATTTTTAAAAGGTTATTGCAAGAATTGAAAAATAAATGTGATTTAGCTTCATGTACAGTACAGTAGTTCTAGCATTAACATCTCTGATTTGGAATTAGAGATGAAATGTATCTATCCGAATGGCTATAATGCAGCTTTTTCTCCTGCTTGGGTTTTTATTTATTTATTTACAGTAGATACATCTGGGCATGCCGTCAGCCTCTGCTTGAAAGTTCTCTGTCTTTTTTCAAGATTCACTCCAGTAATGTCACCTTTCCCATTATTATTTGAATCATGGTAATACAGAGAGGCCTTAGTAAGTATCACGAGCTCTCTGTGATAGGTGCTATACAAGAGACAACCCCTGCCCTGAAAAGTTTACAATCCAATTTAAAGACAAGCCATGATAAAGAGGTTTAACCAACAGTAGAGGGAAAGTGGGGAGGATGACAACTGTAACAGTGATGAGAAAGCACACAAGAAGAATGTAAAGGCTCTGAGGAAAGGCGATCACTCTCGAATATACTGAATGACATAAAAATGGATAGCACTTAGATACCATGGTGAACATATCTCAGAAACACCCAAGACAGAGTATGTGCACATTGATTAACTAAGAAAGGTGCCATATATAAATAAAAAGACTCAAGCGAATTAATATTCATTCCCAGACTGGAGTCTAATCACCCAGAGGGACAAACGTAAAGAATCTTTAGACATAAGAGAATCCTTTGCCACAGAGAATTCAGAGAATTCACAAGTAGCCGTTTTACACTCTGCAAAATGAAGAGCACTTCACTAGAAGTGAAAATACATCTTTTGAGAAGAAAGATCTTATGAAAAACTAATTGGAACAAAATGAAGTCAGAAGAATGTGGAGATAAATTGGATAGTAACATGTTAAGGACTGCAGTTTACATTGCTGGGACCTGATTCTATACTTCCTTTCAGCAATTCTATGGCAGTGTAACTACTCATTTCAGTTGAGTTGAGTTCAGTATAAAACCCCACTATGAAGGATTAGATAATCAACTGTGAATTAATCAAGGGATTTCAGCCTTTACAAAGTTGTGTAAGGTGCTAGTATACTGAAATAATTCCTACTAAACTAGTAGTAGAACTGCTAATCTCCTGCACTGAGAATTCTCATTCCCTCTGCTTAAATCTTAAATGCTTAGATTCTTTACAGTTTATTGTTTGTCTATAAATATTCCTCCCAGTTCTCCTCCTTCTCAGTCTCTGTGTAATGAAGGACGGACGACCATTAAACAGCCTGATTTTTAACTCATAATCTGTAAACTAGCTATAGACTCTACACTAGTGTAAAACTAGTGGAGATGAAGGGAGAACCAGTACAACATTATTTATATTTATTTGCACTCTCTACTTCCAAATGATATTACTGGGAATATGCTTCAGGAAGCAGTATAAAATACTGATTTCTGTTCACAGACTATACCCTTAAGGTATCAAATATTAAACTTTAGTTATAATTTGAGTAGATAGGAGTCTTTTTATTATAACCCAAAGTGATGGGATATTGTTGTACTAATTTTTTTAAAAATGTAAAGACAATAAAAGGTAATTTAAAAAATGAAAGGAAATACCAATGTACATCCTTTTAGAAACAGATCTTTTGGGGGTATTTATTTCTCTTTAGAGCAGTTGAATCTTTTTTTTTTAATCTCACAAATATTTAAAAAACAATTACTTTCAAACTAATACTATGATGTAATTTTTAAACTTGCCTGTCACATAAGGCCAACCATTCTTATATTTGGATTACTTTGTGACACCATTACTCACACTCATACTCCTTCCTGGTTTCAGTGGGACCACTGCAGGAGCAAGTTAGTGTTCTACATGATGTCATGTGCATTGTTTGATACAGAGGGTCAAATCCTGCTCACTCTAGTGATGCAAGGAGTCCCAGTTACTCAACTGCCTGAGTAAGGCAAGCAGGATTTGGGCTTCCAAGTATAGCTTCTTAAAACTGAACAAAACAAAGCAACCACTGATTTTTCTTTTTTTTTTTAAAAAAAGAAGCTATTGCTCCTTGTTCTTACAAGCTCATGAAGGGGTTGTTTACCTCTCAATGTCCATGTGTGATTTTTTGTGATGGGGCATGTTATACTGGCCAACCGAGTGCCACTCTGACCAAAGCTGCAGGTGTTAACTAAGAACTGACAAACACATAACTGGAAACCAAACCAGCTCATCTGTATGTTATTTTTGTTCAAAATTGGTATTAATCTTATAAGAATGTATTTAGTGTTTAGACTCTATGAAATGCTTGTAAGCTGCTGCATGCATTAATCTCATATGTAATGTCTGTACTTCATGCTACAAAGTAAAATATAAGTTAGTTTATCATTGCAAAAATGCCTGCTCTGAACTTATGAACTCAGACAGGCATAGTGGCTCCCCCCACCCTCCAGGAGGACTATCAAAAATTAAGTGGGCTATTGTAGACAAAAGCTTTGTTGATTGCCCCCCTCACCCACTGAGAAGTATCTGCAGAAGGCCTGGTCCCATCCTTTTGAATGCTGAAAAGGGGAAGTAAAAATAGCTAACATAAAGATTTTTCATCTCCTTGCTGTTTGCATTCTTACAAGGGCTGGAGTTAAGAAACAAAAAAAACAGATCCCCAGGGTCAACCATCTCTATCACCTTTTGACACACACACAGAAACTCATTTGTTATTATATGCTTGCTTGCTATAACTTGTAAATAATTTTCTCATTTCTTTTTCCTAGATAAAAAACCTTTAGTTAGTTTATTACAGGATTGGCTATGTGTGTTGTCTTTGATGGTGAGATCTAAGGTATAAATTGATCTGGGCTAAGTAACTGGTCTCTTGGGACTGGAAGCAACCTGAATATTTTGCGACTTTTGGTGTAAATGACCATTTAGCACTAAGTCCAGTTTGCCTGACTAGCAAGATAGTCTGGAGAGTCTGAAGAGAATGTCTGTGACACATGGTAAAAGAGTTACAATAATCTAGGAGTTCACATTTGTTACTGTGTTGATTAAATCTAATTATAGAATATACAATCAGTGTAGGGTATCTGCCATCCTTCCGACTGTCTGCCCAAGGTTGGCACTCTCAGTCATGAGCTGCTCCGGACAATATTACAGTGCATTCACTTCATACTAGCCCTGGAAGGGTTTATATAGGCAAAAGAGGCGAATGGGCCATAGGCTGTACCTGGAGAGGAACTAGGACAAAATGAGGCTTAACTGGGGATGAAGTTCACTAGGGCAGAAACAAGTGGGGCTTCTATAAAGCCAGAAAGCTGGCAACAGAGATGAGGCGGGCCCGCAGTAAGGGCACCTACAGTCTACACACACTGATATAAGTGGGAAAGAGAGTAGGAGTCCGTAATAGGCAGTGTAGGAAGTAGTCCAGGGAAGAAGCAGTAAGGACTGGGAGATAAAGATCTGAGCTGCTAGGTCAAGGTCCCTGGATTGGAAGGTTCCCCTACATGCCACTGTGGGAGTGGCATGCTAGGGCAGACTATTTGGGGACTGCTAGGGACAGTTTGGAAAGAGACTGTGATAATATCCTGGAAATGGGGAACTTCATTGTGACTTGGCTGGAGGGCAAAAGCATGAAGAAGAAAGTGCTGCAGCTCTGGGAGAATGAGGAAAGCCATGGAGTGAGAGAGTTGCATGAAAGGCACCAGACCAAGTGGCATGCTAATCCCCAGATGGGACACTAGGAGGTGCCAGAGCAAAAAAAAAAGTTCCTCCTATTACATTCTTAATGACATTAAACAGAGTTATGGACATGAAATAAAAAGGGGGAACTAATAATATCAGCCATATACAGACCCAGTGAAAATAGCTGCAACTGCATTAACTTCAGTAGAGTTACACCTGCTCATGCTAGGGCTGTATACAACTAGTTGAAAATCACGTGGGGAGGAAGTGGGGGAAGAGGCAGCAGTAAATTTTGAAGTTTCCTTCAACTGTTTGTTTTTTCAGATCAACCACTGTAACTAGAAATTTAAAAAATCTGTTTCTGTAAACTATTTTAATTTTTTTTAAATTACTTTTTGATAAACATTTTTCATTTTTAAACACAAAATTTTTTAACTGAAAACCAAAAATGTTTACAGAAAAATCTTTTGGTTTCCAGTTTTTCAATGAAAAAACAGAACATTTCACCCAAAAAGAACATTTTCCACACACAAAAAATGTATTTTGGTGGAAAAGCCATTTTTCATTCAAATAAAGTTTCATTGAAGAAAATTTAACCAGCCCTAGGAATGAATTTGGTGCCTTGATCCTTATTCATCACTCATTGCTCCAATTTAAAAATCCCATTAAAGTCAAGGAGTCAAGAACACAGGATAATGACTTTTATTTTCATTTTTGAACTGACAGCTTATTCTCTGTCTGCTTTCTTGCTTGCTGAGAGAAACAAGGACCAGACTGTGCTTTTATAATAACTCTGTGTAAGGGGCAGCACATAGTTAATCCACTTTAGGAGAAGCACAGGAAGATACAATTCTGCTCCCATGGGCAGGCTCAAATGCGCTGGCCAGTGCGTTCAGGGGTGGGAATGGAGACTCCACTCCATCTACTCCCAACTCGCCTCCACTAACTTGTGCAAAGTGGGGCACAAACTGGTCATGCAGCACCTCTTTAGCTCTCCACACCTGGACCTGAAGTCTGAGGAGGCCACACAGGGATGCTAAAGGTTTCTATGGAGGCCCCTGAGTGGGTGCATAAGCCAGGCCATAATCTCACAAGAAGAACACACAAGCAAGGAATGACTATAGCATGTGCCATCCAAAATGCTGTTCACCTGACAGTGGGCCAACAAGTCTTTCACAGGGCACCTCTACTGCTGCTGACCATGCACTATCTATCCTATGGATAGAAAGGATTTCAATCTCCAAGACTGCCAGCTGAGACTGACATTATCCTTACACCAGCATCCCTTACTCGGCCCTTACCCTAGTTGTAAATTGACTTCAAATACTACAAAGGAAAACTTAGCATAGGTTTAGTATAAGCACTGTAGGTTAAATAAACTTGGACTTAAACTGGTTTCTGCAGAAAACAGATCTGGTAAACATGGATCAGTACAGTGTATTACTCTTCCATCAGATGGTGTAAGGAGCAATAAGGGCAGGGTTCAATATCTAGGGGTTCCTCTTAATGTCACAAAACAAAACCAGCTCAAGCCCCTACCCAGAAATCTGGGGAAACTGAATACCACTGGGAGCCTCTAAGAAGCAATACTCACCCTTGTTGGTGGCTCATACCACAATGGTTAGGGCTTAATTATGTCCTTTAATAAGAGGGACCACTTTGATCCCCTTCTAACAAACTGTGACTGTTCTCGAGTCTATGGACCTCCTCCTGCACCATCAAAGTTAATGGGAGTTTTCTCACTGACTTCACTGGCAGCAGTCTGATACTTAGATTGTAAGCATCATATGACAGGGACTGTCTCTGGTTTATGCTTCTTCAGTGTCTAGCACAATGAAGCTCTGGCCTCTAGGAATTACTTCATTACACATAAATAATAATAATACATAATGCCTTAAATATATTTGGTTTAGGCAGGCAGGGTGTAATTACACAGATTAGAATCTGATCAGGACATTGTGATGAGAGGGAATTTTTTAGATCCAAGCATAAATTTACAGAATGGGACACTATCCGTGTTAATTAAACTGTTAAATAACAGTTTCCACTGTTATCATTATATATTTGTTATGCTGGGACCCTACAAAACATGAAGACACTTACCCTGTCATTGATGAAAATCAATTGCACCAGACCAAAGGAATCAAGAGCCACATTCCTTTATTAAAATATTAGGTCTTTTCAATAGTATCAGGGGTGTATGACTTCAATGGATTTCTTGAAATATGGAGAAGCAAGAACATTTGGTGCCTCATCAGAGGTGTAGGATGCTATTCCCAGATGGAGAAGTCAGTATTTTCATCAAAAATGGGCAGAGAGATATGGCACCTCACATATGGAATGGGATTTTATTTCTGGATGGAGCACTTAACCTGCAGCAAAGCCACTGTTATTAATCGGTATGTTGAGTTGCTGCAATGTGCATGATTAATGCATTATAGCGAATCATACTGCTCACCTCCAGTGGGAAGGCAAAGACTGTACCTTTTGCTTCCTTGAATTATTAGAATGCTGTTAATAGTACTAGGAATACTTGTGGCACCTTAGAGACTAACAAATTTATTTGGGCATAAGCTTTAGTGGGCTAAAACCCACTTCATCAGATGCACAGAGTAAAACATATCGTAGGAAGATTAGATATAGATATAGATATTGTGACGGAGTCAGACCAGAAGGATATAGGAGAGTGTTGGAAGGCAGGTATATTAGTCTCAGGATGTGCAGGTCCTTGTTCCCTGGATAGCCAAACAAAGGCTACTCCAGGCCAATCAAGACACCTGGGGCCAATTAA
Source organism: Dermatemys mawii (assembly GCA_007922305.1). Classification (NCBI taxonomy): domain Eukaryota; kingdom Metazoa; phylum Chordata; order Testudines; family Dermatemydidae; genus Dermatemys; species Dermatemys mawii. The sequence continues at coordinate 31,267,809 of ML677352.1, forward strand.
GAACCTTCTAGAAAGGAGTAGAAACAGCTAGCCTAATTGGGACACCTGAAGCCAATCAGGGACTGGCTGAAACCAGATAAAAACCTCCCAGTTAGTCAGGTGGGTGTGGGTGTCAGGAGCTGTGGAAGGAAGTTATGCTGTTGGTGAGACTGAGTGTAGGACAACGTATCATCCAGAAGGAAGGAGGCCCTGAGGTAAGGGTGAAGTGGAGTTTGAAGAAGCAGAGACTGCTGTGGGGAAGTAGCCCAGGGAATTGTATTGTGTTTTGTGCCTAAAAGGTCAGCCATCTTAGCTGATACTATTAGGGTCCCTGGGCTGGAGTCCGGAGTAGAGGGCGGGCCTGGGCTCCACCGCTTTTCCATCTTCCATACTGGCCTGTGATGAAGGCAACTCACTAGGTGGTGACTCTTGCCAATTCTACTGAGAAAGGGAGGTCACTCTGGGGCCTAGATGAGTTTCTGAGGCCCCTAAATCTGCCAGGAAGTGCAGGACCCACAAGTACAGACTTGGAGCTTTGTCACAATATACACACACATACACACACATATACACACAGAGAACATGTGAAGATGGGAGTTGTCATACCAACTCTAAAAGGGTAATTAATTAAGGTGTGCTCTTATCAGCAGGAGAAAGAAAACTTTTTGTAGTGATAATCAGGATGGCCCATTTCAAACAGTTGACAAGAAGGTGTGAGTAACAGTACGGCGATACTTAACATGGAGAAATACATTTCAGTGTGTGTCATGACCCAGCCACTCCCAGTCTTTATTCAAGCCTAATTTAATGATATCCAGTTTGCAAATTAATTCCAGTTCAGCATTTTCTCATTAGAGTCTGTTTTTAAAGTTTTTTTTTGTTGAAGAATTGCCACTTTTAGGTTTCTTACTGAGTGGCCAGAGAGACCGAAGTGTTCTTCTACTGGTTTTTGAGTGTTGCGATTCCTGATGTCAGATTTGTGTCCATTTATTCTTTTGCATAGAGACTGTCCGGTTTGGCCAAAGTACATGGCAGAGGTGCCACTAGCTGATGGCTAGTGGCGTTCTGTTACTTTATTTGTTGGGCCTGTCCTGTACTAAATGACTTCTGGGTACTCTTCTGGCTCTGTCAATCTGTTTCTTCACTTCAGCCAGTAGGTACTGGAATTTTAGAAACACTTGATAGAGATCTTTTAGGTGTTTGTCTCTGTCTGAGAGATTGGAGCAAATGCGATTGTATTTTAGAGTTTGGCTGTAGACAATGGATCGTGGGATGTATCCTGGATGGTAGCTGGAGGCATATAGGTAAGTTTAGCAGTCAGTAGGTTTCCAGTATAGGGTGGTGTTTATGTGACCATTGCTTATTAGCACTATAGTGTCCAGGATGTTGATCGCTTGTGTGGATTGGTCCAGGCTGAAGTTGATGGTGGAATTCTTCAAGAGCTTCTTTTCCATCGTCCAGATGATGAAGATGTCATCAGTGTAATGCAGATAGAGTAGTAATGTTAGGGGATGAGAGCTAAGGAAGCGCTGTTCCAAGTCAGCCATAAAAATGTTGGTTGTAGGGTGCTCGGTAGGGTATCCAAGAGATGGTTTTCAACTGGAATACTCAGTCAAAAAGGGATCCTGGTGGCTCTAGTCTGGCTCCTAGGTGTGGGGGTGGCCAAGGGGCTCCACATACTGCCCTTGCCCTGAGCTGCAGGGGCAGCACCTGTGGGCGTTGGTAGGATGCAGAGCACCTGGTCACACCTCTGCCTGGGGGACAGACATG
>ML677352.1:31269567-31284531 GCA_007922305.1 Dermatemys mawii
CTGCATCCTAACACCCTCCCAGAGCCTGCATCCCTCACCCCTTCCTGCACTCCAATCCCTTCCCCAGCCCTGAAACTCTCCTGCACCCAAACTCCCTCCCAGAACCCACACCCGCTCCTACACCCCAAATCCATCATCCCTGGCCCCATCCCAGTGCCTACACTCAGCCAGAGCCTCCCCCTCCCACCCACTCCAATTCTCTGCCCCATCCCTTAGCCCCCCCCAGTACCCAGAACCCCTCATCCCTAGCCCCACACCAAAGCCAGAGCCTTCACCTCCTGCCCCAGCCCAAGGCCCCCTCCCATACCCTGAACCCCTCATTTCTGGCTCCACCCAAGAGCTCGCACCCCAGATGGAATCCTCACTCCCTCCCACAAGCCAGCCTCCTGCCTCTGTCTGATGAAAGTGAGGGTGTGGGACAGCGAGTGATGGAGGGAGGGGGCATGGCGTGGGTGGGGCCTCCAAGAAGGGACTGAGTAGGATGGGGCCTCCTGGACGGGGTAGGGCAAGTTAGAAAGTTAGCTACTGTAGTGCTCAGAAGCAGGCAGTCCCGTGCTTTTTAACCTTTGGAGAAGGAAAGGTAAAGAATGTCTTTGAGAGTATATTGATGTGAAGATACGCAGATACGGGCTTCAGCACTATTTCAAGTTTCTTTTTTGTATGCTATAGTGTCTTCTAACTTACATATTCTGTAGTCATTTTACTAATGTTTTTATTTTGAAAACTTTAGAGATGGAGTATGATACCCTTTACTCTCGTTGAACAGTACTTTGCAGCATTAGTCCCACTGGAATTAATGTGGAATAAGATACTATTCAATGCGGCTCATAATAAATATCTATTGCTAAATATATAGCGACAGGTTTTGTTACCTTTGTTACCTTTGCTCAGCTCCATAAGCAATTTCACTGAAATCAATGGGACATATAGAGTTAGGTTTGTGCTCAGCATGAGCACAGACATCAAAATCTACCATAAAATAAATACTTTAGGTTTGATTCACAATTACATGATTCCAGTTTTATACCAAAGCAGAAACTGGAATAACATAATGTTGAATCAGGGGCATCCTTAATAATAACTGTGTATATACATCACACTTTATGGAGTTTTTGTTTGAAACGCATTTTGAACTAACATTCCAAACACAGCTAAGCCTCAATATTTAATTTAAAAAATCAGCAAAAGATAGAATATCAGAGTTATTAATGGAAGTCAAACCCCTCAATGTTGTTAGGTTTGTATACAGAAAGCCTTATGGATAATATCTTGGCAAAAAGTATTTACTTGCTGAGATATTCCATAAACTAATAATGTAGAATGAGGGGTCAGCAACTTTTCAGAAGTGGTGTGCCAAGTCTTCGTTTATTCACTCTAATTTAAGGTTTCCTGTGCCAGTAATACATTTTAATGTTTTTAGAAGGTCCCTTTCTACAAGTCTATAATATAGACCTAAACTAGTGTTGTATGTAAAGTAAATAAGATTTTTAAAATGTTTAAGAAGTTTCATTGAAAATTAAATTAAAATAGAGCCCCCCTGGACCAGTGGCCAGAACCCAGGCAGTGTGAGTGCCACTGAAAATCAGCTCGCATGCCGCCTTTGGCACGCATGCCATAGGTTGCCTACCCTGATGCAAATACTGTAGAATAACTATGGCAATTATCCACCAGCAGCATGACATTTTCCAATTCCTAGTTGATGTGTCTGGAGTCTCACTCATTTTTAATAAATGACTTAATATAAATCATTTTAATAACAAGCTTATGAAAAGTGCCACTTTCCATCTCTTGCTGCTTGCACCTACCTGGGCAAAGAATTTCCTAATGAATGTAAAACACCTTTGGATAAAGAATAGTAAAAGTAAAAACAACTCACATTTCTATAATGCTTTTCATATAACTGAATGCCTCAGGATGCTTCACAAAGCATATAATTACATATTAGCAGTAGAGAAAATGCTGCATGTTGCTATGTGCCAGCAACAACCCACATTTAGCCATGAACGTTGAACTAGTTTTCCAAGTACAAGTAGTGCATTTACAGAAGTATCAGTCACAGCTATTTTGCTCAGAAAACATTCAAATGTGTTTAGTCTCACTTGTGTGAATGAAAGTGGGAATATCTGACATTTTCTAGGCACCCAGCTCTACAGGGAGACTATCACAGCACATGCCATTTAACCAAAAAGAGTAAATCAACAATAGGACTACAATTTAAATCTTCAGACTTCTGAAAGGAGTCCTCTGTCACTGATTTGTGTTCAAACTATAAGAAACTGGAAGACAACAATAAGCAGGAAAACAGGGTAAAGTTACTGCACCTGGAATTGGAGGGGAACCTACAACATTAGAGAGCCCAGTATTTCAAGAGAACAGAGAGCTGCAATTTGAAATGAACAGACCAAATACAATCTGTAACCCTCAGTACTGCCAACCGTAAACAACATTCAAAAGTCGTGATTTTGGATGGTATGACTCATGAGATCAATTTACAAATCACAAGATTTTAAAACAATAAGTTTTGTGCTATTTTACTTACCTTCTGCTTTTTGGGGAATTAGGGTTTGGTGTTTTAAATTTTACTCTGCAGCCATGAAGGATAGCAACTTTTTTCTGTCTTAAAATAAAACATGAGTCTCACATAATCACTTGACTCCAAGACCTTAGGAAAAACATTAAACATGGTGGGACTGAATAAAATCATAAGAATTGGTAATACTGAACTCTGGTTTTACATTGTCTTTTTCTCCTGCTTTCGAATATTTTTATTGTTGATGCCGAAACAATAGTTAATCAAATACCAGAAATAAGGGATGAAGCACCCTTAATAAAGTTCCAGACACAATTTCAAGTAATCTGACTTAGCCTGGTGCGAGAGTAGGGTCAGGACAAATTCCACAGTTATCACAGGAATTATCCTGACTGTAGGTTTGTAACAGTCGTTTTGTAAATTCTCCTGTTGATTTGGGGACTCATTCAGATCTCATTTGCACCAGTGTAAGTTGATGTCAATTCTAGCAGAGTCAAGGTAAAAGTGGTGGAAAAGAGATATAAATGTGGCTCCATATGTTTGCCCTGAAAGTTGTTTTTCACCTTCTCTGTGGCCAATTAAACATATATTAAGAAAAATCCCTTAAATGTGAAGTTAATGACATGAAAGCATGTGTTACTCTGAAGTAGCTTAGTGCAGGACTCTGAGGTGAATCTTATTGTGCAGCAGCAAATGGTATGATTTGTTGTATTTTATTAAGAAAGTCAAATTCAATTATAAACAACATTTATAAAATAAAAGTCTGTTAGTGAAGGGAGGCTTTGGCTGCAGTACAGTATTTCTAATTCAAGTAGTATCATACAATTCCCTTTATTAACTAACTTACTAAAGTTACTTCCTTTTCCAAGGACTAATATTTCATTCAAAATTTTCCCAAAACTTAGAAATATGTATAGAAGGAACAAAACAGATATGTTTATAAATCCTTGTGGGTGAGTACAATATCTTAAGCACTGATATATTGTACAGCAGCTGTTTTTAAGGCCTTGACATAGCAAAGAACTTAAGCATGACTTTCAGCATGAGCGCTCAAGCTCTGTCTTCCTCCTAAGCAGAATGGCAGGCTCACTGGCTGTGCTACTATTGGCTAGTCAGCCAATGCTGTGCATTAGCCCCGCTCTGAGGAGAGTATGAACCACAGAAAATGGGACTTTCCCCTGGACAGACTGGTGATTTTGGAGAAGAAAATGACTGCTAGAGCAACGGTACCCCACCTTTAGTCTCTGTTAGGCAACAACCTACATTGTGTGTGCAGAGGGATTTTAACCCTCTTAGGGAGATGGGCCATTTCACTACTTGCTGGACCAATTTGTCTGGTATTTCCACTAAGTGGATCCTTAAGCTCTACAGAGACAAATGGATGGTATGGCTGCATATAAAATAGGCTTTGTCTGTGGCTTCTTATTTCTCCAGCTACTTTATAAGTATGGTTTCCATACATCCCGTTTTAGCCAGGACAACCCCTTTTTAAGCCCTGTCCCAGCTGTCCCGACGTTTTTGGCAAAACTGGGCATTTGTCCCATTTGTTCTTGCCAACTGATTGTCAATTGGCAAGAGCAAACAGAACAAATGCAGAGTTTTGTGAAAAAAGCAGGGTGCTACCCCTAATGGAACAGGGAGGAACATATAGGAGGTGACACCAGCCTTATATAGGGGCAGGGGGAGCGGCTTAGGCCGGGTTGTGTGTGTTCAGCGTTGAGCAGCACAGGCTGACCCTGTGTGAGTAGGATGAGTCGATTGGGCCAGATCTGGCGGGGACGGAAGGGGTGTCTCAGGTTATCCCCTGTGATATCCCATTTTCCCTTTTGGGAAATATGGTCATCCTATTTATAAGGAATCTTCACTGAACACAACCTCGTAAAAACTCAATCTACAAATTGGCCAGGTGTTGAGACTAGAATTTAATCTTCCAATTACAATTCTATGTTGTATTAATAAATCTTTTATGAAAAATCCAGCTGGAAACCTTTGATCAGCTCATATATGCCAGATGAAAAGGATGCATCATGCCCACATTAAATTTTTCCATAGGTATATTGTCTTGGACCTTCATGACAGTGTCACGTGAATGGATAATGTGCCAATTGCTGTGTTTTCTTTAAAATCAATGCCTATTGTACATAGAAGTACAGAACAGACCCGTTTACGCGTGGATGTCGGGAGTCAAGCCATCATGACAGGGTGTTAAAGGGCTATGCTGAAATACGGTATCTTAAGATATCTATACATAATCAAACCAAAGAGAATCAAACAATTTAAAAATTTATTAGCACAGACTATATATTACATCTACCAATAGTCCACAATGATATATAGTCCTTGGCTCTAAAAAGTGTCTATGATTCACTTAGAAAAAAATGCTGTTATTTTCTGCTCTTTCTGGCTCGCATTTTTTTTCTTTCTTATGAAGTCTGTCATTTGCCGCAGATGAATGATTTCGATAGTTTCCGCATTTTGCTCCTCCATAAATCTTACAACAGTTTCTACAGCACACAGGGCTTCTGTGGATGAAATTTTGACCTTTTCAACGACATCCTCGTCATTATTAGAATTCTCACCATCACTTTCGCAGTCCGACGTAACCTTGCAGCCCGTTAGTATTTTGTTCCTTGGACAGAAATTCTGAAGTCGGGCAATCTTCATCCATCTCCAGCCACTCGGAAATGATTCCAGCAATGTATCCAACTAAAATCTTTTATCATTTGAAAGAGAAGTTTACCTCTATCCTCTTTTGTTTGCGTGCATGTTTGTAGGACATCTCCTTCCGAAAACCCTTCAAGTCTGGCTCTGAATCAGTGCCAAGCTTTTTTAACTAAATAAATAATTATCTTCATGTTTAAATGTTTCAGGAATTTGGAAATGCCTGAAGATGTGCATGACACGATCGCTGAAATCAGCTCCTGTCAATAATTGTTTTTAAAATTCTGAATAATGCCTCGGTCTACAGGTTAAATTATTGATATTGTGTTGAATGGTAGGTATAGCACTCAAATTTTTCCATCGCTCAATACCAGTGATTCAGCTGGAGGATGGGCTGGACAACTGTCAAGTAGAAAAAGTGTTTTGGCTTCAAGTACCTTTGACCACAGATGCTTATGAACAACTGGAACAACACTGTCATGGAACCAGTCGTCAAAAATGTGTCTTGTCATCCAAGCATTTTTGCTGTTAGCATATATTACTGGCAGTTTGGCTCTACTGAGCTGATTAAAGCAGTGATTATTATGAAAGCAGCCAATGAGAAGAGGGGCAAGCTTATGGCTGCTCCTCTTATTACTACAAAAGAGAAGAGTCACACGATATTTTCTCTTTAATCCAGCTGTTCACTATGGGCATGGTTACACTTACAGGATTATAGCGCTTTTGGTTATAGCGATCCCCATATACAGCAATAGGTATAGCGCTATTGCGTGTCCACACTGAGACGTGCCAGCAGTATAGCATGGCCACATTTGCGGCACTTCAGGCGGCATTAAGAGCAGCGCATTAAGGCAGATATCCCACAGAGCACCTCTTCCCGATCTGGCGCAATGCCTTGTGGTAGGGGAGCGTCGCTTGTGGGGCATTCTGCATCCTGTTCCAACTACCCATGATGCTTCGTGTCATATCCCAGCAATCCCTGTCTTTCCGTCCACCTCAGGCACCATCTTTCAATGGTTTCAGCAAGGCACGCTCCGTTGTCCATTTTCATGTGCCGCAATGAATCCCCAATGGGTGAGGGACATGCTGACGACTGTCACCAGCACATCTCAGTGTGCAATGGAGTTAATCCTTGACAAGCAAGATGACAGTGACGGGTCTGAAGACGAGATCGAAGCGGTGAACGCATTTGACACGAAGCTTCTTGTCTCATTAACAGAGATGCTCACGGCCGTGGAACGCCGCTTCTGGGCATGGGAAACGAGCACTGACTAGTGGGATCGCATTGTCATACAAGTCTGGGATGACGAGCAGTGGCTGCAAAACTTTTGCGTGAGAAAAGCCACTTTCATGGGACTGTGTGCTGAACTCGCCCCTGCCCTGCGGCGCAAGGACACCAGATTGAGAGCTGCCCTGCCCATGGAGAAGCAGGTGGCTATCGCGATCTGGAAGCTGGCCACCCCAGACAGCTACCGATCGGTGGCCAACCACTTTGGGGTTGGAAAGTCGACCGTTGGAGTTGTGCTGATGCAAATGTGCAGGGCCATTAATCGCATCCTGCTACGAAAAACTGTGACTCTGAGTAACGTGCATGACATTGTTGCTGGCTTTGAACAAATGGGTTTCCCCTAACTGTGGAGGGGCGATAGATGGGACCCATATACCTATTCTGGCACCCGACCACCTAGCAGACGAGTACATTAACCGAAAGGGGTACATCTCCATGGTTCTCTAGGCGCTTGTGGATCACCGTGGGCGTTTTACTGACATTAACGTAGGCTGCTCTGGAAAGGTGCTTGACACACACATCTTCTGCAACACTGTATTGTCCATATGTTCAAGAAGCTGCAAGCTGGGACTTTTTTCCCAGACCAGCGGATCCCCATGGGGGAAGTTGAAATGCCCATCGTGATTCTTGGCGACCCCGCTTACACTTTAATGCCCTAGCTCATGAAACCTTACACAGGGAGCCTGGACAGCAGCCAGGAAAGGTTCAACTACAGGCTTTGCCGGTGTCGAATGACTGTGGAGTGTGCTTTTGGGCATCTCAAAGCGTGCTGGCGCTCTGTTTACGTGAAGCTAGACTTGGCTGAGGGCAGTATCTCTGCAGTTATTTCCGCATGCTGTGCCCTACATAATCTTTGTGAGCGGAAGGGCGAAGGCTTCACTCAGGCATGGTCCTCGGAGGTTCAGTATCTGGAGGCCACATATGCACAGCCAGAGAGCAGGGCTCTTAGAGGGGCCCAGTGTGAGGCTGTTAGGTTTAGGGATGCCATGAGGGAGCATTCTGAGGCTGAAAGCCAGTTCTAATGGGAAATGCAGAGGGAGGGAGGGTGCAATCTTTTAATACGAAAAGGCATTTGCTTTTCTGTAGCCATTAATAATCTATGTACACTGAATAAAGAAACCCATTTATTAAAAAGACAATTCATTTATTCAACAGCTACTTCGGTTGCTGAAAGAAAAGGTTATGATGCATGTGTGGGGGAAGCAGGGGGAGGTGCAACTGGGGTGGGATGGGGTCAGACAGAGATTGGAATATGTCCAAATCTCTGAGTCTCCAGTGCCCTTAGAGTTGCCGTGTCCTCCGAACCCCATTTGCGGAGGGCAATAAGGCATGTTATTAGGGGTTGAGTGAAGCGGATAAGGGTCCTGGGTTTGGTGGTTGTTCGGTGAAGACAGAGGGGTTGGAGGCAGCTGTGGGTGGTAATAACCAGATAGCTGATGATAGTGGCCCAGAGGGTACAGAGGGCCAGAAGGGGAAGGGTTTGGGGGCAAATGATAAAGGGGGCGGAGAGCGCGGTGCTTCTCCTCCTGAATGGCAGCAATCCGCTGCATAGTCTCTAATTGAAGCTGCAGTAATGAGAATAGCTTATCGGTGGTTTCCCATCGGTGAGTCGCGTTCTCCTGCCGTGCCGTCTCCCTCAACTTGCTCTCGTTCTCCCTCCACCTCTGTGCAATTTGATTCTCCATTACAAGCTGTTGCATTACTTGCTGTACTAGATCCTCTTTGCTCTTTCGTGGCCTCTTCCTCAGTCGCCTCAGCCTGTCAGCTGTTGATAACAGCGATGGCACAGGGCTCAAGGTTAATCCTACACAGAGAAAATGAAACATATAACAGAGGCTCCCTTTTAAACAGCAGACATGCCAATGATTCCCCCGCATTCCCTGTTTGCCTGTCCCATAGAGAGCGCACAGACAACAAAGGAGCCCCTGCCATGGTGAGTCTTCTCCAGATGCAGGGGGAATGATTGTTTCCCTGCCGTGCTGTGCTATGGCTGGCGGGGAGTGCAGGGAAGTGGCAGGAGCCCTACTCTGAACACTGTCCCAACATTCTCCGTAGGTGTTCATCCTGGAAGATATCTCGCTGCTGCAGGTGACCAAGGAAGAAAGGGAGGCCATTCTAATGAGATGCGGCTTCTGCCCAGGGCCATATGCAGCTTGCCTCTGTGCAGCAATGCTCCCCGCACCCATTGTAGCACAGTGGCGGGGACTAGTGACCGTGACCGGGATGGGGGCCACGCTGGCTCTCCCAAGAAACCTGTGCAGGTGCATTGCAAGCGCTTTCATTGAGACCTTTGAAGAGATTACTGATGACGATTACCGCGATGTGATAGACTACATCAATGCACTATTCCACATGTAGGCAAGCATCCCTTTCCACCCCAGGCTGCCTGCCTTCCCAATAGAAAAGCAGCTTTACCTCTGCAATCTGCTGCTGCGCTGCCCCCTGCAACCGCCGGACGCTGCGGCTGGCTGCCCTCCTCCTGGCTTGAGAACAGCTCCTGGCTGCTTGTGTCCTGGGACTCCTCCGTGCCCTGGGTCGCTGCCACCTCCTCCTCCTCCTCCTCTTCGTCCTCCTCTCCCCCCCTTCACTGGTGGGCTGGAAAGTGTCCGTGGTGGTCGATGGAGTGACCGTAGGATCACCACCAACTATCGCGTGCAGCTCCTTATAAAATCATTAAGTCACCGGGGGTGCCCCGGAGCGGCCATTTGCCTCGCGGGCTTTGCGATATGCATTCCTAAGCTCCTTTACCTTCACACGGCATTGCAGAGTATCCCGCTCATGGCCTCTTTCCGCCAACGCCCGTGATATCTGCCTATAGGTGTCATAATTCCTGTGGCTAGACCGCAGCTGAGACTGAACAGCCTCTTCCCCACAACAACTGATGAGGTCCAGCACCTCGCTATTGCTCCACGCTGGGGATCGCGAGGAGGCATGGCACGTGGAGTCATGATCAAGCAGAATAATCACCTGCAAGGGTTCCCTGAGAGCACTCCATGCTTGGCTGGAGCAAACAGGAAGGGGATTTTCAAATTTCCCTGGAAATTTAAAGGGCAGGTCTGACGTGTGGTCACCTGAGGACAGGACAAAAGAGTTTGCAAGTGATGACCAGAGTGGCTCGAATGGGAATTATGGGACAGGCTGGAAGCCAAATAATGCGCAGTGGGTGTCCACATTCTCGCTGTAGCGCTATAGCAGCTGCGCTACAGCCCTTATTCCCCGTGCGGAGGTGGATTGCCAGTAGCGCTATAACTCCGAGGTTATAGCGCTCTACGTGCCTCACCAGTGTGGACGGGTAGGAGGTTATAGCGCTCCTGGCAGCTTTATAGCACTATAAAGTTCCAGTGTAACCAAGGCCTCAGTCTCATAATTAAAGGGTAAAGGCTTATCATGTAGCAGTTTTGCATATAAACCTGTTTCATCACAATTATAAAGTTGTTCTTTGGGGTAGTCTTCATTTTGTAAAATAGATTTTAACTCAGCGGGAAATGCATTCGCAGCCGACTCATCAGCTGATCAGCTTTCTCCAGGAATCGATACCTGTGCTATGTCATGATGCTTATTAAAACAACTTATAAACCCCTTGCTGGCTTGGAACGATTCATCCTCCATTAAATTTCCAAATTTTGTCGCTGGGGCTTGAATAATTGGCTCACTTAGCGGCATTCCTTTCTGCCTTTCCTGAGCAAACCACGTGCGCATGGCTTTGTCTATTGTGGGTTTTACTCAATAGCGCACACATTTTTTCTTAAGCCCCGCAGCAGAATCGATATTTTGTACAAAGCCATTCTGTTTAGATTAGTTTTTTAGCCATCCTTAGAGAGCAGATTAGGCAATCCCAATATCTTTTGAAACTTTGACCTGAATTTCTCCGCTATTTACTCAATCTATTGCAGCTAGCTTTTCTTCTACAGTGTAGGAACGTTGATGCTTGTCCTCTGCCATTATATTAGAAAGAGGAAATGCCAGTAGGCCTACAAAACGCTTCCGCTCTGCACCTCCTGTCAATTTCTATGTCAGTGAGTTAGTGAGAAAAATCTGTAGCGCTACATAGCAAGTTCCTGTACCACCTGTTAACGAGTCTCGCGGGATAAATAGGTAGCACTGGGAGGCATGGCGCTACCACGCGTTAAGCAGATTCGTGCGTAAATGGGTCTGTACTGTATCAATCAAGAAGCAATACTATCGTGATGAGGGCTGAGATGGAGTCAGGAGATACGGGTTCTACTTGTGGCTCCAACACAGACTCTTTGTATGATCTTCAGCAAGTCACATAATGTCTTTGTGACTTGGTCTCTCCATCTGTAAAATGGGGCAGAAAATACTTTTCTATCCAAGAGGGCTGTTGCAAGGATTCAATTATTAATGTCTGTGCAGTGTTCAGATGCTATAGTGATAGGTGTCCTGGAAATACCTGATAACAAACTCCCATTACACTGTTTCATTAGAAAAATGTGGAATGTGCCAAGAACCAATGAATACTTCATGTGAAAATCCTAGACTATCACTTCATAACTAAGTGCTGCAAGAATCAATGCCTATATAAACTGCAGTTCAAATTCTAGACATAAGCAAATAATGAAAAAAATCCACAGATGAATTTGAATTTGAAAGTTAACTGTGATTAAATTGTCTCTAAACCTTACATTCATGAATTCTATTTATTGACATATATGTGTGAAGAGTTAATGCTTAAATATTCAACAGGTAAATTTTCAAGTGTATATTTTTATATATGTATCAGACTCCACTGATGAGTTTCCAATCAGGAAACAGAAACAACACATCATCACCTATGTAACTAACCTTAGACCATCTGTTCCTTGGAGGAGTGAACCGTTTTCCTAAGTGTTTTCCTAAAAGGCAACAAAGTGAATGACTGAGGCAACAAGCAGATGGAGCATGGACAGTGGAGAGCTAATTTCCCAGATGAGTCAGAAGGAGGCACCACTGAGCAGTAAGTAGCTGACCCTATTACACTTGCCTATTAGGAATGGATGTTGATGTCTTGGCTACCATACGCTATACGAATGTTTGACAGTCTTGGACATTTTATGCTATCAAGGGAACAGAAAGAAAGACGATATTAAAGGTCAGTTCTAACATCACATCACAAGTTCTATATAACATGAATACCTATATTACAGTGAGAAAGTAACTCTGGTCTCTCTCTGTCTAAATTTTTATATCTCACCCATCACTGTGATATCTGAAAGCCACTATCATATTTATTTTGAGTGTCAATGACAGAGGTCAATATAACTTAAAATTAACTGTTAATGGCCAATAACTCATATTGTAAATTCTTTCTAGAATGAAAGGTCTTGCTCAGGTCAGAGACTGTGTGTGTACTTAGCACACGGTGTGCAATACTAGAATAAAACTAAACAAAAAATAATAATTAGCTGCTGATTCTGCTTTTAGGGGCCCAAGTTGATAACCAGAATCTCAATCTAACCAATCATCTGTACTGGTGAGTTCTATAAAGCTTTTATCACAGCAGGATGATTTTTCTTGTCAAAATTGGCATCAATTATGCTAATTAAATTTGAAGAGTTCATTAGCTAAATGGTAATTGTGGTAACATGCATTAAAGAAATGATGATATACAAAACTTGCTTTCAAGAAAATCACCTTCTCCTTCTCAGATAACCTTCAAAAAACTTGCAAAGAGTAACAAGAGAAAGCAAGATTTCAGAAATTATTTTTTATGAACTGTTAATTTATTCAATACCAGTTTTCTTTCCTCATTTGTACTTTTAATTTTACACTGTCCATGACTTCTAAGCTACACTCTTTTTCCTGAAAATTTGTCAGACTCATCAATTTTTGGACAGACTGATTTGGATACATAGTGGTCACTACTAAACTATCAGCATTTGCCAGCAGACACCACCCAACTACTACTTTTATTTCCTCTTTGTAGCATGGGAGTAACATGGTGTGGTAACTGCCAGCAAGTGATGCTTTTTAATGGTAACCACTGTACTGTGCTTTACAATGTAACTTTCCTCCAAGTAATGCTGCAACTGTATTAAATCTAGGCACCCATTTCTCCTTTTGTTTAAAATAGTGCAGATCAGGAGTAATGTCACTGAAGTCTCAGTGGTTACAGTGATGTAATAATGGTGAGAGAGGAGATCAGGCCCTAGATATTGTTATGGTAGGGTTCATCAGTAAAGCTGTTACACACTGTTTTCAAGTTCTTTTTCTTAGCATGCAAGACAATTGTTATTTATTTGTGTCACAGTAGTGGCTAGGAACCTCAGTCACCGACCAGGATCCAGTTGTGCTGGGCGCTTGTTGATTTTCTGGGTTTCTTCTGCTATAAATTGTCTAACTAGATTAAACTCTGGGGCAAAATTGCTCCGGTATTGGGCTGAAATTCCTGAAAGAAGGGATTGTGCTGCTTTCTCTCTGTGACCACCTCTATTGCAGGACTGGCGAATATGTGTAAATAAAACAAGTTACACTAAGAATATCTCTAGACTCCACATCACTACCATAATCCTCTTGACTTCAATGGCATTACTCCTAATTTTGCCTCCCATGGGAAACTGAACTGCAAGGCATTAGACATCTGCTACTGCTCAGCAGAGACAATAAATATCCAATAGCTTAAAAAAATCCTGTTGTTTTGCTGGTTGCTCCGCAGTGAGGGTAGGCAATTGCTTATATTGTGTATCTCTGTACTGTCTGCACAAATCCAGAGAGTGGTACCTATCAGTCCAAAATGCCAAGAGAAGACAAATGACAATGGAAAAGCTCTATGATGTCATTTAACTATCATTAATTATGTCTTTTTTTGGGGGGGGGGGGGGCTCATGCAAGATGTTGGACTGATAGCTCTGGAAAGTGTAGCCTGGGCAGATGATGTATCTTTTTCTTTTTCTTCTCAAATCTTTTTTTAAAGACTCTCACTTCCAGTGAAGGGATCTTGTGTCCCTTGTGTGTGTTTTCTGTGAATATTCTGGCAAAGAAGCTTACTGGCAGGAATATTAGCTTTCACAATGTATGTTTCAGAATGTTAGCAGGAAGTGCTGAATATTAACACTGCAAAGCTGATTCTAAACAATTTTCTCATTCAATCAGGGAATAAATCCCAACCCATTACATACATTCAAAACATTTCAAACTGTTTATATCCTATTCCCAGACCCACAGCAGGGTAGATTGTGACTTCTGATTCATTTATGGGTGGATCAGATTACAAGAGAGTAAAGACCCCTTTTCCCTGTCCTCCTCCCCTGCAATTTCCAGAGCCTGATTAGTATCAGCTACCACTGCAGCTCCTACATCTTCTATCACTGGGCTGGATAGAAGATATTTCTGGCTTCAGAGGCTGAATCCTTTGTTATTTGACATATCAACATCCTGCTGCTGATTCATATTTAGACAGGCAGCATCATATGTGTGGTGTTGAATAGAATTTTCTCTCCTCTGTCATCCCATATTGATGTTGTTGAATGCTTGAGACCATATTTAATCAGCTCCAACTAGTCATTTTAGGTAAGGAATTCTGGCCCCTCTGAGCAGACTTTTTTTAAATGTAATTTATCGTTCAGGTAGCTGCCCAGAAGTGACTAATTCTGTGGAGCTTTGAAACCCAATAGGTCAGAGAGGAACAACAAAAATTTCATTTCCTGTACAAAAGGCTATCCTTAGGATTTATAGGGCCCTAGGCAATATTATTAAACTGGTGCCCCATGCCTGACGGCAGCCAGGGCTCACAGCCCACAGGGAGCGGGAGCAAGGGATGAAGCAGTAAAGGATAGCGAGATGCCCGGCCCGTCTCACAGAAGCGGAGAGTCACAGTTCCCTGCAGAGACCCTCATACCCTCTCCCTCATGCAGAATGGACATACAGAAGGTACCTAATTAAAAGCACTAAATTTGGGAATAAAAAGTGTCAGTGACAGGTTTTTTTATATGCCCTAAAGTTTGTCAGACATTTACTTACGAAAATTTAGTAGTAAGGGCGAGTCAGCTGTCTTGCTCAATACAACATTAAATATCATGGAATACATGATGCAGATTTTCTCTGTTTTATATTTTCATAATCAGTATTTCTAAGCTGATTTTATATTTTAAATGTGCTCTTAAGCCCTCATAAAGTAATCATTCCAGATTACTAAATATTTAACTCACTGAAACAAAGATTTTATTTTAAATTAATCAGTCACAGAGATTGTGTGTTCATAACAATGTTCATTGCTTTTAGAAAAAAGGAACACTAATTTACTTTGTGTGATCTCCATAACAATAGACATGTTTACGAAATGTCACCAACTTTAAAAAGTATGTTTCCAAAGATTTTAGACATAACATAGGATTTTATATCTTACTAAGGTACTGATTTTGCTGGAGGGTTCTCTTAAAACTAGGTCATCAGATAGTCAGAAATAAAAAAAGGAAAACTCTTTGTCCAGCTATCTGGAAGGGAAGGGGTGTTGTCTCTTTAAGGCAGGGGTGGACAAACGTTTTGGCCT